>CM067320.1:25894472-26494472 GCA_034231615.1 Meghimatium bilineatum | reverse complement strand
CCACTTTATTTCTGTCACTGTTAGTATTTTATTAGTTCTATAAGTATGCCATCTATTCCTGGTGCTTTGTTGTTTGGCGCATGTTTAACTGCGTCTTCAATTTTGGATTTCAGGATGTATGATTCTAGGTCTTCTTCTATTGTATTTATAGTTGTAACCACATCTTCTTCCTTTAAGTTTAACAGTGGATTGAAGTAATCTTTCTATGATTTCTTGGGGCCTATTTAGTATGTTGCTGTGTTCATCGTTGATTATTTCTGTTTTTTTATGTCTTTTTTACTTCTCATGTTTTGTACTTTTTTGTTGAACATCTTTAGTGTGTTATGTTAAGCATTTCTCCACATATGACTTAATTTTTGCAGATTCAATTATTTTCTTGTTGTTACTTTGCAGATTTGATTATTTTTTGGGTGTTAATCTTTGCTGTCTTGTATGCTAAGTAAAATCATGCATTTTGCTTGTTGCCCATTTCTTGTATTTTTGTTTTTTTATCTTTCATTGCGTTCTATACCTCTTCTGTCCATCAAATTGTTGTTTTTAGTTTCATGCCTTTATGGTTTTATATCCGTGTATGTTTCCTGCTGTTTGTATGATGGCATTCTCGATCTACTAGTCTATATTCAGAGTAACTTGAGTATGTATATGTTGGGTGGCTGGACTAAAATAGCATCTTTTATAGGTGTGTTTTGATTGAATTTGGAAAATGTATTGGACTCAAATTGCAAGATGAATTAGTATCTGCCAAATGGACCTCATTAAAATTATATCATCTACACACTTATGTTTTTCTATATTTCCTCAATTTTTCCTAATTAATCCTTATATTCATTCACCTGCTGTATCTGAAGCAACCTTGTTTCTGTTTGTGTTATTTATTTATGTCACCTAAGCAAGAAGGTGCTTACAGTACACATGCCTACTGGCATGTTCTTATGTTAAATGTTTGTGGTCCGTGATGATTTACATACTGTACAATTTGTGTGTAGTTGTCTGCCTCGATTGATCAGTACATATTCATAGCAACTGGAGAATATATACATGGGATATCTTTACTAAAATAAAATAATTTATAGAAGTGCAGATTGTTAATTTCAGAAAACGTGTTGACTCAAGTTGCAAGGCAAATCAGTGTCAGCTAAACAGACCAGACCTGTTTCAAATCTCATCTACTATCTTTCGACTATAGAACTATACTTGAACTATCTCTGATGTAGTATGAAAGAATTCAATACATCTCACCTGATTAGTATAATAAGTTTATGGTTGAAAAGCAATTATACTGATACTCAGAAATAGGTCATAACAGAAAATATAGGCTAAATATTGTCTTTCCTTACATTAACTTTATAACAAGCATTGCCATGGTCATCTACAGCCATGAACAGTTCCCCAGAGGCTACTTGATGACGGGTGTCATCACTGCCCAGCAGTGAGAAGTGAAGTCTGTCCTTGTTCTTTAGAAGTGCCACTTTATCCAATTGTTTCTGGTGAGTAGTTAAAGGTCTTAAAGTAACAATTTGTATAAAGATTATATTATTCATAAAACAAATACAAATATCTACACATGGCCACACATATTTAATTGTTGTTTGCCATGGCAGCAAGTATAGGCAAATATGAATCACCATAAATGTCAAGTATCAATTGATGTGTCAACATGACATAAGCTGTCAGAAATGTTACTGTCATTACCCTACTTATAATTCATTCTAAGTTGTCATGATGTGTTCCAGATTTCTCAACATGTCTGAAAAATGCGGAATATATATGTTCTTGGAGCATATCATGCCCAAGAGACAGTACAGAACCATCAAAATATTTCTGGTTTTGATAATGAGCTTCACCTATATACTGACCATAATCACTGATTTTTGTAGCAGTCCATGGTATTCTTACCATTCTTCTTTTACATTACATATTGGTAATTTGGGTATTGGGCGTTTTCTACTTATTTCCCATGTCCATGTTTTACAAGCGTCTAATGATAATAGGATCATGAGGAGTACAAGTTTCTCAATTGTGTTCCCTATGCCACTATGTGGTGGAGTTTTCCTCTTAGCATAAAATCTGTTTTTCTAGCATTCTTATTGATGGGGAAATTTACCAGATCTTCTCTATGTCCCAGATTACTATTTCACTGAATGTAACTGTAAGCTATATTGTTTTACAACTGTAAAACAGTTTCCTACTTCCTGTCATTTTTATTGTTTTTAATCTGAATGATTCATTTCATTTCTTGCGTCTTATAATTGAAGATAAAGTCAAAAACATAACACAAGTACCTGCTGTGAATGTATCTCAAAAATCCAAGTAAAGACTGCATTCTTTTCATTCTTGTATAGTACCTGATTTTCATTGCATACAATCAATACACCTGGCAAGGATTCTGATATCTGTGGACAATGAACAAATGTAAAGAAACATGATGGCATTCAGGAAAAACCTACAAATTACTCTCTTATTTAACAATTTATTTTCTCAATATCTTATGACAGATTATCATTTTCTCCTTTGCTTCACAGAGTTGGTACCTAATTAACAGTTGAGCTAACTACAGCACCTACAACCACATGATCAGATACATGTTGGATTTAGAAGCTAGCTATTAAGTGACACATCCACATTGCCATTCTAAACAGCTAAGTAGTCATGAAAACAAAATTACTTATTAATGTACCACAAACGTGTTCTTTCTTCTTACTATTTTATCTAAATTTTATGAAAATATATGCTACATTTATAAATATTACAATATTCTACATCTTTAAATAATACCATATCTATTTATTTATGTTCCTTCAGCACCAAATATGGTGTATAGGGTAGAAACCAGTGGTCTCCTGTTCAAGCAATGTGAAGCTATTGTTGTTTTTCTTGCATGTTGTTGAAACCCATAGTAATACCCTCTTTGATGGATTTCCGTGAAGTTAAATGACATTTCTGAAAAATTGGTCTTCTGGTACTCAATTTTAATAATTCTATTGCATGTAGTGGTAGTTGTTTTTCATTCATTATAAGTACATATCTGATATAAGTCCATTTTTTTTTTTTGTAGAAACAATTTTATTTGATGTCTTCTCTTATTTGCTTGTTCAACTTGAATTATTCCTAGTCTTTTAAAAATCTTAGGACTACATAGTTAGAAGTCTAGTAGGACATTGTCTTGCACACACAAAAAAACTGTTATCAACTTCATATAAATCAACAAAACATGATAAACTAGACTTACAACATTGACACTGTTATCCTTGTTATAATACTCTTCTAATAGTGACTCAGTGTATGAGAACATGTGGCGCTCTTTTGCCACCTCACGTTTGTGTTGCCGCCACTCATATCTCTCCAGCCACTCATCTAGCTCCTCCTGGCTATGGGCATATTTGCACAAGTTGTACATGTCAGGTACATGAGAGTACTGGCAAGACTGGTTATGCAGATGCCTGTAAAAGGTGAAAATAAAACTTGAATTATTCACTATAAATATCGAAAAGTGAAAGCTGACTAGTAGTACGCATGAATAAACATGTAAATCAGAGGGACTGTAGTAAAACTGAAATTAAAATAAATATAAATGTGCACAAAAATAAGAACAACATACACAAATGTGGCAGGGAGAACACTTTACTCAAATAGCAGATAACTAAGTGTTAAAATTCTGACTGGAGTTTTGAATCATCACACATTGAACACCTTCCATAGAAGACTCATACACCCAACCAATTCGATCAGAACAAGGTTCTCAGATAATAAACAGCCAAAGTAACGTGTGGGACCATTTATGCAAATGAACTGGCATTTCCGTTATCTAGACTATATCCACCTGAAAATCTAGTAGGACCATTGTCCTACTAAAAGAAAGATTTGGTGGGAGTTTTAGAACAAATGAGAAAAAAAAGAAAGTTAAACATTTTGTACCTTGGGGTACAAAGGGTAGTGGATCATTTCGACATAGAGCTGATACAATACACTGAGGATCACTTGGAACAGGAGACTAGTTCATTTAGCAGATGAATAACTCTCCTCAGTATATGTAATCATCTAAGTCCAATTATACTTATTTGTGATTCCCCATTTCAATACAATTTCAAAAGCAATTTGGAATAGAAACATGGACAGTGAGTGATAAACTGTCTTGTCACAGAATTTATAAACAGACTATGTCTTGAAAAGTTGTGAAACTGCCACAGTTTGACAAGATGATTCCATGAGAATTACAAAATCTTTCGATACATGAATCCTCAATCTGATCAGACTTAAATGACTCAAATCCAATTAAACAGTTGCATTTCATCTCAAAACTATTTCTTAGAGAGCAACGATCTTGATATTGAATTAGTTTTTCAATTTAGTAAATAGTATTACAGCTAAACAGAAATATAATCACATAATACAACTTACTTGACACACAGTGTAAGGTTGTTTCCTTGACCCCACGGTGGTTGTCGGAAGTTCCACTGGTGTTCTTTGTCAGAATTGACATTATTGATGTGACGCTCGCTCATGCAGTGATCATCCCACTGGCGTGTACTGTTACAGCTGACGCCACAGTAGCTGCAGTACAGCTCGTTCACCACTAGGTCTCCTGGTGCAATAATTTGGTTCACAGGTTTGACATTAGTAGCTGCAGTTTGACCCCAGACACTGATCACAGACTCACCGACATTGATCTTGCGAGTCTTACTTTTCTGGATTTCTTGAATGTGGTCACATAACTCACGCAGTGTTTTAACTAGGAAAATAATGTTGATATATTATAATATATACTATGTAATATAATATTATATATATATATATATATATATATATATATATATATATATATATATGGTAGATGATGTTTAGAAGTCCTTGGTTTCAATTTTTTGGCAATTATATTTATTATTCCTAAAACTGCGTAAAAATCAGACTTTTGTAGCCATACACTGACTTCGCAGAATAGGAGACCGCTGTTTGGCCAATAAGTGGCCAATACATAGCCAACATGTAGTTACTTAAGTTACTCTGCCTTTCTTCTAAATCTTTTCTCTCCTGCCTACCTCCTGTACTCGCAGTGTGTTGCCAGGACCTGCAAGGGAGTCAATTCTAATATGGATGACATGTAGTGGTGCCGTTTAAAAAGGCACAGTAAACATTTTGATAGAAAAGACATTGAGAGTTGTGATAGGCTGTGTTATCTCAGAGTAACCTTTGACAGCAATCTGCATGCCATGTTGAAAGAACGATAAAATGATGTAGGTAGGGTCTGGCAGCACTTAAAACTATGATATCTGCATGACTTGAGCAATGACTGTTAGTCCTTCTCTTTTACCAGTCATTCATATCTGTGGTTGACTATGGATTAGGAATCCTCACACTTTCACATTTGCAATGTGAACGTCTGGAATGTGTGCAGAATGAGGATGTATGCATAGCCCTTGGCTGTATTAGAAATTCACTAATTGTGAAAATGAGATATGTGATGGAGCTCCTATCACTACATTCCTATCATGGTCTTGTCCCAAAAAATCATACATGCATGCCAAAGTGGACCACTAACACCCACTGCACATGAATAATCATGATCTAAAGGGCAAAAGAATGTCATGGATGGCACAGGATGAGACAATTTGAGAAGTGACCACTGTCTCTACCTCCTTATCTAAAGAAAAAGAATGGTGTTTGATTGATGAAACTAAGACTGGCTTTTACTTTAATCAAAATCTTTCAATATATTATTTATGTATCTGTATCTAAATCTCTATCTTTTAGCTATTTTTGTGTCGATTTAACTTTTCCTTCAAAGAGTGTTCACTGCTTATTTTTATTTACCTTTCCACTTCTATTGCTATAAAATTAGTAAGCTATGATGTGATTAGCTGATAATGATGTGATTAGCTGATGATGATGTGATTAGCTGATAATGATGTGATTAGCTGATGATGATGTGATTAGCTGATGATGATGTGATTAGCTGATAATGATGTGATTAGCTCAGTTCATTCACTGGTGCTCAGCCTCTTTCAGATGATGGTGAAGCTTATGTAGACTCAATAGTTCCTGTAACTTGGTTGCACTATCTGCTCAATCTTCTCTCAATCTAAGTGCTTAACTATACAACCCACTGGGTGCTTAATTGCACAACCCACTGAATGCTTAACTGCACAACCCAACGGGTGATCAATTATATAACCCACTGAGTATTTAACTGCACAACCCAACGGGTGATCAATTATAACACACTGAGTGCTCAACTAAAAACACACCAAGTGCTCAACTATTTAAATCACTGAGTGCTCAACTATAATAATAATAAAACCCATAACCTGTCAGGGTCGTAGGGGTGACACATTGAGACATTTAGTACAGAAAGATCTCAACACATCTCTATCCTCTAACATCCTGATGGGTTTGGAAACTCCACACCCTGTCAAGTCCATGATATTATCCAGCCATATCTTCTTCTGGCCAGCTCATATTCATCCATCTTCCACTGTACCTTGAAGAACAACTTTTACATTGAGGAATGTCTCATCGTGTGTCCGTACCACTTGCGTTTACAAAGTTTCATTATGGCTAACAATGGTTGTTTTCGATCCGCCAATACATGAAATCTATCATGAACAAACACATTGGTCTTACATTCTTGTTAACATATATCCAACACATATCTATAGCATTTGTTTTCAAGCACCTAGATTCTTCTCCTTAAGTCCACAGTTAAGTCCAGGTCTTACAGCGATATAGAAATATTGACAAACCAAAGATTTATATTAGTTAATTTTAACATATCAATCATATCAAACATTGAGGCAGACAGTCAAGGTTTCTAGGGCATGTGCTGAGAAGAACACAGCTTGAACACTTAATAACTACTGGAAAGATCAAAGGGAGAAGAGATAGAGGTTGACAAAGAGAAAAGTTACTAGATGGGTTTGTATCGTGGCACGGTAGAAGCTCACCAACCGAGCTTATTGACAACACAAGAGACAGAGAGTCGTGGAGAAACATGATCGCCTACGCCAGTCGACATGGCACTTGATTGATTGAATTTTAACATTGGTGGTGATCCTGCTTTTCCAAATGGTAGTTAATCTTGTCATGGAGGCCATGGCCATTGTCGTTTTTTAAGTTCATCTGTTGATTCACCATCACCACTAATCTGGGCTCCCATATAAGTAAACATTGAACCCTACTCAAGCTTTCAATTGTTAAAACTTTACATTAGTTCTGACTACCTTAGTACTCCCTATTCACCAAAATTTTACTCTTCCCTGCATTGATCTCCGTGACAAGGTTTTAGTTAGATATTTTCAGTTTTGTTAACTCTTGTAGTTATGCTCGTCATCATATCAATGTCATTTCTAGTCTTGTTTTTAACTCTTGTAGTTCTGTCCCTCACCATCAGATTGATGTCATCAGCAAAGCGGAAATTGGAAATTTAGCGACCTCCTATCGATGTTGTTTAACGAATTTACTCTAACACTTTTCTCATGATTGCTTCTTAGTAAATACTAGTGTTAATGAAAGTAAGATTGACTGCATTGTGTATAAAGTACACAGCACTTTTTGTATCTTTATACAGTGCCTCTATGACAGCGATTACGTTGTTTTCAAAATTAAACTCTCTCATAATACTCCTTAGCACTTACGTAAAACACAGGTTTTTAGAACGTTCCACTTAGACACGACGAACTATCAGTAAAATTAGGGTGTTATGGTATAATTAAAAACCTGTCACATCATAATCCCCTAGTTTTAGTTATTGTCCGTTGTGTCTAAGTGGAATGTTCTAAAAAATTGTGTTTTGCGTAAGTGCTATTGTTAGTTTCACGCAGTATTACCTTATATTGATTGTCATAATATGCCACAAACTTGCATGCCAAACACAAGCTTCGGTGAAATCAATAAAGTTATGGAATAGATCACATTGATTAAGTGCTTTGCACTTATTAGGCATTAAATAATTTATAAAATATTATTTTATTGAAAATTTGTTGTACTATATTTCTGATCTTCGTGAATGCGGCTTGTTCTGCCAAGATTTCTTCTGCTTTAAGATTTAATTTACTGAGTATAATCCTCAGCCTAACTTTACTTGGATGTGAATTGAGACTTATTGTTATTATGAAATGCATTGTGTCATGGTTTACAGCTTAGTTGTGACATCTGAGAATTTCAACCTGACACATCTAACACTGGTGTGGTTTGGTCACTTTGAATCTATAGGGGATAGGACAAAATCAACTCCATCCCCAAAAACCTCATTACTTGCCTCTTATGATATGCATGGTGAGTTTTATTCTTATTTTGCCTTTCAGGCCCCAACCACAAATGGGTGGCTCAACTATACAACCTATGTTGTTCTTAACAATTACAAACTTCACATTTTACTTTTATTCCTCAACATGTACATCCAAATGTCCAGCTCTTCTTGTCCATGTGGATGTGTACAAATTGGTCGATTACACTTGGGATAGTTTACACACATAACAGGCTTCAAATGAACATTTAGTATTCCTGGCAGACTTCTGATCTCTTTGCCAGTAGACACAGACAAAAAGGCACTGTTGACCTGCAGAAATAAGACATTATCTAAATGACAATACATTTTGGCAAGGACAAAAAGAAACTATTGACCTGCAGCAAACATACTGGCTAGCAAATGATATTAAGTATCTATCTATTTTACTTCAGCCACTCATGTTACCAGATAGAAAAGGTTTGACATTGATGTCAGCCACCTGACATGCATTTGATAGGAACTGACTAAGAAGTATCGGGCGTGTTTGTTATTTACTCTACCACATAATTTCCACTGTGATGAAGCCAAAGACATATGACTGGACTTTTTGGAGGGAACCAATCATTTTATCTACAGCACGACTCAAGAAAGTCATGACAATGTTCCCTCAGCAGTAATGAGAGCAGACAGAGATTCATCCAATACATAACAGATGTGGAATTCACAATGGATAAGGAGGACAGTGAAACTGTTAGATGTGTGACAAAGGGATTGACAAGATATTGAGGCTAAGATTTGGCAGTTATGGGAGTAAGTAGAGGGGAGGGAAGGAAAAGTAATTTTTTGGAGACCCCAAAGATCACGCAATCAACACCTGGCCAGGACTCTGAGTGTACATACATTGGGATGGCTGTTGGAACAGAGGGCAGTGCACATATGGGAATGCCCTACGTGTAGTGAAGCTAGTTTCTAATCAAGAATCAAGAAGACTGTCCAGCCTCATGGCGCTGCACCCCAAAGCCACAATAATACAATAATAAAACAGTCATTTAGGTCTTGCAAAAGTTCTGGAAAACCAGACCATCAAAAATAACACCTAAGAAATTTGAAGATCAAATCAAAAACCCCATCACCAAGCATATGGAACAAGAGTAGGAGCTTCATAATTCATTAGGGTTCGATCATCATCTTCATTCAACAATGAATACAATACATAGAACAGAGACTATTTCAAGCAATAAGATGCTGTTCTGTGTAAAACTTTGTTGTTTAGACTCAGTCTTTCCCTGTCTGCAGGTTGTTCTAAGAAAGTCTCTCTTGGTCCTCCTTGCGTAATAAATTATGCATATAGACATTTTAAATATTTTTTAAGCACTCATTCTCAAACTCCTGCTGGATCTCTCCTGAAGAAGGACAATGGTCTAAGGATTGCAAGTAGGATGTGCCAAGAATGGAGATGTGCCAAGTCATAATTTTATTTGTAACAATGGCCCGAAACATCTGCGGTTTTAAATATTTAAAATTTAATACAAATTCACAACTACTCTTGTACAGACGATAGAATTTTGCTTCTTTTCTATGCTGTTGTTACAATTCAACACTAAGAATCTTAAAATTAAAGATAAATTGCCCAGATATACTGTATTAAATCCTTTATCAAATGGCTACAAATAAAAAGCCACCCGACAAATTATGTGTAGCACAATCTGAAGTTATAATATTAAAATGTTTCACAGAACACAAAAGACTGAGATATGTTTTCTACAATTTAATATCTACACTTCTAATTAGTATTGTTGTGTCATTGACAAAATCAATTCTGATCATGTTACAAAAATTGACCATCATACTGGAACCAGAAGAGAAAATTGATATTTTCCTCACTAGCATAATTGAAAAATGAAGTTTTATGAGGTATAAATAAATTGAAGCTGAAAACTGAATTCTTTAACCTTTAGCACTCTGCATTAAAATTACGCAGATTTCCCCCTGCAGATTGATTCTTTTTTGACAGTTTACGTTTGAGTGTTTGGAAAATGCAATAATGCGCTTTTGTTTTTAAGAGATTGTAAATAATTTATTTACATGTAAATAAAAAATTGAGTACTAAATCTAAAGATGTATGAATTGTGATATGCGAATATAGAAAATGGGGGGAAATCTAAACAAAAATTACATACTGACTCACCTATGCTTGTCCGATGCCCTGATAAAATTCTGCTACATACCTTGGCCTATATTGTATTTATAATGTTATTTCATAACCAAACTAACATGCTCATAATATCATCTGTGAAAATAAATAAAACTAGATGTCACTTATCTTGTCGGTCCATTCTTCACAATATCTACGCACAACGTAATTATATTCCATGCTGAATAAAGAGCCGCAAAATGTGTGAGTCTGCTATTCCACCAATATCATTTCATAACAAATCTAACATGTTATTATTATCTTCTTTGAAAAGATATGTAATTCCCAAGAATACCTCATCATCAGAATCACAATCCGTAATAATTTCACTGAAAATTATTTTGATTTCACTTGATTTGCACTGTTATGAAAATATGACTATAAATTAAACTGCAGCTCTGATATGCCCCCCCCCCACCCCATTCTAAACATAATGGAGGAAAGGAAGTTCAATTTTGTCTAGACAGCACTGATTACCAGAAATGTGAAACGTAAACATCATGTAGTTCCTCGTCGATAATGAGTGCATAGCAATGAGTGCATGGCTGTGGAAACAGCTGTAAACGGAAAGATATCATAAGGTGTTTCAATGTGCTGACATAGTACTAAAGGTTAAAGCTGACAACTGAGAATTAACAAGAAAAATATAAAAATAATATACTTGTATCCATCCTTGTCTTTTCTTTTACTTCCTTTTAGAAAAGCTTTATCATTCTCATATTCAAACCATTTGATTCTCTATAAATCAATTGTTTACTGTTAGTCATGTTTTCCATATTTCACATTTTGAAATATGGAATTCACATTATGAACATAATTTATTCTGAATTCTCAAACATTACCTTGAATACAAAAAGAAAGTAGACATATCAAAACTTATCTTAATCACAGAAGGATAATTAACCAACCTTGAAATTATTGTGACCACGAACACATTTATCTTTCTTGCCATCTTCCCCAGACCTTTGACCTTTGCCCCAACAAATCCTGCAGACCTCTACCAAGTTTATTGATGAACTATCCAAACCTGCCGATTCACTTGCAGGTGTTGAAGGTCTAGATGGTTCAGTGCCTGGGGTTCCTCCTGCAGAAGCTCCACTTGGTGCTCGTGCCTGATGATGACCATGAAATATCAGTCAATTATTATATTTACTGCAGAGAGAGAAAGAGGGAGAGAGGAGGAGAGAGAAAGAGAGGGAGTTATGAAATGACACCCCTCTACAAATTCAATAACACTATCTTTTCAGCTTCAGTAATTCTGGGTAAAACCATGTGATAGCTGGCACAAACTGGGGAGCAGAAAGCAAAATTTGAAAAGGCTATACACAGGTAGAGTTAGGCCAGTACTAGAGTATGGCATCGCAGTCTGGGCCACCGCATCTAAAACACAATTCAACAAAATAAACAAAACCCAGAATCAAGCTACACGTATTATCCCTGCATCTATGAAATCTGCACCCATAAATACATTAGAAACAATAACTGGCCATCAGTCAATGGAAGATAGAAGAGACATGAAAGCAGTACAACAAGTAGAAAAATACATGAGACTCCTGAACCATCCTATGCACCAAAGAATTAATGGCTATGGTAGAAGCAGGCTAGAGAGGAGCAACTTCTCAACAAATAAAAAGAAACTGATACAGAAGGCAACAACCTTAGGACACACGAAACAAAGACCCATACAACCAGTCAGTACCATCTCTCCTTGGGCATACAGACTCCCAGAACTAAAAGAACAAATAGAGGGTATAGAAAAGAAAGGAACTCAGACTTGGTGAGAAAGCATATCAGAATATCACACGCCCGTGTGTTGCTGGGCCCAAAAGGGGAGCACAGAATAGCAACACTGTTTACCTTCCATGCATGTCGTAAGAGGCGACTAAGGAGGTTATGGGATGGAGTTGGCTGTCCCATCCCATATAGAGTCAGTGACCCAAAGACATGTTGAAGTCGGATGTGTCAGGCCGAAAGGCGCATATATCGCAGCAATGCCGTAAACCATGATAACGCATGCCGTTCTCCGGACTACATCTTACTAATCTGCAGGAGTTTGAGAATGAACGCAGAAGAAGAACATCACATCACAGTTAATTACTTACAGGATGCATAGATGCCTATACAGATGGCTCAACCACAAATGCAATTGAGAATGGAGGAGTGGCTCTCAGACTAAAATACGGGGAATATGTTACTCTAGCCATAGCTACAGTCAAATTCTCAACCAATTTTAAGGCAGAAATGGAAGCTCTCAAGAAAGCAGAAGAAACGGTCTTACAACATAAAGAACAGGTGCACAGGAATATTGTACTACTAACAGATGCACTCTCTGTCATAACAGCACTGAAGCTACACAGGAACACCGAACTGAATGAATTGAGGGCAGTTCTAGTTCAGCTGCACAATTATTTCCAGAGAGTAGTGATCCAGTGGATACCATGAGACTGAACATTGAAGAAAATGAAGTTGCAGAGAGACTGGCCAAAGAAAGAGGGAATTTACTTCAAGAAGACTATCTGGTCAGTTATGAAGAAGTTAAGACTATCATTAAAAACAAATAAAGAAGACCACCTCAAATATAATGCAGATGATGGGTATTACCAACTATCCAGAAAAGACCAGGTTATCCTGATGCGCCTCAGAAGTGGTAACAACAAAATGAGACATCACCTGTACATCAAATTCAAAATAGGTACAACTAGCCTTTGCTATTGCACCCATGCGAATATGACAGCAGAACATATCTTACAAGAGTGTCCCTGGTATATTCATACCTGAGGAACAAGACATAGTCCACCCCCAATCAGCGTCGAAGAGAAACTGTATGGCACAGACGAATCCCTAACACAGAAAGCAGCCTACATCTTAGAATCCGGAGTCCCAACCTGACTGAGTGCTGCAGATGAAGAATACCTTGGTTCTCTTATCAACAGTAATAGGAATTGCTATGAAGAAGTCAGAAGGAGGTTGGCTATTGCGTCAAAGAAGTTGACACAAATGAAAAACATGGCTGAACTGCTGCAAAACAATAAAACTAACATTCCTAAGAGCTTGCATATTCCCAGTGACAATATATGGGTGTGAATCCTGGACAATCATCAACGAAGTGAAAAATAAATAGCAGCATTTGAAACAAAATGTTACAGAAAAATCCTCAGAATACCTTGAACTAAAAAGATCACCAATGTAGCCATCCTGAGCGAGATGAATGTAAAAGAAAACTGGCTAAACAGCATGGTTCTTTCCATAAAACTACAATATGTTGGCCATATCAAACAGCATGACGGCCTAGAGAAAACCATAATGGATGGGATGATGCCAGGTAGACAAACAAGAGACGGACCAAGAAGAAGATGAATGCAAGACATCAAAGATCATTTGAACATGACAGTATCAGAAGCAGGATGACTAACTCAAGATTACAGAAGCTTCAAAAGGCTGTGATGACTGCTACATCCTGTTCAGGATATGCTGCCTGATGAGTATTTGGAACATTTTTTCAGCTCTCCTCTTGAATGTTTACCTACACAGTCCACCATAGAACAGTCTCATTGGAGGGTTCAACAACCAGCCCATCAGAGCTATGACCTGTTGAATAAGGCATAGATAGACTTTTCAAGGATCTGTGTATGATGCCATGACTTCCGCAATGAGAATTATATTCAAGTAATGCAATGTTTTAAGCCACACTCTCTCAACTCCTTCTTACATCTAAGTGGTAGGTAACGTCAAGGGTAAAACCATGTACTATGGAGCTGATTAACAATTCCAACACCTTCACCAAAATATTGTTTCCCTTACATGTCTCCAATAACCAGGGGAGAGAAACAAAAAGAAAGCAAGAGAAAGTACAATTAGTACAGCACGCTCAAAAATTAAAAAACGTTTCAATCTGAGATGCAAAGGGATCCATATTGCTTGTGTCAATCACCACTGTGAACATAGCACTGAACACTAAATCCAGGTTTCTCATTTTCAATTATCCTGAAATGATGTTTAAACTGTTACAACTTATAGCAAGGCTGCAATATGTGCATCTTTCAACCATCAATTCAATAACTGCATTATTGACGTAGAGCTCACTTTCCCTCTTCAATCCCTACTAGCTTGGTACAGTCCACTGTCTCCTTGAAAATAAAGTTAGCTCTAGTTTACTAACCAAGATCTTCGTTCAGAAAAAAAACCAGAACATATATTTTTTAGGATGCATATTTGGTGAGCCCCAATAAGTTTGTGATCATACCCTTTCTAAATCTGGTTTGCAATGGTTCAATGAATAAAAAAAATAGTCTGGAGCCCAATATTTCAGAACATCATCTTCCAAATGTCAGAAAAGCTAAGACATAGAAAGAAAAATGCAATACAGTAAACATGGTATTTGCTATCTCAGAGCAACTAGCTTGGCAGATCTCAATAAAAACATTGTTTCAATACTTGTAGCGACAGTAGTATTTTCTAGAAAAGTAAGAACAATATTATTTATCAAAGGTTGATAAATATGAAAGATATATTTTGTATAAATGATTGTTGAAATGTCTGATTTAGAATTATACATTTTTTTAAAGTGTAAGCCACGTTTACTGCTTAATTGTATGCTCCACAGTGGTCAGTTTCAAGTTTTATTTCAGCATCACATTCATAGTATATCCATCTGGACTTATCTGCTGCATGAAATGTATACATATTCTGTCATAAATTAACCTACCCGTGTTTGTGATTGTGTACTCTGGAATAAACTTGCACTCTGTGTTACCAGCTCATCCCTGCTAATGTTAGTATCCCTCTCCAACATCCATACAGCTTTTTCAACCTGACTATGAGCATAACTGCATCTGCAGACACAATAAATGTTTATCATCTCAACATCAGAAAGTCTAGATCCTGAAATTAACTCTTTCTAGACCAATCACAGATATATCTGCTACTTAAACACTACCAGACCAATAACTTATATATGTTTTGGTTTCCATTAATCATAATCTGATCAGTTTATACTTTGTAGTTCACTAATAGAGGCTCTTACATTCACCCAATTCTTTACTGTTACATGCAAGAATACCATTAAGATCTGTGTATAAACTGAGAATTTTTGGATAAAAATCAGAGATGACTTCATACTCCTCGTCAAATATTCGAGTAAGATCAAATTTTTTTTTTTAAATTATGCCCAAATCACAGTAAAAAAGGAGAAAAACCACTGTTTAAAAAAAATGCCAGTGACAACTCACATGTCCTGATATATTAAGCCAGGATAAAATGACTAGGGCTCACCAGCAATTTAGAGCGTACTTATCATAATGCTAGGCCTCCAATTACATTAATTTCTATATATTGTACAATATTTCCTTCAAAATCTCCAATATTTCTTGATAAAAACTCACTTACTAGGTCTATATTGTTATTTCCGACATGCCGCCATTTTTACTGAGCATATAAATATTGACCAAGACAATAATCAGAAACATAAAGAATGAAGTCCTAATTAATTCTGTACAGAGCTAGTTCACTTCAAACTAGTGGATGTATCACCATACTAGACCTCATTTGCTTATTAATTTCTACAGGTCTCATCCCTTCACTGATAACAAAAACTAATAACAGAATGCTGCTTTTTTTTTGGTGTGTCAATTTGGGGGGGGGGGGGGGGGCGGTGGGTGCATCTTTAAAATGGCACATTGTTGAACTGCACCATGATGGAACTTTCAGAACACTCATCGGCCGAAGATGGATGTGTCGGGCCATTGACGCAAATAAAAACGGCGACACAACGCATTTCCATTCTCTGGACTACATCCTGCTGGAAATCTAGCAGCATCATAGTCCTGCTACAATGGAGATCCAGCGGGAGTTTGAGAATGAACGCTGAAGAAGAAGAACACTCCTGACATCCCAACGACAATATTAGCAAGTTACAAGACAATGCCATGGTTATTCTAATTTATATCACAATTTTAAATATTCATGTGAAAGACTCTTTAAAATATCTTTGGTAATCTATGAACAATTTTTATGACCAAATTTTGAAGTCTACTTTAAGATTTACAAACAAACAAATACACAAAAGATACATACTGATTCGACAGCCAGTTCTTACAAAAGTGTAAGAAACGGCACATGAGGTAGAAGGCTCCAGCATGAACAAATTTGCGTTTATCAATAGGTGTGCAGGTTGTGTTTATCATGTGCGCAATTATCATAGATTTGTCCCACTGATGACGAGCTGCACCAGAACAAAAATTGCCTGCACCTTTGCTGCTTATCATGGGATGAGTGGCAAAGAAACACTCACGACAAATAAACCGAAAATATCCGCCAAATTTGTCCAAAAGAAACTTCACATGATTTAAACTTGGGCCTGTTCCTGGTGAAGAATTTCTGTTCTGATATTTACTTTGAAGAATGAATTCAGTAATGTCAAATCGTCCCTCCTGCTCTAGCTTCCACATATTCTGCTCAATGACATTGTGAGCAAAGCTACAGTTTTCCTTAAATTTACACAGTTCAATTTTCCCAGTCTTGAGACTGTAACACAGAATATAATTGCCATGGAAGTTACGGTGAGTGGCCCTCTCTCGTACCTGAACCCAAAAGTTTTGATGAAGTTCATCCTGCACATAAAAGGCCAAAATATTTTGAGGGCACTGGTGAACAGTATTGTTTGCAACATAATACCATGGTTTCCCAGAATATATAAGGCATGCTGAGCAGAATAATTGGAACTTATAATTGGGAAAAGGATTTGGAATTTTACTATGCGATGGAGGTGGTACATTTAGATCAGGCATTGGGTTACTGAAGGACAAGGTTGATGCTCTTGGTGGCGTTGGTTGATTTAACACAGGTGGTGTCGGCTGTCTTAATGTTGATGTGGAGGGTTGTTTAAATAAAGGAGGTTGAGGTTGTCCGTGTACAGTTTGAAATAAAGGAGGCGGTCTGTTATATAAATTCTGATTTGGCAGTCTAGTGGCTCCAGGAACTTGATGGTGAGTAGGCTGATGTAAAGGTGTGTTAAATGGTGAAGGATTTTGAGGTAAATATGAAGGTACTTCCTGGGTAGATCTTTGAGGATTTGCTGACAAAGATGATGGCTGTGAAATATAAATAAAATATGAAACCAAATTAAAACAGTCTTGCTTCAAATTCTTTCATGTATATGTGCATTTATATTGCGCAGGAGAAATATACACAATGAATGAGCAAGCATGTACTTAAGACCACATACATAAGCAAGGACCACATATTTTAAGAGTTTATTTGTCCTTAAAATGAGTAAACTATTAACCTTTAGCAAGCCAGATTAAAAAATACAAAACCTCTCCCTGCCACCGGATTCTTTTTTGAAAATTTGCGTTATTGATGGTGACTGTTTTGAAAATGTGGTAATTTTTTGGTTGTTAGAGATATTTAAATAATATTTGCACATATAAATAAAGAATTGAATTATGCATATATTGGTGTAATTTATGTACGTGTGTGTGTGATACCAGACGTATGAGAAAGTGGTAAAGATGTTTTTCACAAAAAAAATATATTTTATAACAAATAAAGAGGAAAAAAATAAGTAAAAAAAAATAACTTACCTTACATATCGAATTCCTTGGCAACACTGTAAACTAAATCACGCAAATCTGTTGCATTTATGTTCTTTCACTGCGAAATTATCAACATATAGCCGGGGGAACTGTATAAAACGTAGATTTGCAATAAAATAGTTCTTTGAGCTTAGGCCTAGAGTTATTTTTTCTGCCATTTCAACATATTCGATATCAACCGTACAAGTCCCCAAACCAGCACGGCATTCTGTATATTCACTGCTGTGAAACTAAATAACCTAATAATTCATGATTCAAGCCACGATTCAATGTTATTTTATTCGAAATACGATGAAATATAGATCTATAAAACCGATCCACCATCATGGCATCGTACCGGTGTGCAGCTGTGGTCAGATTAATTGCTCTTAAACGTTTACGAATAGCTAGCCATTCTCAAAAATGATCATTTCGGAAGTGGGGGATGTACCGGCTTCGATTGCGCATGTCCCCAGCTATGTGCACGGACTGTGGTATGTGTAAATCTCACGGTTTTTCCGGTTGGCCGCCAACAGCGCGCCGCCATTTTGTTTTTCGGCGGCCGGGGTTGATATAGGCTTGGTGAAGGTTAATGTTTAGCATGCTAGTTTACAATTATATAATATTCTCTCCTGCAGCTGGATTCTTTTTTTGGAAATGTTGCGTAACAGTTGGTGACTTTTGAAAACACAATAACTTTTTTGCTGTTAGAGATATTTAAATAATATTTGTACACATAAATAAAGATATGAATTCTGCATATGTATTGGTGTAAGTTTTCTTTTTGTGTGTATGATATGAGACGTGTGAGAAAGTTGTAAAGACATTTCACAAAAAACAATCAAATTTTAATTTAAAATATTCTTTTATTGATTACAGGGGACCTAGCAGAGGGCTTGTGTAGGTCGAATACACTCACCGACCGTTTACAAGAGATGTGTAAAAAGTTGTCGAATGCACTCCACGTATGCGTGCTTAACTCTTAACAGGCATGACTTTTTGGCCATTTAAAAAATAATTCTGGAGTCATTTTAGTAAAAAAAATTGTTAAAAATTTAAATTATGTATCATACATCTATTTATTCAGTATACAATTGCCTATCTATCCTTATCACAAATGCCATCTTTCAATAAAGGGTTAGTCCATAGTTTAAAATTAAATTTGTAATTTGAAATACAAAATTGTGCTGAAATTATATAAATGGCACAATGACAAAGAACAAAAAAAATTCATATGAAATGAAAATCATATAGAAGTTAGTTTTTATTGTATCTAATGCATTTATGCAAAACATATCGGAAATTTACACCAATAGAGCAAGAAATGTAAATACAGCCCACATATAAAAAAAAGTATATGTGCGCTGGGATATTTTTAGATTTTTTTTTTTTTAAATTGATATTTTAGTTACTTATCATTCATTTTGAAAACATTATGGCATACATATTATTTAAAGATCAATTAAAACAGTGGTGAGTATGTTTCTATTATTTTTATAGTAATGTTATTGTGTTTTTATTTTATTTCAACTCTGATGAATGAAAGAAATTAGGAGTTCAGTATACATAATGATTTGACAATTAGTTAGGCACTGTGATACTCTGATAAGCAGTTTCTCTTATTATTGAAACATAAATATGTATCACAGACATTACATCTAACTCTACTCTTTCTTGAAATTTTTTATTTTTTACAACAAAGTTTACAATTTCTCTGTGTACTTGTAAATTCTGGATCCATTGAATGGCACGAGAAAGTAGCCGGCTTTCCTGCGACAGGAACATCATCATATAATCCTAAATTCCCTAATCCCCTAACTAATTCTTCGGTAAAATTTAACTGATTATATCTATTTGGTCTCTTTAAATCTTCTATATTTGGATTCTTTCTTCAACAATCTTGAAACAATATATAAGCATTTACTCTAGCTATATCAATGAGATGGAAAAATATAGTTTTCCAGTATTTGTTTGTTTTCCTAAGACAGTTGTATTTACCTATCAGCTGAACGCTTTTATCTATTACATGTACTTATTGTAATCTTTAACAACATTAGGCTGCCTGACTTGAATCTCCCTAAAAACCCCATTTACTTTTGTTCTCCTCTTTATATATGTAAATTTATTTCCTTTATGGATTGTCGAAATTAATGAAATTGTTTTATTATCTATCCCACTGTACTATTAATTGTTCCCCATTCCTCATCCACCTCATAGCCCCTCTTGTATTACCTTTTTCAAATTCTTTTATATTTTTCAGTTCTACAGGGAAACCTTTCCTATTGCGTAACATAGTCCCACAAGCAAGTACGCCTACTTTCCATAAATCTTTCAGTAACTGCACCGAAGTATAAAAAGTATCAAAGTAAACCCTATACCCCTGCCTAACTAATGGTTTTATCAAATTCATTACTACCCCATGTGCTAAACCAAACCCACCTACATTTGTATTATTATTATTCTTTCCCAAATAAATTTCAAAATCATATGTGTAACCACTAATAGAATCAGCTAATACCCATAACTTTATTCCCCACTTTGTCGGTTTATCCTTCATGTACTGCCTAAATGGATATCTCCCCTTATTTCTAACCATTCTTTCATCAATAGCAATATTCTGATTAGGCTGATATAATTTTTTACATTTTGCTCTAATATATGTTACAAGCATCCTAACTTTACACAGTCTATCAGTTGATTTCTCCTCGGCTGGATCAGACGCTTTAAAAAAACTCAAAATCGCCTTGAATCTATCCATAAACATAAAAGATCTAGCACATAACCCATTCCACAAAGACTTTTATGACCAGAAAAGGTTTGCATTTGGGGGATCTATTAGTCCTGCATAAATAAGCAAGCCACAGAATCTATAGAATTCTGCAGGTGTAAGGTCGTACCAGCCAGAATATACTGTGGGGCGGTTCGGTCCATGTTGGCTTGCATAATCATTAGTATATTTGCAAATATAAGTTACAACATCAAATGTAAACAACAACTTAAAGAAGTCCACAGGACTTGTAAACTGTCTGGCATCCTCCCTCGTGAGAACTTCAGATAGCTGCAGTCCAGGCACTCTCTCAGGCAAAAAATTGGGTGGCTTGGATGGTGGTCCCTCATCTGAGTCACTGTATCCATAACACCTGTGAACGTAATATAAAGAAAATAGTTTTGAACATTATAGAGACCAATTATTTATAAGAACAATTATAGTATAAAATATAAAACATCAGTAAAATATTGTTGGAATTATACTTACATATACTGCAAAAAAAGGATAAAGAGCATATTATCACGAAAGTATACTTCACAGAAAATGTAAACAGAAAACAGCTGATCACCTGTTTACTAAGGTGGTACAAGTTTCAAAGCACATAAATTCCTATTATGGTTATATCTAATTTATAAATAGTCTTAAGATTATGTATATAGAATACTATTTTAAATATAGGCTTACAAATAACCATTACAAGCAATACTAACCAAAAAAAATTATATTTATATTGTAAACTATCGGGAAACTGAAACTAGAAAATGAAAGCCAGACCTACCTAGGTGTTGAAATTGGAGTATCATCGTAATTCGAGTCATCGGACGTGACAGAGACATCAGATTCACTAGAATAACAGCTACTTTGTGAAGAATCACTGCTAATATCCATTTTGTATGTTCAAATTAGTGAAAAATTGCGATACAACTTCTGACGGTGACCAGCAAGAACAAAGTAGTAAAATGGCATATGACGCTTCCTGGGCGAATTATTTCTCGCGAGTTTTTGGACATAATTTTAAATATCAAAATCAATATTTTGACGTTGTTTTTAAGTTTCTATAGGTAGTATAACCATTTTTCTAAAACAAAATTATAATGGTTTGCTGCAATAGTGAAAAAAATAGTTACATCTATATTCTCGTAAAACACGTAAAAGTAGTAAAATAGTAGTAACATAGCGGCAAAGATTCCGTGTAAAATTATTAATACGAGATTTCTAAAAATAATTTTAAAATATCAAAATCAAAATTTTGAAATTGTATTGAAGTTTCTATATCAATATAACCTTTTTCTATAATACAATTATAATGTTTTACTGAAATAGTGAAGAAAAATATTTTTTTGATATTTTTCACATCCTCGTAACAATGTATACGATTTTATTATGGTCCCGTCTCGTAAGTGTTACGGTTAATTTTTACAAATTCTTTAAAAATAAAGAATGTTATATCAAAACACAACATTTGGAATGGTGATTCAGAAGAAATGTTTAACGAGGACTATATTGATCAAGCATAAAGTAGACTATTTTTTTTGGCAACTTTACAACAATGAAGGAAAGGAAGGAACACATAGTACACAAACTAGCTTGAAATGTGCAAATTCTGCATAAAAATTTATTCTGCCACACCCTGAAGTGTAGATGAAACAGCGAGAAACAGTCAAAGGAGAAGAACACATAAAATACTGGTGATTTTCTCAGCAAGTGGTCAAAAAATATTATTAATGCACATATGTACAATGAGAAAAGTTGTAAGTTCTTTTGATATTGTACAGTGGCTTCACTGACTTTAGAAGTTAAAACAATATTAAACAGAATTTCTGCATAACTGGTCTTTAGATTGATTGGGTAGAATGTTATAGTTAATTCTGTGTTTGAGAGAATTGCTGAGATAAAATATAAGAAAATAGAAACAATTGAAGTGCATCCAGTATAGGACATTGCTATTCAATAATTATTTAATTTCTGGGTGCCACTAATACACCCAATTTAATCGCCAGTATGATGCAGATGATCAGCTATTGAACTACAAGCAAGTTCTATCAAGTTGTGTTTGAGATGGGACCAACATCATTCGACTTTGGGCACACCAATTGGTGCTTTCTCTTCACAAAAGGAATTTGAAGGACGGACGGGGGGACACGCGCACGCGCACACGCACGCACACACACACACACACACATATATACATACATACATACATACATATATATATATATATATGATTGTAACATGTGGATCACTGGATAAGCAAACGCACCTCACTCTGCCCGACATATATTCAGTACTGAATTTCATACCACATTCATCACCGAAGATGGATGTGTCGGGCCATTGGCGCAAATAAAGCGGCGACACAACGCATTTCCATTCTCTGGACTAAATTCTGCTGGAAATCTAATAGGACTATGGTCATGCTACAAGAGAGATCCAAAGGGAGTTTGAGAATGAACGCTGAAGAAGAAGAAGATACCACATTCCAAAATTTATATCACTGAGGTACCATAAATTGCTGTGTCCACATCAAAGTTAACATACCATAAGCATCTTTTTACAGGAATGTCTGGTAAATATGGTGACTTTCACTATTAGAACACTGAGTTTTGACACATACTCCATGCCCATCACTGCTACATAAGGTCAGCTTGTACATTTTTGTGATACTGATACTTGAAGTATTTTAAAAATAAAATAATATCTATCTTGTCAGATCAATGGTAAAGTGTCAGATCAATTCTTGATTATGAACCAGCATCTTGGGAAACATTCTCAAAAATGTTTAGCTTGTCAGTCATCAACTATCTGAAGGTGTATAAGCGCTCAGTGATCTAGACAGTTGTTGGCTGTGAATTCTTCACACTTTCTCTTCTTTCCTCTGGTCACTTTCATTTCTATCAGTCTTTGATCATGCACATTGTCTCTTTCAGCCATCTCTTCATCAGTCTGCAGTAAAACCATAATTGCCCTAATTAACTCAGCTCTGTCTCTTATCACTCTGTAATTCATTATAGTTATGCTTCTTGAACTTTTGTTGTCACTGATCGTCATAAAGTATTTTTTTGCAGCACACTCCCAAAATATTCCATATTTCAAAATGTTCAGGAAATGAATTGTCCATTTGTTAACAATAGAAAATAATGTCTGCAATAGAAAATGGGGTTCTTGTTCAGAATGCATGCCTTCATATTTGATTACTTCCCTTGGCAATGGTTGTCAGTTTATGTTTATCTTTTTATTAATTCAAATATTAATTTATTTTAGAGTTAGGGTTACAAGACTTACATAACTAATCCTAAACCTAAATAAATTTATATTAAAATTAATAAATGACATAAACCGACAAACATTGCCAAAGAAAATAATCAAATAGGAAAACGTGTTCCAAAAAGAACCAAAAATGGTAATGTGTTGCTAATAAATAATGAAACATAATTTTTAATGTGCAGTGACCATCCAATTTTAATGAATCCATCACATCTGCAACCCACAATATTAATTTCTCATTTTATTTTATATCTATATTTACACAATCTAGGAAATTGCTATCATTGGTTAAGTATAAACATTACAATAAAAGTTTAGAGTGTTTACAAAGTAGGGTGAAGCAAAACCCACTAATGCACCATTTAAATATGCATCTGCCTTATTGAAATTATATCCTTCCGAATCAGTTTTACTAGTACTTAGTAATTTGTACTCTTTTATATCCATTTAAACCCATTACTCAATGACTTGTAGGGCCTTTTCAGTGATCTTGCCTTCTGGGGCTTAGAAGATGGAATAATACTCCGGTGTCAAAATTGATTATAAATACAACTGAATTTGACTTTCTTTACTGAGAAGGATGATATATTGAATTATAGCAGTCTTGATAAATCAGGGGTCATAGCTAATAATTGTATTCTGACATTCCATTTTGCAATTTTTATACTTATTTTCAAGATAAGCGAGATTAGAGAATGATTATTCGCACAGTCATACACTCTTTGATGGTTATGCTACAAAAGAGTTTCACTTGGTCTTCCTCTCTTTCTTTTGCCATCTGGTACCCATTTTAATATTTGTAGCGGTAGTCTATTTTGGTTCATTCTAATTATATGCCCAATTTAAGTCTATCATTTTCTTCTTGTTAGAGAAACATGCTGTTTTGGTATCTTCTATAATCAGGTTTGTTTT
The DNA here is from genome assembly GCA_034231615.1 of Meghimatium bilineatum. Classification (NCBI taxonomy): domain Eukaryota; kingdom Metazoa; phylum Mollusca; class Gastropoda; order Stylommatophora; family Philomycidae; genus Meghimatium; species Meghimatium bilineatum. The sequence goes on along the minus strand of CM067320.1, from coordinate 26,469,540 downwards.
AGTTGAATTCTTGCCAACAAATATTTAAGTTTTCCAAAACATTTATTTTAAAATTAATTTAATTAAGTGCTTTTGTTACTTTCTCGCCTTTGCAATGATATGTTAATACGAATATTGGAGTTGAGTTAAACTGTTGCAGATTGTTACATTTCTTCATTGTTTTTTTACATCCCGTATGATATTTACCTATTGTTTTAATCCCATCAAAGACAATTGTGCATCCGGACCATTAAGAAAGCAATGACAAAATACTGAGCATATTTATAATGCCTAGAAATTCACTATATCGAGATAATGCTGGGTTGCTGGCTACATCCTGAATAGGATATGCTACCAATTTTTTAAATTGTTTATTAGGTAGTTGAATGCACCAGATACCAAAGCAATTGCGGTAGAAATCTCTTTTGCTATATTGCCACCTTGTGTAATTTTGCTGCGAAAGAAGGCAAGTTATCAACTTTCTGAATCACTTCTCCATTGACAGTGATATTAATTAAAATAGTAGTTTATGATTTTAGTCTTGAAAGTGTTAACTTGAAAGGCTATTTGTTTTGAATGATGACAAAGTCGATTCAACATTTCTTGTCCTTTATTAGGTGTTGGACATAATAATACCAAGTCATTTGCAAAATCAAGATCACTTGAGTCCTCAAGTCCTATCATCTGTCCATTTTATATCAAAATATTCATTGTTTTTTCATATCATAATCTATAGTCAGGCAATGGTGACATAATGCAGTCTTGCCCATTAAGATTTTTTTTAATGTATCGGAGTATTATGTCACTTTGCTTCTATAAAATGGAATCGTAACTCAAAATTTAGCACAGACCATTACCGTATTTCGATCAATAAAAAACATTAGATACTGGTATATTATAGTCCTAGGGGTTTTATCCTGGCTTAAATTTATTGACACAAACATGCAAGTAATGGGTTTTTTTTTCCCGGTTCGTTGTTTTTTCCCTCTGTTACCGTGATTTGATGTAATTTTTTTTATTTTGACTGAACTCGTGTATAAGACGAAGACCCTAAAGCAATCTCTGATTTTTTTCCAAAAATTATCGACTTATACATGCCACAAGACGGTAGTTTCTTCCTAATGAACAAATACAGAATATTTACCACACTGAAATTGGAAAGGCCAGCATTTCCTCCTCCTCCATTTGCACCTGGAAGTCTTGTTGGAATTGTAGGGTTATTTAATACATTTGTAAACTTGGCATTCTGTTGAACATTGTAATGGTAAAATTAGATATTTTACATGACACACAATAAGCATGTCCACTTAACGGAGTCATAAATAAATAACACGCTGAAACAAATGAGTTTAAGTATAAATCAAGAGAAGACACGAATTATGACCATAAAAGTTATTAACTCTTTGAGGACCAATACCAGATATTGTGCAGCTAAAGAAACCTTACTGGACTTAAAACTGATAAATAAAATCTATTTTGTTTAGTGTTACATAAGTTTTAATGTCACTATGGTTTGTTTTAACCACTTGAATTTATTACCTGAATTTCACTAAAATTGGGTTGTGTTGCTATAGTACACCACTTAATCACTTTAAGTAGTGTAAGGCATGTTGTATATATCTGACAAATACTAGCCACACCCACTGTTTCCAGCAATCACCAAATAAAAGAGTGTTGAAGAAACTAATGCTGCTTCTTAGAGTTGCTATCCAGTGATTTAGAAACAATATTTGAATAATGATTATAATCTTCTTCTTCTGTGTTTGTTCTACACCTTCTGTAGATTAGCAGAATGTAGTCCAGAGAATGGAATTCGTCAGTCATGGTTTGCAGCGTAGCTGTGATATCTGTGTCCTTCGACCTGACACATCTGACTTCAGCATGGTTTATGGGTCATTTTGACCTCTATGGGACAGATGGCAAATCCATTCCCTAAACGTCCTTAGTTACCTATTTCAACATGAATAACATGTAACAGTATTGTTATTATTTGCTCCCCTTTCTGGTCCCATCAGTACACTGATTATTATTATTATAATATGGTCAGAGTAGTAATAAATAATAAATATAAACAGTCTGATTTAGTTCAGTGGATGATTGTATCTATAATAAGAAATAAATCAAGGATTATTCTGGCCAGTGTGAAAAATATAAATTAAGTTGGATATTTATAACTCATCAAATAAACTGTAATTTTAAGAACTTTGGATTCATCACTGTATAAGCGACGATGATTCTTGTTCCAAGACTAGAATAAAGGAATTTGGTTTGAAATGTGGTGTCACTAGAAAGGAACGGTTTCGTAGGCAAGAAAGAATGATGGTCAATCAACTGCGTACTGGGACTGTCTGTCAACGTGTAATGGCGGCTACACTCAAAGAGAGATCTGAGCACCTATGGACTTGTCCGGAGTGCAGTGACGATGATCCAATGACTAACTAACTAACTAACTGTGCCTGTGCCCATCGAGTATTGAACCATTTCTCCACCGCGTGCCTGGTTCCGTATGAGGAAGAACTCAACAGACGAGTTGGACCCTGGCTCATTCGCCTTCTTAGCCGAGGTGTTGTTCACCAACATTGTGAACCCCTCGCCCAAGGTCGAGTCTCACACCATGCGTTTAAGAGCAAGGCGTTCTCGAGCTGAGCGACCTTGTCCCAATAGTACCTGAACCCATCGGATACTGAACCCTTTCTCTCTGCAAGTGTATTTCTGGTATAGGAAAACTAGACAGCAGAGTTGGGCCAGGGCTAAAATCGTTGTCCCTTCTGTGCCTGAGCCCATCGGGTATGAACCCTTCCTCTCTGCAAGTGTATTTCCGGTAAAAGGAAACTTGACAGTAGAGTTTGGCCAGGGCTAAAATCATTGTCCCTTTTATGCCTGAGCCTATCCGGTACGGAACCCTATCTCTTCGCGAGCATGTTTCCGGTATAGAAAGGCTCGACGTTAAAGTTAGGCCAGGTCTTCTTGCTTTGCCAGACGCCCATGATTGGGTCGAGTCTCTGCCATAAGGAGCATGGGTAACTAGAAACTCGTCTTGAGCTGACAGAGCTTGTAGTTCCCATTACCTTGGAGTGTTTTCACTTTTTATTTGCAGTGGCGCTGCCCTCTAGCCCTGTTCTGCTCTAGTGGCTCTGCATGTGTGGTGCATATGGTGTCTGAGATATTGCCTGTCTCTTATGCAATCAAATCTCTTCCCATCTGCTACCTCCACATTCTTGGACACGATCCCCAAATGATTTTGCCAGAATCAGCACGAGCCGCTGTATTTATTTTTCCAGGGTGCACAACGAGGAGGTACATTTGGGATCTTAGTTATTTGCTAACCCTGGGTCCGCCGAGAGCATTGCGTTCCCTTTGCACCCCCTTTATTATATAAACTCCTGCCAATTAGAAGGTTTAACTCTAACAGAATGCTTTGTGTCATAACTTACAGATTGGTTGTGATATCTGTGCTTTTATTTAGCTTGAAAAACCACATGAGAAATAAACATTGGAAAATAAACATGAAACAAAGCCCTAGAAACCATAAATTATATTCTTTAAATTTTACTTGTGGAGGAGGTGACTGTGTCGCCAGTGGTGGAGTTGTTTGTCGCTTTGCTCCAGTATGTGCAAAATTTAATCCTGGAATGGTTTTTTCCTCTTCACTTCTTTGTGGTTTCACAGCATTTACTCTATCTGATGAGACTGGGAAAAGACCACATGTAAGAATTATCTTTCCAGAATGTATTATTATATTATATATTATTTACAAAGTGGGGGCTATGGTTGCTCAGTTGTTAGTAAACTAGCTTCCTCATAGGGCGATCTTGGTTCAATTTTCAATTCAAGCAGAAGTATTTTTTAAGTTACCAACTTTAAAAAACAACTAACTAATCGCTCATTAAGCTGACACAGCCTAAGAAAATGGGTACCAAATATTCTTGAAAATTAAAAGAGGTGGTCATGATTGTGACTACATTATCCCTAAGTACACCGCTGGTCAATGAAAAACACTGGCCTAGCACTGTATTCCCAAAACACCTACATGTGGAAAAGGGAAACTTTGAACAAATTGAAAAAATGGTTTAAAGAAGTTTAAAAAATCACTGAAAACAGAAAAAATGCAAAATCAACTTTCTATATTGTCAAAGTGAATAGCATTTTTAGCCTCTGAGCAATTTAAGATGTCATGACATGTTACATTTAAATAAATGGAGAAATCCATCGTTTCCTTTATTGGTACAACACTAGAGTAGTCAGAGGTCAATTTTTTTGTATACTTGTTTCACTAATGTCAATATTCTATTTTGGATCTGTACAGGGATAATTTTTTAATGTGACCTTTGCGTAGTTCAGGCTTCTTATTTTGTGTTTAAATCATGAGAACATCACATTGGACTGATTTTTTACAAAACCTTTGAAAATTGCTGAGTTTGAGACAACTTGTTCATAATGGAAGATATTATTTGTATGTACACTGATGATACAGGCCGTATTTGTGATGGAATTATGCACAATGTAGGTGATTTTCACACCAAAGATGACATGGAAAGTAATGTTGAAGCTGCTTTGTTAGATAGGCCTAGTGTTTCTGACAATGAGGAGGGAATTTGTGATACTAATTGTGGCATCATGAATATTGACTGGGGTGATTTAGTTTCTCCAGTAAAAGGTTAGAATTTTGTAGAAAATATTGACCCTCTACATAGAAGCATACAATAGTTCTTGGTTAGGAACAAGCGTCACAGCACTGGGTGCATTCTCATATATGCTCTGCTTGCCATTCGTCTGCAATATAAAAGTGTACATGCTCAGTGTCTCAGTCAGTTGCTGATTACGCGTTCTGATAAGTATTCTTCTTACAATAGTATGCCCTTAGACTAATGAATCAAACTTTTGAAATTCAAAGTAAATTGCTTTATTGTTAATTGGGTTGTTACCTGCTTCAGAGACAAGTTGTTCTTAAATGTGGTAGTTGGGCATTCATACCAACAGTCATATGTCCTAGACTTGCACAGGGTTCCTTTATCCTCAATATTGTGTACATAGTACTCGTAACAGGTGATATACTACAGAATATATATAACAGAATACAGGGGGAGATATAACTATGTCAAATGCTGATGACATTTTGGTGTATAGGCAGAGTAGAAATCATGAGTTATGAGTCAAGGAATTACAATGCGAGCTCGGTCGCACAGGGAAGTGGTGTAGTCAGGTGCATTAGTAAATCCATTTAAGGCATCTGTAACTTGGTTTTCTCTCACCTATGACACTGTAAATGCATCAATGCTGAATGTTACTTTATGTGGAGACAATTTTGAAAGAACTAGAACAATGAATTTTTCGGGTATGCTTTTTTCGCAGTCATAACTCTTTGATGGTTTAGCTGCAAAAGTTTCACTTGGTCTTCCTCTCTTTCTTTTGCCATCTGGTACCCATTTTAATACTTGTAGTGGCAGTCTATTTTGGTTCATTCTAATTACATGCCCAATTTAAGTCTACCATTTTCTTCTTGCTGGAGAAACATGCTGTTTTGGTATCTTCTATAATCAGGTTTGTTTGAGTTGAATTCTTTCCAGCATTTATGACAGAGTTATGACAGGAGACTGAGCTTTAATGATACTCTTTATTACATCATTTTAAGGGCAAGAAAGAGTATCAGCAATGAAAGTAATAACTGCTGCTCATAGTACACAGAGATTACTATTTCTTCTATACCAAGGAATGGTTGTTTCTGTGATGGAATATGCATCAGCAATTATGACTAAAATAACTACAGCCAAAAAATGCTGGGTTGATGGCTATGTTCCGAATAGGATACACTACCAAATTAATTATGACTATTTTCTACACGCTGATTGAAAGATTTATTGAGATCCAGAATGAGGCAATGTGTATCACTCTTGGGTGCACCCGAGACACATCTGTACAAGCAATGCAATTCATACTTGACTGCTTAACTATGGAACAGTTACAGTTGTACCAAACAAGAGCCTACTTCCAAATCAACGCTGATAAAGAGTATTCACTCCATACCGATATACAGAGTGTGCAAGGTAGTAGGCTAAAGAGAGGAAAGTCGTAGATGGGGCGTACTGAGGAAGTTATAAAAAGTGTGTACGCACTGGAAGATGTGGCATATGGTGCAGAATGGATAAGCGCTGTCGTAGATTGCCGTACTTCCTTTCGGGTATTAATAACTCTCCATAGGGAATGTAGAAAGATATGTCCTGTTGTTGAATCTGAATCAATGTTGAATAAATTGATCAGTGAGAATTCAAAGGATGGTGATATTGTTATAAACACTGATGATTCTGTTGTTAGGCATATGCGTAGTTCATGAGCACAGTGTGTAGGGAAGTCTATTAGAGAGGAGATTGGAGCTTTCGCTGAAACTATAGTGGCATGACAATGGAAATCATGGCAGTGGCCAGAGTCTTGAACTAGATGGCACACAATATGCAACTCATATCTGCATTCTCAGCGACTCAATAAGCATGATCAGAAAATACGAGGCAATGTGGCTCGTACAAGCAGGCTATATTCGTGAAGAGTGGCTTGATGCTGTGGGGAAGTCAAAGTTGGAGAGTGTCACATTCATTTTTGTGCCCATTCATTCGTGTATCTAATGAGAGAGCAGATAGGTTGACAGGTTCTGCCACTGTACTGAATGGCAGGCACTTGATCGCACCAACATATTGAACTCTTTGAGAGAACTGCACAATGAAATGAAATAGATAGAAATGATGATTCCTATTTTCATGTCCACAATAAAGGAGCTGGTCTTGAAATGTAGCACAGCAAGAAATGAACATTATTATGAATGGTAAAGAACATTTATCAACCAACAGAGAATTGGAATAGTCAGTCGTCATGTAATTGCAGTAATTGTAATTGCAAAACTCACTCAGTGGGAAATCCTAGCACCTATGGATCCAATGTGCAGTGATGATGAAGTTTTGACCAACTACGTATATTGTACATGGAACTATATTGTACATGGAACAATGGTAGCACTGTGGTCAATTTAATCGCCTCCAAACTTGGTGATACATGGTTAATTGCGATTGAAAGTGGAATATTTTTCACCAAAAATGATTCCCAAGTGACCTGGCCTCAGGAAATGGGTGCCAGAAAAAATCTAGTAAAGTTAAGGTGGTCAGAGTTATGTTGATCATATCACTACTATTTTGTTGTTCAATGAAAGAATACATGCCTAAAGTCATATTCCAGTATTTACCAGTATTGACCACTGATCTTGAACTCATTGACTGGTAAGATTCTTTAAAATGTTTTTTAAATGTTGCTGCATTCTACGAGGGATGGTTAAAAAGTAATGCCTCCTAATTTTTTTATCTAAGCACATAATGTATCAGTGTGCCATTTGTTAATTTTGCAAGAATTCCCACTCTTCTACACTGTATAGTATAACAATCTGCTTCATTAACAGATTGCAACACAGTAACCATTTAACAAAGACTTCCAAAGAAGTACAGTTAAAAGAACAATGTCATAAAATTTCTCAATGCTGAAGGCGAGACCCCAATTCGCATCTACGAATGTTTGTAGAATGTTTATGGAGATTCAACAATGGATGTTTGGACTGACCAACGTTGCGTACATCGTTGTGACAAAGATGAAGTAGGTCAATCAATGGATGATGCAAAACTGACTGGCATGATGTAGTTCAGAGAATTGAATGCATTGTATCATGGTTTACAGCTTGGCTACGATATCTGCACTTTTCTTTCAAACAGGTCTGACTTCAGCATGGTTTTTGTGTCACTTGGAATGTCTTGAGTTTGGCCAGCCAACCTAACCCTCAAAACATATTTAGTTGCCTTTTACAGCATGCATGACAAGCCATTGTGTTGTTATTCTTTGCTCCCTTTCTGAGCTAAGCAACATATGGTGCATTCTGTCATATGAAGCTACTGTAAATGTTTCTTAACAACAGAGCAACAAAACAAGCAATATCACTTGGAACAAGTGGAACAAGTTGACAAGGCTAGTATAGTACTTACCAATTCCCTGTCTTTTGGATTCGTTAATAAAGCTCTGAATGTTAAACACTTTATCACGGTCCAAGGTCCAAAGTGTCACCTCAGCATGGTTGTGAGCAAATGAGCAATTCATCTCACCAATGCGGCAGGGAAGACTATTCTGAAACTGTTTACACATCTTATATGCATAGGAATGAGGATTGTCACTGCTGATAAGTCGGGGACGAATTTTCAACCAGTCCAAATTAGGTCTCATCTTATCTCTGATGATCAATGTATCATGACTGCATACATGTGGATAGTTATTTCTGTACTTACAACCTATAATAAAAGTATGCAAACAGCTATTTTAGCAGAAAATTACCTTTATATAACATGTCACTAATAGTAGAAATACCTTCAAACTGTCAAGTACCACATTAGCAGCAGGTGAAAAGGAGCAGCATGTTTAGTTTGGACATGTAATGAGACACTATCTAAAAGTATTTTGCAAGGAACTGTTGAAGAATGAAAGGAAGGGGCAGCAATAGTAAATATTCAATTGACACCATCTAGAAATTTCTGGGAATTATTTTTCTATGCTCATTTGAATGGATGAGAACACAGGTTTTTGGACTGCTACCTCCAATGTGACACCACTACAGCTCATCATTGTCGTTGTTATTATTTGGGGTGTAGTAGTGGTTAAGCCATTTGCCTTGTGCTCAAGAGGATGTGTGTTCAAACATGGCTTGTAATATCTTTTCAAATATATATATTGTATATATATATTTAATATATTGTAATATTTTTTTCAAAGATGGGATTCTCGCTTGAAGCTATGGAGTTATTTTTACTATGAATGATACACTTGGCAGGTTGTTGCATGCTGTTGAGACGGCAATAAGGAAAACTTTAGTACAATAAAATTACGCCTTTTCACGCCCTTTTTCATTATTATTATTATTAATAATAGGTATCAATAAAACTGCAAATGACTAAATGATTGACGTGAAGTAGAACTAATAATAGAAATAACAAAACTGCAAACTTAATTTTAAATACATACAAAAAAATTGTAAACAGAAAAATATAAGAAACTATAAAACTCCCACTGAATCTCTCTTGTAGCAGAGCAATGGTCCTACTAGATTTCCAGCAGGATGTAGTCCAGAAAATGGAAATGCGTTGTGTCATCGTTTTATTAGTGCCAATGGCCCGAATATTCATCTTCGGCGGACAAAAGAAATGAATGTGCAGTTTGTGATGTTCATAAAAACATAATTGTAGCATATCCTGCTATCCTGTATAAACTTTTCAGCTATTGTTGTATTTTAGGCATTACTAATACATCCAATCACATTGCCAGTACAAGCGACTTTCAAACAACGAGAAATTTGTGAGCTGTGTTTGCGAGATGGGTTCACTAGCCACTATATCCCAGAGTCAAACATAATCTCTATTACCTATACAAAAATGTATTTTAACTGCAGTCAGTTAACATTTAAAGTGTACTAGTACAGATAACATTGTCATTATGATCATCATCTTAGAGATTGCAAGCCATGAAGGTTTCTTGCTGCAGACACAATTCCCTAAACACATCTATTAGAGATTGCAAGCCATCAAGGTTTCTTGTAGAGATTGCAAGCCATCAAGGTTTCTTGCTGCAGACACAATTTCCTACACTCATCTCTTAGAGATTGCAAGCCATAAAGGTTTCTTGTAGAGATTGCAAGCCATGAAGGTTTCTTGCTGCAGATACAATTTCCTACACTCATTTCTTAGAGATTGCAAGCCATAACGGTTTTTTGTAGAGATTGCAAGCCATGAAGTCTCTTGCTGTTAACACAATTCCCTAAACACATCTATTAGAGATTGCAAGCCATGAAGGCTTCTTGCTGCAGACACAATTCTTTATCCTTTATCTTGTTCTCCAAATAATGATCCCCCTAGTTCTTGTAGATTCTCCTTTATGTCTCCTTTATGAAACAATGTACATATTCAGAGAATGGTAGAAATGGGAGTGACTAGAGGCGATGGGAGAATACCTCTTCAGAAATATCAGAAGAACACGTAATCAGCAACTGACTGGGACCCTGAGCTTATACAATTTTAGATGGCTGACGGAACGGCAAGCAGGGCATATATGGGAATGCCCCAGTGCTGTGACGCTTGTTCCTAATAAAAAATCTCCTTTATGTTGTCCATCAATCTTCTTTTTGGTCTAACACTTACTTGTACTTTATTTGCATAGACATATTTTATCACCCTGGTGTCCAACTTTACATGTCCCAACCACCCCAGAGTGTTCGCTTTCAATGTAATACTGATGGATGGTCATTCATATAGATCATTAATTTCTGTTTCTAATTTACTATATGTTTGAATATATGTGATATGTTTGAATATTCTTCTTAACTTTACCACGCTGTGTTTACATTTAGGGTGATACATTTCACCCAAATTGTGGCATGTCTTGATTGCGGACGGCGAAATCTGCCGCCCAGTTCACTAAACCCGAAACCAATAGAAAAAAATCGAGATTGGTAACTTTTTGACAGAATGTTTTGGCAATATAGAGAAGAAAATTTATCCAACTTCCTGTTTCTATTGTTAATATGGCGATATACAATGTAATGTGATTATGAAATGGAAATCCGAGCAATCTGTAAGCATCAGCTTTGTGGCGAAGCGACATGATAGTAAATCGAGTTTATTATACTATTCGTTCGTCGTATATTCAATGAAATCATCACTTTTTTCAGATGGAAAAGTGGAAAACTTGAGAGGTAAGTTCTTCAAATACATTATTTAAAATATACAACGAGGTTTACATTATATAAAATATAAAATAGTCAACAGATATCACAGCTGTCGATCGATCAAAAATACAGTACGCCTAGATCTTGTTAGGTCTAAATCTGTCTTTATCACTTTCTCACACGTCTCATACCACACACACACAAAACTGACACCAATATATGAGGAATTTCATTCTTTATTTATATGTGCAAATATTATTTAAATATTTGTAACAACAACAATATTATCGTGATTTCAAAACAGCCACCAACGATTGCGTTACATTTCCAAAAACTAATTCCGCTGCAGTCAGCAGCAGAAGAGAAATTGCCTTATTGTAAACACAGCATGCTAAAGGTTAATATTCTGTTTCAAAACACTTGTAATTCATATTTCTTTGTTGTGCTGAAGTATAAACTGAAGTGCCCAACTGAAAATAACAGACAGAAATCAGAGCAAAACTGTACACCACATGCTATGCACTACATTCTTGATCTACATCTTGCTAACCTCCAATAGTTTGAGAACCAACACAGAATAAAAATCAAAATGTTACTAGTAATTGACAGTGAATAAAAATATAAATGTACTAGCAGTTATAGTCCATTAATACTTAGAAGATTCTAGCAATGACAACAGTCAATAATAAGTACTGGTTTACTAGTATATTTAAATGTGTTTATACATTACCTCCTGGCCCTTCTCCTAGTTTAATGAAACACTGTTGGCATGCTAAACAAAAATCATAGTTCTCAAGCGGCCAATACAACGAGGCTGAATCTCTTCTGGTTTGCTGCACAGGTCTTGATTTTCCTGAAACTGGTTTTAATAAATAAAAAACAACTGATAAATTATCTTGTTTAAAACTGAAAGATATAAATATGAAAATACACATATAAATAATACAATGAGAGAACACTCATCATGGCAACCAGGGCTTGGACTTCTAGTTCAAGGTGAAAAGAATAGGGCCACTGTTTTTCTTTCGAGACATGTCATAGGATGACACTAAGGAAAGTTGGGGATAAGCTGACAAACTGTCACAAATATCATCGTCACATCATCTCAATCTCATACTTTTATTTTTTATCAAATAATCACCACGGATGACGAAGAGAAACAGTCCAGTTTTTATGGCAGACTCCTAGGTTACAGGTAATGCCAGATGTGCTATCACTGTGAATGAGTCAACAAATCTAACATAAGAATGATTAGTCAGTTGGCCCAGAAGTGTATGCTGTGCTCCTGGCGCAATGAAATGTCTTCCTTCAGTCAGGAACTACACATGCATTCATAACCCCCCCCCCTTTCTTTTTTACATATCCATGCCTTTGAGGTCTTATATGAGTCTGGGTATCGCCTCAGTTATACAAGTGGACCTGTGCTTTTGTTAGAAAGGCTATGGGCTATCAAGAGATACCTGCTCACAGCTAAAGGGATTACTTCATCATCACTAGGAGAGAACACAAAAATAAAAGCAAATTATACTTTCTTGCCCATTGTTGCTGGAGCCTGAAAAGGAAACAAAGAATGACAACACTGTTTACCTTCCATGCATATTGTAAAAGTTAACTATAGAGCTTCTGTGATAAAGTTAGCTGTCCTTATCCCATACAGGATAAAAGTGACCCAGAAGCCATGCTGAAGTTGGATGTGTCAGGCTGAAAGGCACAGGTATCAAAGCAAAGCTGTAACCCATGACACAACACATTATGTTCTTTGAAGAATATCCTGCTAATCTGCCAGAGTTGTGAGAATGAATACAGAAGAAGCTTCATAGAAACTCGCCATGCAAACAAATGACCAAACACCACTTTTTCATGGAAGAAGACATGCAAGGCATCCTTTGGGAGGAGGATGTTTGCAGCAAACAACCAAAAAATTCACTCAGTGCCTCTGTGAACGCAATTATAAATATGTGTACAGAAACAAAAACTGTATTATGTATATTAAATATAATTTATTCAGTAATTACACGCTACAGTCATTACACATAATTAAATATAATTTATTCAGTAATTACATGCTAAAGTCACTACACATAAATATAATCTATTCAATAATTACACGCTAAAGTCACTACACATAATTAACCTATTCATGCAGCATGTACAAACAAATTTATCAAACATTGTCTTACCAGGTTTGAACCCATCCATACCAGTACCGCCAGCAGCCTGTAGGTAGAGAACAATATTACTGCTTTAAAAAAATGTACCACCTATGTAAAACACAAGGTCAATTATTTTTACAGTGAATTTTGGGGGGGGGGGGAGGTAGGAGGGGGGGGGTATAAAAAATAATACAAATAACAGTATATGTCAATTTCAACCTTAGGGTCTTTTTTCAAGAAAATATTGTTTTTTCATACTACAGTAACATATCTTTTGTGTTTTCCTAAAAAGACTTTACGGTTGAAACATAGTTATACAGTTTTACAAGTCTCACTTGGACAATGTACAACTGTAAAAATTGATCTAAACCTTGGAAATTGGGACTATCATGAACCCCTATCCTTATATTCTTAATACTCTCCATTTCTTGATCTCAAATTTATTGCCTCTATAAATTATTACATCTATTTTCTTTATCCCCTGTATTTTGTTCTGATTATCATGACATACGAGCGATGATGATATAATCCCTTTAGCTGTGAGCTGTTAGCTCTTAACAATTCATAGTCCAGACAAAAGTACACGTACTTTTCAGTTGCTGAAGTGACATCCAGGGACATGCAAGGTTGTCTCAAAGACATGGTTGTGTAAGGGAGGTTTATAGATGCATATTTAGTACCTGAAGAGAGGCATTCCAGTGCACCAGTATCCCAAGATTATCATGTCCTGCCAGGAACACAGCACATGCTTCTGGATCAACATCTCATCATTCTTCTCTCAGACTCAGATTTGTTGATCCACAGTGATAGCATATCTAGCATTCTCTCAGACTCAGATTTGTTGATCCACAGTGATAGCATATCTATCATTCTTTCAGACTCAGATTTGTTGATCCACAGTGATGGCATATCTAGCATTCTCTCAGACTCAGATTTGTTGATCCACAGTGATGGCATATCTAGCATTCTCTCAGACTCAGATTTGTTGATCCACAGTGATGGCATATCTAGCATTCTCTCAGACTCAGATTTGTTGATCCACAGTGATGGCATATCTAGCATTCTCTCAGACTCAGATTTGTTGATCCACAGTGATGGCATATCTAGCATTCTCTCAGACTCAGATTTGTTGATCCACAGTGATGGCATATCTAGCATTCTCTCAGACTCAGATTTGTTGATCCACAGTGATGGCATATCTAGCATTCTCTCAGACTCAGATTTGTTGATCCACAGTGATGGCATATCTGGCATTCTCTCAGACTCAGATTTGTTGATCCACAGTGATGGCATATCTAGCATTCTCTCAGACTCAGATTTGTTGATCCACAGTGATGGCATATCTAGCATTCTCTCAGACTCAGATTTGTTGATCCACAGTGATGGCATATCTAGCATTCTCCATCATCTAGTATTCTGTTACAAAAGGACAAAGGTGCAATGCCCATTGGCCTGCATCTCTTTGTCATCTATGGTGATGATTTGATAGAAGACAGAAGTAAGAAATTAAGACAAAAGATGATGATTTTTTCATAGGTGACATTGTCAGCTTATCCTCCAACTTTCCTTAGTCACCTCTTAAAACATGCCTGAAAAGAACACAGTGGCCCCCATTATTTGCACCCTGAACTATATAGATGTCCAAGCCCTGATTGTCACACGAGGGTACTAGCAACAAAGCTTTTGTTTCCTATCTGAAATTATGGAGGGGGGAGGGAGAGAGATTTCCACAGCTTTCGTTCATACACATAAGACTTCAACTCGTAGAAGTATGCATTGATTTGCGTTTTCTACTTAGAGGAGCGCGGTAGCCTAGTGGATAGTGAGCTTGCTTGCTATCATCTGGTTACAGCGTGCCAGGTTCGAAACCACGTCCGGACATTAAAAAAAAATCCGGGTTGTGATTTCTCACTTGACACGACCACTCCTCCAGTTGACTCAGCTGTAAATGAGTACCTGACGCATGAGTTAGGGAAGGTAAAAAACAGCAAGGAAGGGAACTTGCCACCCCACCTAATAGTTGCTGTGGCTTAGTACATGAAGAGTTATCTTCATCCCCGACGGCAGATGCCATGGGACCTACCTTTACCTTTTTTACTTAGATGATATAGACTTAAGTCTATATCTGTATGTACAAGTCATGCTTCATTCTTTTTCTTCTTCTGCGTTCAGCATCTGTGGTCATGCTATACCGCGAGGCCTGTCGTTAAGACGAAGTCCACTGTCTTTTCCAGGTCAGAACGGCTGCCCCATAGCTTTTGCCTCAAGTCTGTATCCTCTAGTCAGGTCTGCTGTCTCTGCTCTTTGTATGTTGGTCAGTCCTGAAGTATGTTCCGGGGTCTGGGTTCCGGATCCACATGGACATTCATCTGTGTATGAGATCCTCAATCGGTAAAGGTGACCCAACAATCTGCAGTGGCCAGTTCTAAGGTGAAATATTGTGGTCTGTTGATATCTTTGGAGGATGCTTCATAATTTCTCATATAGACATTCAATCACGAAAACCTACAACCATTTGGTGGTATCAATTTTGATCAAACATATCAATATGACTGTATGGCTTCAGTACTAACAATATTAGAAAATACATTTATATACACAAACATTTTGTTTTATTTACAAAAAAGACATAAGAACTAAATAGTTTACTTCTGGTCTTGATATATTTTGTGCTGCTCCCAAGATGGAAGTAGCATTGATAGTTCTTGGATTTCTGGATTTCTGATTTTTGATAGTGTGCATTCGTGTTGCAAACTCAGCATCATTATTATCACTATTAGACGAATCAGAATCTACATCCGAAGACACAACTGGGGGCTTCTTAGTAGTTGTCCCTGTATTTCTGGAAGTTGGGGGCTGAGATTGTTCTACAAGTAAAAAAGAAGACATATTAAAACATGCCAAACAAGCAGAAATTTCAGCATGATCTTATATTTACTAGACCAGTAAAAAAATTCATCTTGATGAATATATACCTTCTTTCTGAGGTACTCAATCTATAAAAAGGATAAGATCTACAAAACAGGTATAAAAAGGACCTCATAAGTGATTTCGCCCGTGTGTTGCCGGGGCCCGAAAGGGGAGCAAAGAATAGCAACACTGTTTACCTTCCACACATGTCGTAAATGGCGACTAAGGAGGTTATGGGATGGAGTTGGCTGTTCCATCCCATATAGGGTCAGTGACCCAAAGCCATGCTGAAGTCGGATGTGTTAGGCCGAAAGACGCAGATATCGCAGCAATGCTGTAAACCATGACACAACGCATTCCGTTCTCCGGACTACATCCTGCTAATCTGCAGGAGTTTGAGAACAAACGCAGAAGAAGAAGTGATTTGCCCAGGTGTTTTTTTTTAGTTTCCACAAAACAGCCTTGTGATTCTTGACAAAAGAAACATGTTAGAAGGAACCCCCTGGGGGGGCTACCGACCCCTACCAGGCGCGTCCACAGGTGGCGGATGGTGGAGGGCACTCCATAAATGTCCATATATGGAGTGTTTGCTGCAATTAAGCAGCCGCGGACCAAACCGGTGCTGTTGCCTACCAGGACGGGGCGGGATATCAGTCGGTGCTGATATCCCCACTGAAATACCCCATGTGTCCAGTGACGGGCAGCTTCAAGCGAGTATGAGCCGCTATAAGCTCACGCTGCTGGCGTGGAGTAATGAACTCCATGCCAGGAGCGCGTTGGGTTTTTTTTTCCTTTTTTTTTTTTTCCCAAAAAAAAATTGCTGCCTTGCAGTCACCATCGGGAGATGGAAAGGCTATGGGAGACAACCCTGACAATAAAATAGGAGAAGGCCACTCCACAAACCTCCGATGTCTTGCGGGCAGTGCTAGGATGTCCAAGAACATGGATAGGAAGACTCCATAACTTCCCTCACCGAAGACGGAACATGTCAGCCTGAATAGGCGTGGGTACCCAGCAATGGAAATGGGACATGTACGCATCATACAGTTAATGACTATGCTCGGATTTATTACACGAAGTGGGGCTGCCCCTGTGGTTCATCGCCAGGCAGGAGGAGCTCCGGACCCCCAGCCTCGAATGGGTCCACCAAAAGCTACTGATGATGACTCTGTGTATCGGGGACCCGGGATTAAACAGAGTAGAGCAACCGGCCAAACCAATCATGACAACAAAAACACAATCAAAATTATGCAGTGGAACAGTGAGGGTGTGGCTAAGAAGAAATTAGAACTGCAGAATTTCCTTCAAAAGCAAAAGATTGATGTCTTGTGCATTCAGGAGACACATCTTAATGACAGCAACAGATTCTCCATCAGAGGCTTTGAATGCTTCAGATTATATAGATTAGGCCACAAAGGAGGGATCATCACAATGGTACGAAATAACATACCTACTACAGAAATCGCACGTAACCCAGAGGACTCAGAACATCTCACCATCAAATTACATACAACCCCAAAACCACTGATTATCACAAATTTCTACTGCCCAAACAACAAAAAATTACACCTCAGGACAATACCTCTCACATCATCAAATCATATTATAGTTGGAGATTTCAACAGTCATTCCCCAAGCTGGGGTTACCCAACTATGGACTTGAGAGGAGAAGAAATAGAAGACTGGATGATAGAAAATAGACTAATCCTTATAAATGAACATCTATCAGAGCCAACCTTTTACTCCAGACGATGGAAATCTCAGAGCACTCCAGATCTGGCCATTGCAACAGAAGACATCCAACGTGTGACAGAAAGAGTAGTGGCACAACAGCTTGGTGGGAGTGACCACAAGCCCGTAATATTAACAATAAAAGGGAACCACAAGACAGAAAAGCAACAACACAAAATCGCTAGCTGGAACTACAAAAAGGCTAACTGGGACACTTACCAACGCCTTACAGAGGAAAAACTACTAACACATCTTACAGCAAGAAATATACGGAAAGATGCAAAATTAATAACAGGAATAATCCTGGAAGCTGCCAACAACAGTATACCTAGAGGAAGAAGACAAAACTACAAACCCTTCTGGAACAAAAAACTCCAGGTTATGCATGATGAAGCTTCTGCTGCAAGATCCAAGATGGAAACTAGACCAACAGAAACCAATATCACTGAACACAATAGACTGCAAGCAATTTTCAGGAGAGAAAAGCTAAACAGCATTAGATCCAGCTGGAAAGAAAAAACAGCAACGCTCAACATGGAAAAAGACTCAACAAAAATGTGGAAACTTATCAAGTGTCTCAATGAAGAAAACAACCCCCAAAGTAGTATCATCATAGAAGACAAGGGGAAGTCCTACACTGGCACACAAGCTGCAAATATTCTAGCAGACTCCTATGCTGAAGAAAGCAAAATTAAGATAACTAGAACAAGAACTGCTGAAGTAAGACGAGAGACAAAAAACCTTGTAAATAAACATCAACCTTGCCCAGGCACAATGACCTCACCTTTTCACAAATCAGAACTTAACATGGCAATTCAAAATCTAAAAAAGAAGAAAGCCCCTGGACCCGATGGAATCACAAATGAAATGCTCCAACACCTAGGTCCTGTGGGTAGAAGCAGAATCCTAGACCTTTTTAATGAATCATGGGCGCAAGGGATCTTCCCAGAAGAATGGAAAGAGGCAGAAATAATTCCAATTGCCAAGAAAGGAAAACCAAAAACCAACAAAACAAGTTACCTATCAGTCTACTTAGTTGCTTAGGAAAGGTCATGGAAAAAATGGTGAATAACAGACTCTTAAACTACCTGGAGGAAAACAATCTTCTAGATGACTGCCAATCAGGCTTCAGAAAACACAGATGCACTGAGGACCAAACAACATACCTTGCCCAGGAAATAGAAGATGCTTTCCAGAAAAAATCAAAACTCCTAGCCACCTTCTTTGACCTCACAAAGGCCTTTGACAAAGTCTGGAAAGAGGGGCTATTGCTAAAACTTGCCCAGAAAGGAATCAGAGGCAAAATGTTTCAGTGGTTAAAAAGCTTCCTACGAGGCAGACATGCAAGAGTCAAACTCCAGGGAATGAAAAGTAAAATGGTCAACATAACAGATAGTGTCCCACAGGGAGGAATTCTGTCCCCCACACTCTTTATAGTTTTTATAGACGATCTGCCAAAACTATTCACACCATATGTACATAGAGCTCTCCATGCAGACGATCTTGCTATCTGGACCCAATCAGAATACATTGGAGTTGCAAAAGTTAGAATGCAGGAGGCAATAAACAAAGTTGAAGAGTGGGCAAAAACCTGGGGTGTTCAAATAAACAAAAGTAAGACCGTCACTACACTTTTCACCCTCTCCACAAAGCCTGAAAATTATACTCTCACTCTAGACAACACCCCACTCCCAAAAGAAAACACCCCAGTCTACCTGGGGCTAAAATTTGACAAAAGACTTACTTGGGGATCACACATTGAAGAGACAGAAAATAAAGCCACACGCAGACTACAAATAATGAAAAAACTATCTGGGACAGATTGGGGAGCCAACATAAAAACCATAAGACAAGTCTATGTAGGTCACATTCGTCCAACTCTGGAATATGGATTGACCACATATGCAACAGCAGCAAACACCAATCTTCAAAAGCTGGACAAAATTCAAAATGCAGGTCTCCGAATCATAACAGGAGGACTAAGGAGCACACCTATAACATCAATGGAAGCAACAGCAGGATTACAAAACCTAACAGACCGCAGGGATGAGAAAATCACAATAATGACAGAAAAATTTAGACGTCTGAAACATCACCCTATGCATGAAAAAACAAAAGAACTAACAAAAAACAGACTGAAAAGACCAAGCTTCAATCACCTATCAAAAAAACTTATGAAAGCCAATAAAGAAGTAACCAGCAACAATCCGGATGAATGGGAACAGCTAGAAGCATATTGCAACATCACAAACACTTCACCCATATATACAGCAAAACTTACAATACCAGGCATTGAGAGCAAAACTATGGAAACCCCTACTGCCCTTAAGGCAAAAACACTTGATCACCTAGACACCCAATACCCTACCTCACAGTGGATTCATGTCTTCACAGATGGATCATCAGAGGGTGCAGTAAAGAAAGGAGGAGCTGGGATACTAATACTCATACCAAACACCCCAAAACTAGAACTCTCAATTGCTACTGGCAAATTATCAACAAATTACAGGGCAGAGCTACAAGCAATCTTGGAAGCATCAAAGGCTCTAGAGGAACGGAGGCTCAAAGGAGCTAACATAGTCTTCTTGTGTGACTGCATGTCAGTACTCCAAACCATCCAAAAGGAACCTAAAGATCTCCTAACAAAAACAACTGTAGAACTTCTAAATCAACTATCTGCCAACAATAAAGTTGTGCTGCAGTGGATCCCTGCACACTGTGGAATAGCAGGAAATGAAGGAGCTGACAGACTGGCAAAAGCAGGTGCAAAAAAGGAACAATTCCACCACAGAATATCACTGACTGAAGCAAAAACCCTCATCAAAGGAATATACAAACATACATGGAGTCAGAGAACAGGCAGTAACTTTCCACAGGACCCTATTCTAAAGCTAAACAGGTCACAACAAACCACAATTTTTAGACTTCGCACAGGACACTGCAGACTACAAGCACATCTCCACAAAATTAAGGCTGCCCAAACTGACCAATGCCCATGTCAAAAGGGTCCCCAGACTCCAGAACATATTCTGCAGACATGCCCACTCTTTGATGACATGAGAACCAAAATATGGCCTCAAGAGACAGATCTGAAGGTGAAGCTGTGGGACAACCGTGAGGACCTCCTGCTGACGACTGAATTCATAGAGGCGGCCCACCTTCCTGTATAGACTTATGAGCATAGGAAACTGATCGCAGAAGAAGAAGAAGAAGAAGAAGGAACCCTAACCCTAACCCAACTTGGCTGGTCAGTGTCTGGTGGTATTTTGAATATTTTGGTGATACTATCCATATAAATAATGATCAATAATGGTGACATAACACACCCATGTTTAAGTCAGATGTCACTCTTCTTCTTCAACATTAATTCTCAAACTTTCTCTGGATCTCTTTTGTAGCAGAACCATGGTTCTACTAGATTTCCAGCAGGATGTAGTCCAAAGAATGGAAATGTGTTATGTCGTCACTTTATTTGCACCAATGGCCCAACAAATCCATCTTCAACAAAACGATGTTACTGAATAATACTTTTTAAGTCCTTTATTTGTTCGAACTTCATCATCTTTGTATATGGGTCACACACTGTCCAGCAATGGCCCTTTAATTTTAAAATTTTAAAGCAATCCTCAGAGTAATTATTTATTTAGTTGAAAGCTTTCTCTTGATCTATGAAAACATTAATCATTTGGTGTCTGTATTCTATTTTCTTTTCATTAATTTACTGTAAGAACACACTGCAGCCACATACCCTCTTCCTTTTCTAAACCCAAACTTTTCTAGACTAAGGGACATTCTACAATATATTTTATTCATTTTTCAATATAATCATAACGAACATTTTAATAACGTGACTAAGAAGTGAGATCTTTCTGTATGTTCCACAATTTGCTTTTTTTTTCTTCCAATAGGTACAATGGCTCTTTGCCAGTATACTTGGACAGCCATTTATGAAGAAACTGCAACAGGTTACTCCAGTCTCTCCAAAGGCCTGTATTGCTTCAGCTGGTATTCCATAAATTCCTGCCAATTTATTCTTTGGGTTGATCTTGTTAACCTCTCTGACTTTTTCTCCAGGTTTTCAGATTCCTGTTTACATATATTGGTTTGAACTGTGCTATTTGTCTATTTTCTGATACATTCAAGTGCTCATTAACCTTTTGCATGCTGTCAGCGACTATAGTCACCAGAATCAATTTATTTTCAGCAGCTAGCTATCTGCGGTTTGAATCAATTTCTATGTGCCTCTTACTAAAATGAAATCATTATTGTAAACTAAATTCGGTATTTTACGGGATAATATGTCCACGCTTTTAACGAAATAAACCATACATTATTTAACGAAATGAACCCTCCATACAACACAGCATCCATCAATCTGCGCACAACGCATTGAGAGGCATCTCTTCCGCCTCCCCTGGAAGACCCTTGCGGAAAGATGGGCTTAGTGCTTGTACGCAGATCAAATGATTGGTAGCAGATGCTGTGTGTTTTTTATCTCCTCATCATGGAAGCAGTATGAAATCTAGCCTTATATAAAAAAGCTGGAATGTGTGTGGGCACATTATCCCGTAAGAACTCTAATTTCATTCATTCGGGCAATGCAGGCATCAAAAGTTGACATAATGAGTTTCATTTTCCGTTAGTTTTCAGATTGATAGGTCATGATTTAGATATATAATGACTACTTGATTAGCCACCTCTGTAAACCATAAAAACCCTTCAAAATGGCAGCCATTTTTTAGAGAACATTTATATGTAGGACTATTAGGCCAAGCAATAGCGTTAGTGAGATTGACATGTTTCATTTGTTTTCAGGCAGTATTATGAACACGTTAGTTTGGTTATTAAAAGACATTAGAAATAGAATAGGTGTAAGCATTTAGCGACATTATATGCTGCATTGAATTATTAACCGTTAGCATACTGCTTGAAATTACTCACATTCCCTCCTGCACCTGGATTCTTTTTTGGAAATTTGCATTATTTTTGGTGGGTGATTCAAAAATACAATAACTTTTCTGTTTTTAAGAGATGAATAATCTTTGTACATGTAAATAAGGAATTGAATAATGAATCTAATGATGTAAGTTTTGTTGACATTATATGAAGACACAAAGAACAATTCCAGATTTTATATAAAATTTGGCTGTGGTGAAATGACATAAACTTACTTGGTTTAAGATATAACAAACGCATGTGGTTGCATCTGTGGGTCTCACCAATGGCCCACTAGACATACCATCCATGCAACAGAAAACCTTATTGGATGACATGCCGTTATATTGAGGTTATCTTCTTATAGAAGGTTCATGGCACGTCATCTATACAATTATTTTTTTTGTTTTGTTGTTGAAATGTTTACATGTTTGCCTGAATATATATGTATGCACCCTCTGTGGTTGGGAGGGAGCCAGAGATGTACTGTGCAGCACTGAGGAGGAGGAAACTGACATCACTGTTTTTCCTATGGCTGAGGCCCATCATAGAGGCACAGTGACTCAGGACGTGACAATCCTTTTGACTTGAACATTTGGTTGCATGCCTGGAGCAATAGAGAAGTTCGGCATAACCAGTAGTCAACTGGTGGCGGGGAATGAGCACTGTGAACCCTATCTTGGCTACAGTGGCTAGGAGCAGTGCATAGGTTTAAACCTACCTTCCTGGAGGTGTGATAGTTACTCTCTGGCTCTGTCCCGGGGTGGGCCGAAAATCCACAGACTTCCCAGCAATATAATGCCATCTAATGGCATTAGGTCAAAGGGAAGGAGCCCATGGACCGCTGGATCAGCAACCAACCAACCAACCAACCAACCAAGATATAACAAGACACCACTCACAATCTTAAACCATTTTGCAAGGAATAATTGAGGGTGGAAGAAGAGAAAATCCTGGATTGACAACATCAAGTAATGATCCAATTATGATTTCTTTACAATCATCTAAATGACGGAGAACAGGGATGTTGGGTGGGAGGAGGAACAAAGTACCCTAGTTTTTGGTTATTAAGTATATTATAATAAAACATCTTCTGGACTCTACAATAGATTGCTAATATTATTTTCATAAATTATCCAATATTTTGTTTCCTTTTCGTGTTTGATTACTCTTACATTTTGTCACCTTATTAATGTATACCTGACATTTTCTTCCGAGTGGTTCTCAAACAGTTGTTATAATGTTACTTTTTATTTTCATAGCTTTTCAACTTCATTATTCCAACATGTTTTTTGTGTGGAAATCTTCCTATGTATCTTGTATCACCTGTATTGTTAAACATTTTAGAAGGGTACTTTAGAATGCTTACCATGATGTTTCTATGCTGTCTTCTGGTATGTAGATCTTTAATATAGCTGCTACCATATTTGTATTTATTCTTCTTTATGTTTCTAAGTCATTCAATTTTCTTATGTCAATGGTTTTTGTTTTCATAGCTTTTCGTTGCTTCTTGTTTTCCTGAGGTATGCAACTACAAGGTGGTGATGGTCTGTAGTTACTATGATATTATTGCTTAAATGAACTTGATGATACAAAAGTGGGAAAATGTTAACATGTCACAGGTAAAATAGCACTTGAATAAATGGTAATAAGGTATTTACAACAACAATACTAAGAGTTAGATCAGTTAAAACAGTGATTTTCCTGTCATATTGATTTTATAGACTGGTGTCTTTCTCCTCCACATCAAATCTTCTTTTTTACTCACTATTTTAAACACTCCATAAACTTTTAAATAAATATAATTTTTAAGGAGTTCATGAATTTAGAGCAGCTTGCTTTTATTCTAAAGCAATGAAATAGCTTTCCATTTTCAATTATTTTAGATCATATTCCCTTATGCACCTTTACAGGTATGATAAGGGTTGACTTCACTTTTTACTTTAATTACATGTAACACCAACCTAATTGTTTTTATTTAAAATGTTTTACCAATGCTTATGATTTCAATGCTTACCTTTCCTTTTTTTAGTATTCTTGGGAGGCATATTTTTCTTCTGGAAAGGAAATTGGTGTAGGACAATTGTAATAAAATTTATGGCTAATGTAGTAAAATTGATGGGATGTAATGAACAGTGGAACTGATAAGAAAATCAAGAACATCATACACAATAGTTTGTCTACTATCTTTTAGCTATATGTCTCTACTGAACATACCAAGTCTTGTTGAATCTCATACAATCGGTTTTTTGTGTGGTCAGTAGCCATTATCATTGGAGTATAGTCTGTCTGTAATGTCAGCACATTAAAAATAATATGTAGTGATCACATTTGTGACAGTCGAAAAAAATTAACACTGGTGACTCAGATTCATTTATAATTTACAAGCAATAAAATGCCATGATGAATTTGAAGTTAGCAAAGTGAATATTGATGATGAATCACGCAGTGGTCTACCAGTTTTTGTAACGCATGCTGTTTCATCTGTGGGTCTCACCAATGGCCAAAAGACAAACCACTTATACAAATGAAAATCTTAGTAGATGACATGCTGTTATATTGAGGTTATCTTCTTATAGAAGCTTTATGGCACGTCATCTATACAATTATGCTTCTCGTGCTTTTATTTTGATGTTGCAATGTATTTTATGCTTTGTTATTTTTGTATATGTATGTACCCTCTGTGGTTGGGAGAGAGCCAGAGATGTACTGCACAACACTGCGGAGGTGGAAACTGACAGCACTGTTTTTTCCTATGGCTAAGGCCCATCACAGAGTCACAGTGACTCAGGACGTGACAATCCTTTTGACTTGAACATTTGGTTGCATGCCTTGAGAAATTTGGCATAACCAGTAGTCAATTGGTGACAGGTAATGGGCACAGTGAACCATATCTTGGCTGCAGTGGCTCGGAGCAGTGCATCCTACCTTCCTGGAGGTGTGATAGTTATTCTCTAGCTCCAGGGTGGGCTGAAAATCCAGACTTCCCAGAAATATAATGCCATTTTAATGGCATTAGGTCAAAGGGCATGAGTCCATAGACTGCTGGATCACCATCAACCAAACAGTTTTTGTGACTAATGAGAAAAATCTACAGAACGCAAATGTTGAATCAACTCCAAATGACCACCTTACCATTCAACACATTGCCACTCAGCTTGAAATATAAAGAGTATATGACACATTATACAACTGGATTACATAACATTTTTTCATGGTCAGTGTCAACAAAATTTTACAGAACTCTGCCACACACATCGTAGTAAATTTGAAATTCAAACCCATTCCACAACCTCCACTGACTATATTTAGTGCCAAGCAATGTTATTTCTTTTCATATTTAAAGCAGTAATGGTTATTTCAAAGAAACAAAATATTACATCTTGCAAGACCAAAGTGAATGATATAGTAATAAAACAGGTCCACCAATTCAAGTTTTAGGTATAATGATTACAGCAGATGGAAGAAGTTCAAAAGAAATAAGAAGCAGAATAGGGCTGGCAAAAAAAAACATTCAGAAAAATGAAAAATATATTTTGTAATAATGACCTTGTCATTAGAGGTAATGAAGAAAGTTCTGCAGTGCTATATAACTCGTATACTAACATTTGGATGTCATTCCAGGACAATAAACAAACAGGAAAGTGGGAAATTAGAGGCAGTAGAGATGTGGTTCTACAGAAGATTGCTGAGAGTACCATGGACTGCCATAAAAACTAATGTAGAGGTGTTGAGTCAAATGCGAGACGGAGCTTACAATATAAGAAAAAGACAATCTTCATTTTTTGGCCACATTATGAGACAGAGGTTTGGAGAAGCCACAACAGCAAGAATGAAGGCACCAGACACAAGGTGCGACACCTGGAGAAAATATTAGACAGTTTGACAACCAGGCATGGCAGGGAAACAACAATGATCCTGATACATAATACTGGAGATAGTAAGTTGTGGAGAGCCATGACAGCCTACGCCAGCTGGCATGGCACTTGAGGATGCTCATGACATATTTAAATAGGAACCATAGTGGCATTTGTTATTTAAGCATGAATTATTAAATGTAGGACACCACGAAGTTGTGGATTTTAGGAAAGACGCCAGAATTCTTCACTAACAAGATGAGAAAACTGGCTCAGCATTGTTAGAAATATGTAACTGAAAAAAAAACCAATCTTCCCAAAAATATTTGTATCCAAAAAACATGAAAGAACTACACAGAGCAGTATTACATCACTTAAGCTGAAGAACACATTTTGTCCTACACACTGTATTCAATGCTGAAGAAACACACAGACACTGATGGACAGATAGAAATGATAAATATGATAAAAAGTAAACGTATCAGTAAATCCTTGTGGTCAATTGGATGGAATATCTATCATAGCTTTTCTATTTCATTCCAATATTTATTTACATTTGCAAATTATTATTTGCATTACCTTTCAGTCGACCCTTCTAAATGTGAAGATATTTATGTTATTACATTCTAACTGTAACATAGTATATTTAAATAATATGAACTTGATACATATCACACACACCACATGAATGCACATGCACGCACTCACACACTGCATGTAACATTAAAATAAATAACTTAAGCCAACAAAATGACCATACCTTTGCATTAGTTACTGCATTAGTACCTTCCAGCCATTCATTACTGGCTTTTGTTTCTGCTGTTTTAGTTTTAGAGCTTTTGTTATTTCTGTCGTTAGCTGGCTTCTTGAGTAGTTGCTTTAACTCATCTATCAATGCATCAAAATTATTCTGAAAGTATAAAACAAACAAAATAAATATATACATTTAAACTAGGGTGAGTGTATTTGTGTATTTGTTTGGCTATAAATAAATAACATGCTTAACCCGTTTAGCTACTATGCATAAGTTTACTCATTTCTCTATCTTACTGCTATTGAGGAGTTAACCCATTTTTTAGGTTTTCTATCCCCTCATTGTTTAAACCCACTAACACCCCCCCCCCCTCCACCAATGTTTCTATAGCTGCAACTTTATGACAAATAAGATGTGTGCTACATATTTGTATTATTTTGTTTTGCTCGCATTTAATTTTTTTTATGAATTATATTAAAATGATTTTGCACAGTCCAGTATGAACTTTTCTTCTTCTTCTTCTTCAGCGTTCATTCTCAAATTCCCCCTGGATTTCTCTTGTAACAGGACAATGGTCCTACAAGATTTCCAGTTGGATGTAGTCCAGAGAATGGAAATGCGTTGTGTTGCCGTTTTATTTGCGCCAATGGCCCAACACATCCGTCTTCGGCGGGGTATGAACTTTTCAAAATAATATATTTAACAGTAATATATTTACAATTCTCTGACACAATGTTTCTCAAATTAAATATAATAATATTGTTTATAACTTGCTACTGCTAAAAATTGTCACATGTCAGGAATTTTGTATCCACGTCAACAACTTCTCCTTCACCAAAAGAAGGTTATAGGATCTGATATTCTTCTTCTTGTCTAAGTTCTGTCCACACATCAAGTTTTTTCTTGATAAATGCTGATGCATTTGATGCAAGCTCACCAAGACTCTCATTACAGTTTTCTGTGGTTATCTATCACTGTGGGCCAGTGTTCCACACTCCACTAGTTTAGTGTACTGCAGTCTTGCAGAATATGTTCCACAGTCAGAGAGATATAAGGATTAGAGCTCAGCGTTGAAGTTGAACAACATCTTGCATTACCAGGAGCATTTTTTTTTTTTACTACTTCACAAAAACTATAAATAACCAAATGGTCAGAGGGTGTCCGACAAAGTGGATGGTGCCGCAGTAACCTAATGAACAAATAGTAACGCAAAATGAGGTAAACAGGTTACTAAAACACTTACCTAGCCTATTAATAAAAATATATTTTAAAAAGTATATATAAAAAAACATACAATAAAACTAAACAGGACAATTCTCCACGTATCGGCTCAAATTGAACCTTTTTCAAGAGACAAACAGAAAACGACAAAATAAAAAACAAAATAGATGTCTATATTTCATCAAGCCCCGTCTCCATAGCGCAGGGATGGCAACGCATCTAGTAAAAGTGAAAATGCGTGCATTCATTATAAACAAACCGAAAGTGGGAAATTAGAGACACTATAGATGAGTGCAAGAATAATAAAAGAAAAATAAAATATAGACATCTATTTTGTTTTTTATTTTGTCGTTTTCTGTTGTTTGTCTCTTGAAAAAGGTTCAATTTGAGCCGATACGTGGAGAATTGTCCTGTTTAGTTTTATTGTATGTTTTTTTATATATACTTTTTAAAATATATTTTTATTAATAGGCTACCCGGTAGGTAAGTGTTTTAGTAACCTGTTTACCTCATTTTGCGTTACTATTCGCAAAAACTAGAAGCACATTCTTAATTCAAACTGCAAGTAGGCGGTCGCTGGCTAACACATTTAGAATTTTAAAGTGTACATTTCAAAATAATGTTACACACAATATACATTTTATAATTGACAATATTTTTTTAAATCCCATATTGCTCATGTGTTGCTGGCCCGAGAGGGGAGCAAAGTATATCAACACTGTTAACCATTCAATCATGTCATAAGGGGCGACTAAGGAGGTTTATGGGATGGAGTTGGCTGTCCCATGCCATATATGGTCAGTGACCCAAAGCCATGATGAAGTCAGATGTGTCAGGCCAAAAGAAGCAGATATCACAGCAATGCTGTAAACTATGACACAACGCATTCCGTTCTCCAGACAACATCCTGCTAATCTGCAGGAGTTTGACAATGAACGCAGAAGAAAAATCCCACATTATGGCAAATTTGACCAAAATAACCCCAGATGATGGCCAAAAACCCCAGATCTAATGAAAAACCTAGTTTAGAAATCGCTGATATTGATAGAAACAAATAAAGATTCACAATGGAGCGAGCTTTTATAATGCCTCATAATTCTGAAGTTCTAGTGTTGTGTAGGCCTTATTATGGATGGCTTAAAGACATCTTACATCCCTTTTTTGCTGACATTTTGTAACCCATGCTGACATACAAAACATATTAATTAAGATAGAGCCCCACCCCCCCACCCCCCATGGCAGGGAAAGCGTTGTCTGCCGCACACAATCGAATGACCACCACCCAGAGCTTGGTCGCTATGGACACCTCTGACAGGAAAGGATACTTGGCAAGAGCTGAAGCTATTGAATGACTCCAGCTGCATGTTGTAGAATGACAGAAAAAAGATAAAACCTCTAGAACCAACCCACCAAAATAAGTAAGACTTCTCAAAGCATTGCACACCACTCAATCTTCTTCTTCGGCATTCGTTCTCAAACATCAGCTGAATCTCTCTTGTAGCAGAACAATGGTCCTAGATTTCCAGGTGTAGTCCAGAACGCGGAAATGCGTTGTATTGCAGTTTTATTTGCGCCAATGGCCCGACCCATCTGTCTCTTTGAGAAACCACGCCATTGTAAAATTTAAAGCAAGAGTTAATCATCGTAATTCCTGGTATCGAAACAACTCCAATCAATAGATTGGATTCACAGATATATAGGATATAATCATTGAATATTGTATATGATATGACAATATGTTTAAAAAACTATGTTGTTTACTTTTAGTAGTTTTAGAACATTAAACAATGGGTTGCCAAGTGAAAGAATGATAATAACTCAATGTTATTCCAATATTAATAAAGAAAACCCCATATTACCTATTCATGTAAACTATTATAGTTCTAGCTTTAGTGTATGTGAACAAATACTGACCAAGTTTAAACAGTTCGTTTGTACGTTCCCTGCCGAACCTACATTTCGAAACTGAAACTACCCGCAATCAATCGTCTGCGAATACATGGGGATTTCCCTATCCCAGAATGCAATGTAAATTGTGTAAGCAAAGTCACGAGTCTTTTTTTAACTTGTGTGTGTTCGTCCATCACAAGTGATGAACATTTGTTACATCCAATTTTATAAAATTCAGTTAGTAGTGTCATTGTTTATCCCAAGGTGGTGGTGTCGTAGTTTCCACATTTGCCATTGAGCGTTGGGGTTTGTGAAGGAGATGTAGTCTGTGTTCCAGAGCCAGGTGTGTTTCTCTGGTTGAAGTGTAGCCATGTTTGTTCAGGATGATCTTGATGTTGTCTCACCACCTTTTCATCGATCTGCCCTTGGTTCTGTATCCTGATTCCATCTTGCTATAAGCTCTTATGGGAAGTTGATCGTTCATCCTCATAAGATGTCCAAACCATTTTATCTGTTGTTTCTCTATATATTCAATGCATGATGTGATACCTATTATCTTTCTGATGTTCTCACTGCGCATTTTGTAGAGTCTGTGACTCCAATAGCCTTCCTTAGACATTTCCTCCAATGTTTTGTATATTCTTGCTAAAGACCTAACGGTTTGAAACGTTGAAAATGTCGTGTGTGTTGTTATTTGCATTTTTTCGTGTTTACACTCCAAAGCCCCTTAGTCTGTCAGTTACATTTTTATTGAATTTCGTAGGAACAATATGTCCTGTTTACAACTTAACTGCGATATATGCATCTTTCTATCTGGAACATCCGACTTCAGCGTGGTTTCTGAGTTACTTTTGCCCTGTATGTGGTAGGAAAGCAAATCCTACTCCAAACCTCCTTAGTCTATAGCAGGCATGACAGATAACGGTATTGCTATTCTTTACTCTAGTTAAGCTTCGGCAAGACCCTGGCTCTAAGTACCAGTATACTGAGATTTTTTTAAATATAGAAATGTATGTGGAATAGTCGTCCTACTCTTCTCCCTCCCCCCCCCCCGTTTTTGTTCTTGTTTCAGCGCCACGCTAGAGACAAATTTTCTGAGAAACTTTGATGTATGTTTTATACATTGTGGTTTTAACAATTTCCGCTGTTTTATCAAATGTACATAGAGCTTGTGAGGAGGATCTACTTTCGTCTCATGTATGTGATATGTTTGATATGAGTAGAGTTCGAACTTTATCTATCTATCTATACGCTGTGTCCCTTGTTTGTTCTCTGAGAGTTCTCTGGAGATGGCCTTCTTGTGTGCTATTTGTAAGATTGTTCCTGTGACTTCTTTGATTTCTGTGATCCATCTTTTACATGGTCTGTCTCTGGCTTTATAACCGTTATGTCTGTGTGTCATGGCCATTTGTGGCATGCTATCTCTCGGTAGTCTGGAAGCGTGTGAAAACCACTTGATCTGTTGTTTTTTTATGTGTTCCAATACTGGTATTGTTTTGGTTATATGTCTGATGTTATCGTTTCTAATTCTATATCTTAATGACACTCCCGAGTATTCTTTGTAGACATGTCATTTCTTATGTCACTATTTTTCTTTTGTCTTGTGCTATAACTGTCCAGGTTTGGCATTGGTAACATAGTGATGGAATTATAATAGTCTTGTATAATGCAACTTTAGTGTCTAAGTTTACATTTTTTTCTTGAAAATATGTGTCTTCTGTCCTATGATCTGGTATGTTTTGTTGCATCTATTTTGTATCTCTTTAGTGGTTTTCTCTTCCGTCGATATATCTTCCTAAGTAAGTGAACTCATTTACCTGTTTAAGGTGTTTATCATCGATGGAGACAGTGGTGTTTCTTTCTTTCTTTGCTATTGCCATTATTCGGTCTTTTCAATATTGATCTTCATGTTGAATTTTTGACTTGTTGTGTGGAGTCTATTCATATGTTCTTGTAATTTTTCTTCTGATGTCGCTATTAGAACTTGGTCGTCTGCGAAGAGTAGTTCATTCAATTTGTCTTTTATGTCATCTTTTTTCGTTGGTACTTGTTATTCTACAGATGTGGTCGATATATGTTATAAACAGTAGAGGGGATAGGACACACACCTGGCGAACTCCTGATTGAATTTGGAATTTATTGGATACACCTGCATTTGTTCTTACTGAAAAATGGCTATTAGCATAAATGCTCTTGTATATGTTGATTAAATGTTCTAATACCCCGTATATTGATAAGTGTTTTCCATAGTTGTTGTCTGTCTACTCTGTCGAATGCCTTTTCGTGGTCTACGAATGCGATGTATAATTCTTTGTTGTTTTATATGGCTCTTTCTGTTAGATGTCTAAGTGTAAAGATAGCATCCGTACAGCTTTTGTTCTTACGGAAGCCAATTTGGGTGTTTTAAAGTTGCGATTCAATGTATGATCGTAGTCGTTTCTCTAATATTTTGTTTAAAATTTTTCCTTTGGTGGCTTAGTAAGGATATCCCTCCATATTTTGTGCAGTCTCTCTTACTGCCTTTTTTCTTCCATATGGGAATGATTGTCGCGTTCATCCAGTCTTCAGGTGTTTCTTTTTTCTTCCATATTACATTGAAAAGTCTGTGTAGCCAATTTTTCCCGCTCTCTGCTGCTGCTTTGATAAGTTCTGTTTGTATGTTATCAGAGCCTGCTGCCTTGTTTATTGCATTTTCCATTTCCGATAGTAGTATATTTGGTTCTAGGTTCGCTGCTGTAGTGTTTATTGTTGTGTCTTCATCTCCTTCTTTTAGATTTAGTAATTCCTTGAAATATTGTTGCCATCTTTCCATTATTTGCTTCGGTTCTTTTAGTGCATTACCGTTTTCATCATTTATTATTTCTGTTTATATGTTGTTCGTCCATCACAAGTGATGATGACCATTTGTTACATCCACTTTTGAAAATTCAATTTTAGTTATGTCCTTGATTATGAGTTCGTAGATGGCTAATGAGCCATATTCGAGCTGTAAATGTCCTTGGACAGTTTGGACATGGAATGACGACTGTAGACGGATCTTGGTCTATCCGTGACTTTCTAGCTGCTCTCCGCTGTTGAGCTGCTGCATTTCTCTTCTTTTCACAAGATGATGCGCTCTTTTTTATTTTAGAACGCCATGTAGATCTATTTTGTGCAAGTTCTTCCTATGTATCGTGGTCTATTTCAAAGGATTTCAGCGAGTTCTTTAACGAGTCCTTGTAGCGCTTCCTTTGGCCAGCTTGAGATCGTATACCCTTCTCTAGCTCACCATAGATAAGTATCTTTGGCAGACGATGGGCTGGCATACGCACCAAATGACCTGCCCAAGGAATCTGTCTCTGCATCAGGATCGTGTCAATGCTTGGGATACCAGCTCTATCAAGGACAGTGGTATCTGGAATCTTGTCTTGCCATCTGATGTTCATAACTTTTCTGAGACAATTTGTATGAAAATGATTGAGTTTTTTCACATGACGTCTATACACAGTCCATGTTTCACTAGCGTATAGCAGCACTGGAAGTACCACTGTTCTGTAAACTTTCAGTTTAGTCTGTAGGTTAATGCCATTTCTATGCCAAACATTTGCGCACAATCTGCCGAAAGTACTGCTTGCTTTGGCGATCCTTGTATACACTTCATTATCAACGTTGGCATTTTGTGATAACGTACTGCCTAGATATGTGAATCTATTCACAACTTTCAGTGCTACACCATTTACCTTTATGCAGGGCTCGAGATAACTTTTGCCAAGTTCTGGTTGTAACATGACTTCTGTTTTCTCTGTGTTAATGGTATGCCCACAGTTGGTACAGGCTTTGGAGAATATGTCTATAATGCATTGTAGATCAGCCTCAGAGTTGGCATTTAGGGCACAGTCATCAGCAAATAGAAGATCCCTGATTGTGTGTGATTTAACTTTGGTTTTTGCTCGAAGCCGCCAAAGGTTGAACAATTTTCCGTCTATGCGATAGGTGATGTTTACTCCCAGGTCTAGATCTCTGAAAGCATCATCCAACATAGCAGAGAACATGATGCTAAATAGGGTAGGTGCTAATACACATCCTTGTTTTACTCCATTTGGGACAGGAAAGGTTTCAGATAACTCTCCATCATCCTGAACTCTAGCTTGCATTCCATCATGCAATTGCTGCACCATTCTGTTTATATACTTTATTTATGTCGTGTTTATTAAGTGAGAGCATTCTGTTAGGGATGAGGGACAGACTCCCAGATCTGTTCAGTGACAGATGTCGAGAAACGGAAGAAAGTTCAGAATAAATGAAACCATGAATTGAATGCATTTCGTTCCAAACGGTAGTACGAGAAAAGTACTTGCTAGGAACGCACCTTAAATACGTAAGCAATATGAACCTGACTCTGTATATGCATATAGCAGTATAAACGGTAACAGCATCCCCTACATTTTCAGCGCATTGAATCTTTCCTGAAAATGGTTATATACTTTTTTATATATTATGATTTGGTTTTATATAAGAACGTTGAAAATATCATGGACAGCTAAAAAGAGTAATGCTATAATTCTACAACTGGTCAACTCAAATAGAGAACTTATTAACTGTATTAGAAGACGACAATCACAGTTTCTGGGTCATGTCATGAGAAGAGGTGGACTGGAAAACATCGTAACAACTGGAAAGATCGAGGGTAAGAGGGATAGAGGAAGACAACGTGAGAAAATGTTGGATGGCTTGAAATCCTGGCATGATGCAGAATCATCAGAAACTATATTCAAATGAATAACAAACAGAAGACTGTGGAGAGACATGATCGCCTACGCCGGAAAGCATGGTACCAATGAATAAATCTTTTTTTAAATCCATTTTTCCCAATGTTTTCCATGTTTTAGAAATAATTCATATATTGTTTCTCTTTGCCCAATGTGTGCATCTTTTCTTTCAACATATCAAACAATCCCCGAGAGCTCATGTTGTAACACTCACACACGATACGGTGCTGTGAAGAGAATACGGCTAGATTTAAATTTGGTCAACTGAATTAGCTGGTCAGAAGGATTGATCAATACACAAAGTATTACCCACATTTTCAGCCTCTGTAAAATCAAAACAGCCACAGCAACAAGCTTATAAACAGCACACAAGAAGGCCAACTCCAGAGAACCCTTCCACCCCTGACGATGCAAGGTAAACAAGGGCCACAGCGTATACATAGATTAGATTAGATTATATTAGATTTGATTAGATTAGATTAGATAATAAAATCAAACAAAACATCTTACTCTCAAAGGTGACACCGTGTCAACATATGAATTATCCACATGCCATGAAGTAATTTTTGACACAAGACATTGAAACAGCATATTGAAAAGTATCAAGCAGGAGGGAAAATGGACACCACACTTCCGAGAAATACTGTGATAAAACAAGACATGGAAACAGCATACTGAAAAGTATCGAGCAGAAGAGAAAATGGACACCACACTTCAGAGAAATACTGTAATAAAACAAAATGTGGGTTAAATCTAAAAATAGAGCATAGCCCTACATAGGATAAGTAGACCGGCATTTTAATCTGGAACATCGCCTTGAGAAACTGAACAAAAAAACAACACCTCTCTCTCTAAAAAAGCAAATTATCTGCAACACTGGAACTTTATAATTACAATATTCAAAGAGCTTAAAATAGCGTACAGGATTGACTTCGTTGTACTCAGGTTATACCATATGTACTCCGTGCCTCTCAGCGAAGCGGCACGTCGCCTACGGAGAGAACAACCAATAGCGTGAAACCCCGTAGCTTCATGCGATAATCCCGATGGATCTCCGAAAAATACTCACTTATAAACAAAACGTCGTTTGCGGGATTCGAACCCCTGAGAGCTGCTTAAACAACTAAGCCAGGAAAATTCCCAGTTACAGTGTTACAACACATATATGAAGACGTACCCTAATCTTCTCAATGAAAAGATTATATATGCCTGCTTTGTGACAAAATATTAAGCAGTTATACAAACTGACTATGACAACTCAAAAGAAACAATTTTTTTTTGCATTATGCTAAACAGAGAAAGACCTCTCAAATAATAATAATACTATAGTCATAATAAAAAAAATCCATAAGCCGTCAGGGTCGTAGGCGTGTCGCATTGAGACATTTGGAGCAAAAACATGAACAGGACGTAAAATTGTTGTGAGTAGTCTTCTTCTTCTTCTTCTCGTTCGCAGTTTGACATGTCTACACAGCAAGTCCTGTTTTCTTATTAAATGCTGCTGTATTTGAAAGCTCCTCAGTGCTCCCATACATCTTTCTGTGGATATCCTTCTCTGTAGGCCAGTGTTCTTCCTTTAACTGGTTTAGTGTATTGCAGGATATGTTGTGCCAATATGTCAAGGGAGATTCGGGATGACGTTGTTTGTTTGTGTGTGTGTGTGTAAATGATAATGGGTCAGTTAAACCGAGACCGTCGGCAATATAGAATACAGAATTAATTAGTATTTCATTCGTTACGTCTTTTCATTATTGATGGGAATTCGGTTGGTCACTATGTATACTTGGAGTCGCCTTGGCTGTTTTTGGCATGCGATTCCAAGTATGCAAAGTGACCAACCGAAACGCCAACAATAATTAAAATACAAAAATAATGGGGCCCTAATTAATTATGTTGGAAGGGCGTTATTGGAACGGTCGTGGTTGCACTTGCTTGGAAGCAGGGCATTAATAAATACCAATAATGTATATATTGTCAAATTGTGAGTAATGTAGCATAGAATTGTGATTGTGTACAACGCCAGACCTGATAAAAAAATTTTTGAAGAGAATGATTGCAACTTGAACTTTAAGGTCAGGTACAAAAATTGAGAAACATCTTTAGTTTGTAGCCCTGACAATTAATTATTTAATTATTTTTTAAGAGATTGATTAACTTGAACTTAAGGTAGGGTAAATGAGACAACAACTTATAAATCCTGTCAACTTGTTTTGGTTTTTTTTAATGATCAAGGTGCCTAAGAGAAACTTTAGGAGCAGTGAACACTGAATCGCGTTAATGCTTTGCCACGTTGCACATGGGATTTCATACATGCATAATCCACACTTAAGGCTTGCCAACTACCGACCTATTATTATAGTAGAACCGCATTTCGAGGTATCTTGTGCTTATTTCTTCGCGCGTAACAGCGACTGTCTGGACTGAATTGTGGACACGAATGTAGAATATTGCTTTGAAATCAAATTGTGAATGTCTATTTGACAATTATTGCAATGGGAGTGTTGTGTCCTACAAGGAATTATTTTATGAATATTAGAGGCAGACCGCCCGTGTGTTGTCGAGGCCCGATAGGGGAGCAAAGAAGAGCAACAATGTTTACCTTCCATGCATGTCGTACGAGGCGACTAGGGAGGTTATGAGATGGAGTTGGCTGTCCCATCCCATATAGAGTCAGTGGCCCAAAGCCATGCTGAATTGGATGTGTCAGGGCGAAAGGCGCAGATATCGCATTAATGATGTAAACCATGACACAGTGCATTCCGTTCTCCGGACTACATCCTGCTGATCTGCAGGAGTTTGAGAACGAACGCAGAAGAAAAAGAAGAAGAAGAAGAGGCAGATGAAGTGTTGTAATATGCATGAATCTGCTTGTTTGAAATTTACGGCAGATGTTGTGTTGTACATCTGACCACACGAACAACTACATTTAAATAAATATCCGGATATAATGCCAAAGGTAGACCAAGAAAATGGTGGATAGAAAACATCAGGACATCCTTGAACAAACATGGACTTAATGCAACCAAGGCGACTCATCTAGCCTTGGAACGACAGCTGAAGCTCTCACCCTTACGCTTAACGGCAAGTGTGAATACGATCAACCATCGTTCACCTGGGAACAGACAATAGTTGTGTTGCACCTTATATGGAGTTCCATATTGAACGTTTATGACACATGTGTTGTGCGCTGCATAGAGTTGTTATCCGAATATTAGATGCAGATGAAGTGTTGTAACATGCATGAATCTGCTTGTTTGATATGTATTGCAGATGTTGTGTTGTACCGTGTATGGAGCTGCATATTGAACATTTATGACAGATATGTTGTGCCCTACATAGAGTTGTTGTGAATACATATGAATACTAGAAACAGATGAAGGTGTACTCTGTATGAACTATCTCGTGAATGCTTAACTAAAGAGACGATGTAATATGTTGTGATCACTGAAGTAATGTTAATAAATTGTTGGAGTGTGTTTGAAGATGCATGGAACTGGCGAGGAAGTAGGAACTGGCGAGGAAGTAGGAACTGGCGAGGAAGTAGGAACTGGCGAGGAAGTAGGAACTGGCGAGGAAGTAGGAACTGGCGAGGAAGTAGGAACTGGCGAGGAAGTGGGAACTGGCGAGGAAGTGGGAACTGGCGAGGAAGTAGGAACTGGCGAGGAAGTAGGAACTGGCGAGGAAGTAGGAACTGGCGAGGAAGTAGGAACTGGCGAGGAAGTAGGAACTGGCGAGGAAGTAGGAACTGGCGAGGAAGTAGGAACTGGCGAGGAAGTAGGAACTGGCGAGGAAGTAGGAACTGGCGAGGAAGTAGGAACTGGCGAGGAAGTAGGAACTGGCGAGGAAGTAGGAACTGGCGAGGAAGTAGGAACTGGCGAGGAAGTAGGAACTGTGCTATGAGGTATGGATACTGAACTCTAAAGTAAAGTACTAAACTGCTATAATTCTTAAACTTCTTCTTCCCAATTCTACGTACGTTGGACTTTCGTCTCATAGTGATAGACATATATTACACATCATCTCAAAACTGAAGCTCCAAGTACTAGTGCTTTCTGGAGCAACAGCAAACGATATAAAGGAAGCATACGCAAAGATATATGGGCACAGGTGGACACAAAATGGATTGATGAAGAGAAATATGAATCGATTAAGTGAAACTAGATGAAGTAGAATTACAAGCACACAAGTGCTCAACGCGTTGTTTAAAAAATACAACTATAATAAGCATCTAACATTATCGTAATATGCAATAACACAATTGCAGGGTAATTCTCTTGATGAAAAATGAAACATGAAAAATGAAATGAAGTTCTTGGCAATGCTATTTGGTGTCCCCCTTTCTTTAGTTTTGCATCTTTCATCTTTTCATAATTTAAACATATTGAACGCATCAATATGCACTTATTAAAATTGTGCTGCGTTGGATCTGTTGTTACTGGGCGATGATTTCATGGTGAGAGAAATCAGTCTCCCAGCCATTTTGTTTATATTCGTTATGGTTTTGTGTTCTTAACTGTTTTTGTTGTCTTGATAAAGGTCCAATTGGACAGATACGTTGACAATTGTATTTGTTCTTTATTTTATTGTTATTTTCTATATTTTATTATTTTATATTGACAGTTTTCTTCAGTAACCTTCCTACCTTATTTGTATTTACCTCTTGATGCAAAATCAGTGTTACGCGTTATAAAGGTCTAAAAACAGACACACTCATGAATGAACTTAGTTTCTCTGTACTGAAATTCAGCATTATCATCAAAGAAATGGTACTGCAATATATTCCTATTATAGACACTGATGCATAGTAAAAAATAAAACAAACATCATTAATAAAACACAGTAATTCTATCGCATGCTTTGGCTTGTTTTCACACTCTGCCAAGATACAATACATGTAGAAGGAGGTGACTTAATAAATAATGTTAAAATGAAAGCTATTTGCACGTGTAAGAAAGTTTAACAATTACACGGTGTAATAGTTTTGTTTCTGGGAAATCCATTGATATTTTTTTTTCTAGTTAATAATGTTCATTCATGTGTAGCGAACACGCGTGTTCCATATATGTTAAATATAGTAGACTAAATGAAGTCCCTCTCCAGCATATAGTCAGTCATACTTGAAATAGTCATCCATCTGGACTGACAGTTGGTCACTGTGTGTCGCCGGCCAATTAAAAGCACGGAAAAAGTGAAATAGCGTCACGCATCTAGAATATCAGAGATCTGTGCACATGACCATTCTCCGCTATGAAACCAGCAGCACTACGCACTTAAAGCTCCCCGACGGAAATCACAGGAACTACTTCCGTGTTGGTTATCAGAGAGCGAACGCAGAAGAAGAAGAAATATTTTGGAGAGGAACTTTACTGAAACAATTGTGTATACAGATGTCTATGATCGTCATGGTTACCACTCATTAAAAAAAAGTGGCGAAATTCATATATGTGTGTGCCCCTAATATATATATATATATATATATATATATATATATATATATATATATATATATATATATATATATATATATATATATATATATATATATATATATATATATATATATATATATATATATATATATATATATATATATATATATATATATATATATATATATATATATATATATATATATATATATATATATATATTGTTTCACATTTTAAAAAAACCACTACACTAAATAGAACGCTCAGTGTCATTTGTAAAGACATATTTTGCATATGTTTTGCTTTATTAATGGTCTATGTGCTATGCTGTATTTTAGCTTGTGTCCCACCACACATAAACGTATTTTTGTGTGAAAATATTCCATTCACATATTCAAATAACAATTGGAAATTCCAATGTACAGCAAAATATTACAAATTTCAGCTAAATAGTAATAATTCTAGATACTTGTAACTTTAAACAACAATATATTAAAACTGTCCGGTTTAAATCATTTTAATCTATTGTTATTTAATGTTACACATATCTAGAATTATTACTATCCAACTGAAATTTGTATTTATTTTTCTGTACATTGGATTGTTATTTGAATATCTGAATGGAATATTTTCACACAAAAATACGTGGGAGGGGGGGGGGAACAAGCTAACATTAAGGGTTTAAAAAAACACGCACACATACATGAGTGTCGCCACTTTTTTTTTAATGAGTGGTAACCATGACCAGCATAGACATCTATATACACAACTGTTTCAGCAAAGTTCCTCTCCAAAATATTTCTTCTTCTTCTGCGTTCGCTCTCTGATAACCAACACGGAAGTAGTTCCCGTGATTTCCGTCGGGGAGCTTTAAGTGCGTAGTGCTGCTGGTTTCATAGCGGAGAATAGTCATGTGCACATATCTCTTCTTCTTCTTCTGTGTTCGTTCTCAAACTCCTGCAGATTAGCAGGATGTAGTCCGGAGAACGGAATGCGTTATGCCATGGTTTACAGCATTGTTGCGATATCTGCGCCTTTCGGCCTGACACATCCAACTTCAGTATGGCTTTGGGTCACTTACCCTATATGGGATGGGACAGCCAACTCCATCCCATAACCTCCTTAGTCGCCTTTTACGACATGCGTGAAAGGTAAACAGTGTTGCTATTCTTTGCTTCCCTTTCGGGCCCCGGCAACACACGGGCGCACAGATCTCTGATATTCTAGATGAGTGACGCTATTTCACGTATTTCCATGCTTTTCATTGGCAGGCGATACACAGTGACCAATGGTCAGCCCATATAGATGACTCTATATCACGCATGACTATATACTGGAGAGGGACTTTATTCAGTCTACCATGTCTTCGTATGATAACTAACACCCATTGGAGTGAATTCAAATAGAATGATAAAATAAGAGAAGAGACATCAAAATTTCATCACAGATGTTATCAGAAAACGCCG
Source organism: Meghimatium bilineatum (assembly GCA_034231615.1). Classification (NCBI taxonomy): domain Eukaryota; kingdom Metazoa; phylum Mollusca; class Gastropoda; order Stylommatophora; family Philomycidae; genus Meghimatium; species Meghimatium bilineatum. The sequence continues at coordinate 26,427,732 of CM067320.1, read as the reverse complement.
TTGGTCCTACATCAGGCATGTCCTACGCGCAGACACCAACAGAATACACCACCAATCTCTTGAGTGGATACCTACAGGCAAAAGGGCAAGGGGTAGACCAAAAGAAACGTTCAGAAGAACAATACTTAGAGAAAGTAAAACAACCAATATTCATACTATTCAAGAACTGCACAGAATAGCTTTGAACAGACAGAATTGGAGAGATCTGACCTCTGCGCTAACTTCAGCGCAAAAGGAAAATGAATGAATTTTTAACATATATGGAACACGCGTGTTCGCTACACATAAATGAAAAAAATATCAATGGATTTCCCAGAAACAAAACTATTACACTGTGAAACGTGTGACTTTCATTTTAACATTAAATAGCATCAGTAGTTTAGTGTGCAACACTGATCGATTTCTTCAAGCACGTTGCAGTTGATGTTGGGAGAGAGTACGTAAAATAATAAATAAACGAGAGACCGACTACACAGACGATCAATGAAAGCATACACTTACACTCTAAAATGAATGGAGATGAACAAATGAATAAAATTCTCGTGATTTGAATATATTCTTACATTCCGGTGTTGTCAAACAATTTGTTTACCAAAAAGATAAACTGTCCAGCGAAGTTCCGTTAATATTTGAAATAATTGCTAAATGAAAACAATTTGTATCCGAACTACACACCATGAATCAGCTGACAAGGAAAGACCGTTACACATGATATAACGACAAAGCAGGCCTAATGTTGTTACTACTGTCTGGGTCATCGTAACTCAGTACGAATCTGTGTCAAAACAATTTGTGCAATGAATTCATTGAATAGGTGCGCTTATGGATTTACTTCTAAGAAAATGTACTAAAATAAAGTTCTGTAGCTGACACGCCATAGTGTTTACACGGATTGCTTAATGTGTTATGCAAATATGTTTTACTCTATTTGAACTGTTGTAATCTATGAAAAGACACTCACATACAAACTCGTTTAAAAAGCCGTTAGGTAGAACATGCAAGGAACACGAACTATGTCTATTAATAGTGTCAACACTAGCGTATCAACATTATTGTCCAATAGCAAAAGAGAGGTCCCGAACTCTTAAAAAAAATAATTAATTTCATAAAAAAACATAGAACACACAAATGAAACCTATTTATGAATGAAAATGAGACCAATGCTATGACTAGCAACAAAATTACTACAAGTATAAAACAATTCTCTATCTAGATCAAAAACAGAACTAGAACGGGCCAACATATTTTGATATCTTGGTTCTCTCATCAGCGGCAATTGAAACATGCATTAAGACAATTAAGAAGTCAACAGAGGTTGGCCATCGCATCACAGAAACGGTCACACATGAAAAACATATGGCTGGACTGCACCCAAAATAACTAACATTGTATGGAAAGTTGGTTGCTGATCCAGTGGTCCATGGGCTCATGCCCTTTGACCTAATGCCATTAGATGGCATCATATTGCTGGGAAGTCTGTGGATTTTCAGCCCACCCCGGGACGGAGCCAGAGAATAACTATCACACCCCCAGTACGGTAGGTTTCAACCTATGCACTGTTCCTAGCCACTGTAGCCAAGATATGGTTCACTGTGCTCATTCCCGCCACCAATTGACTACTGGTTATGCCGAACTTCTCTATTGCTCCAGGCATTCTCTATTGCTCCAGACATGCAACCAAATGTTCAAGTCAAAAATATTGTCACGTCCTGAGTCACTGTGCCTCTATGATGGGCCTCAGACATAGGAAAAACAGTGCTGTCAGTTTCCTCCTCCTCAGTGCTGCACAGTACATCTCTGGCTCCCTCCCAACCGCAGAGGGTGCATACATATATATTCAACATTTCAACAAAACAAAATCATAACTGTATAGATGACATGCCATGAAGCTTCTATAAGAATATAACCTCAATATAACGGCATGTCATCCACTAAGGTTTTCTGTTGCATGGATGGTATGTCTAGTGGGCCATTGGAGACCCACAGACGCAGCAACCACATGCGTGACTAACATTGTATAGAAAATGTATGTTCCCAGTGAAAATATATGAGTGTGAATCTTGAACAATCACCCATAATGTGAAACATAAAATAGCATCATTTGAAACGTTGGCTATAGAGTACTCAGAATTTATTCATTTTTCATTCATTTTTGCGCTGAAGTTAGCGCAGAGGTCAGATCTCTCCAATTATGTCTGTTCAAAGCTATTCTGTGCAGTTCTTGAATAGTATGGATATTGATTGTTTTACTTCCTCTAAGTATCTTTCTTCTGAGTGTTTCTTTTGGTCTACCCCTGGCTCTTTTGTCTGTAGATATCCATTCAAGAGATTGGTGGTGTATTCTGTTGGTGTCTGCGCGTAGGGCATACCCGATGTAGGACCAACGGCGTTTTCTGATAACATCTGTGATGAAATTTTGATGTGTCTCTTCTCTGATTTTATCATTCGATTTGAATTCACTCCAATGGGTGTTAGTTATCCTACGAAGACATTTGTTCTCGAAACTCGGTAATTTCTTTACTGAAGTAAAGAGCTTTTCCAGCTCTCACATCCATATATCACCGGAATAACGCAGGAATTAAATAAGCGCATTTTCGACTTCTGTTACACTAATCGGTCTGGACTTTAGGATGTTAGTTGATTAATCCAACGATCGACGGAATGACCCAGACTTGATTAGAGAAACACCCTCCATCAACGGACGTCACTACCGGAACTCAGAATACCACGGTCTAAAAAAGATCACATATTTGCTCATCCTGAGAGAATGTAATGTCAAGTAGAGTTTACTAAACAAGATGTAACCTCCAGAATAGTACAATCGTTTGACCATATCAGACAACATGAAGAAGATATAACTTTGCGTCAGAACATGCGGTCAGGAAGTGGGAAAGTGTAACAAGTCAACTGGACTATGAAGACCTTAAATAAGCTAAAACACAAAGCCCCCTATGTTTCACACATTACTGCTTGCCCAGGCATGTTTTATGGATAAAGTGCCATACCCATTTGTACTAACCCCATTCTCGGCTCTGTTGATTATTTCCACGGGAAAATCAATGTCAAACCCACATGCAAACAAGCAGAACTGCGGTACATGTCAGAAAATGGGTTTATTACACCATCGACTGCCTCCATTCCACACAAGAGTCTCAGGACGCACTCCCTTGGCATGAGACATTCCCGCGTTAACCTGTTAAGTACTGGGGATTTTTCTGTGGAGGTTGACTACCTTAGCTTCAGTGACTCCCGTAAAGCGGCGTGTGAATAAGTAAGACACGAAAAAAATATGAAATTACAATACGATATTCGGTGACGATTGTTTTCACATGTGACATGTCAACCTAGCCTTCAGCTTCTCTTAGTCGTTTCCTACTACATGCATGAAAAGAAGACGGTGGGTTTATTCCTATAAAAAAAAAGTCCGTTCAGATTCGTTTGCCGAGATGTTATGATTTATAATTCAAAAAGTTCTTGATGATTTCACATGAATTTTGGCATACGTTGTTAAAATGTCCATGTCGCGAAAACATATGTGTTACTTGATGTCTAGCTGTAACGGTTATTTGAAAGCGGCGAATTCTTTTGATGTTTGCCCATGTAAATATTATTTCGACCATAAACAAAATATTTTACAGTAATCTAGTGCAATGATGACCCATAGGCGTGTCCACAAAATTTTACATGGTGGCAGGTGTAAAAAAATTTAAAATATATCTTTTGTTCGTAGAGTCAATTTGATATTGTTCCATGCTCTTGGTGTGAGTTTCACAAATGTTGTCGCTGCCTTTGAAATAAGTACATATATTTCTTCATGTAAGGAAATTTTGTCTGTAATAGTTGATCCAAGATATCTGAACTTCTGTATTGAATCAAGCGGGCTAATTTTTATAAGTAATGGTTGATGGTTTGCTTATAACATTTTTTTGAATTGCTTGGGTGGTATTGAGCAATGAAATGTTTTACAAATCAACTTGTAAATTTTGCAAATCAAACTTTTTTTAGTGTAGACTTAATCAGAGTAATGATCATTCATAATCAGACGAGTCAAATAGGTCGATTACTGTTTTCGGCTGAACAAACAACAAACCTTCCTTTTTCCAATATTCCTCTTCTTGGCGTAACACATGATCCTCACATTTCACCCAGTAGTCTTTATGTATATTTGATAGAGCCTGATTTGTAAGTGTCTCAATATCACATAATTTGAAAGTTGTATTTGTAGATGCTACGTGTCCTTTAACTTTTGCCCAAATTAGCTCTATAGGATTTAAGTGTGCATGATATGGAGGTAGTCTCAAACATCTATGACCATGTTCTTCAATTAACTTGTCTATTTTAAATATCTTTGTTCGTTGTGTCTGTTTTACAAGGTTAAGCAATTCGGGTTTCAAGTACCTGTCGGTAACTGGTATGTGTTCTTTTATGAGCCACGTTTTGATTGCATCTTTTGAACTTGATGATGTTGGGATTCTATCTTCTACGTTCACTACGTTATGGTATGAAGCATTGTCCATTATCAGACAAGGTCTATCTAATATTGGAAGAATACTTTTTTCGATCCAGTCTTCGAATATGTGCCCATTCATTTCGGAGTGGTAGTCTCTATTGTCAATGGATTTTGAAATAAAAATTAGATGAGCATTCTGCAACAACCCATTATGTCTGCTACCTGCATGTGCAACTATCAAACGTTGCCCTTTACTACTTGGTACTGATCTTTTAATACTTCCATCTGCTAACTGCCATTCCTTTTCATTTGTATGATGAGCGTTGATCCAAGTTTCATCTAAATACACAATATCATAACCATTCTCGCGCATTCCCTTCACTTCACGTAAATACTTGCTTCTAAGAGCTACCAGATGTGGCTTTTCACAAATAATGTTTTTTCCACCAGCATACTTTCTAAAGGTGAAGCCTGCATTTCTTACAGTTTTCCATAATAAAGTTTTTGATATTTCAATGTCGTTATTAGTTTTCAGCCAAATCTTCAACTTTCTAAGTGTCACTTCTTCGTTTTTATCAAACATTCTACATATTTCTCTTTTTACTAGGTCCTTATCGAAACTGTCTATCTTTTCTTTCCTTCCTTGCTTTCGTGAATTTGTTGGCAATAATTATCCGCTTGCTTCCACTATTCGATCAAATGAACGTTTACACAAACCTAAAATATGCATTGTTCTCTTCTCAGGATTTGATAAAGAACAATAAAGATGTCCCTTTTTACGCTCTCTGCAGAAGTATTGATAAATCTTTATAGCAATGTTATGCTCAGTAAAATATTTCGCTTTCAGATTCATTCTCACATAGACTTGCAGAAGGTAATATGCTTAGTGCCGCCTACTTTCTGTAAATATTGAGACGTGCCTCTGACTTGTGACTTGAAATCGAGTCAATAGCCGTTTTTGATTTCACATAATTCTAAGTTCAGGAAAAATAATATTTGGTGCTAAACGGGAATTTCCATATGTAACATTGCTTTATACAAATGTACAGTGGAAACAACTACTTTTAGAACGGTGCACATTCTACCGTGAGGGTCATGCCTTTATATTTAATAATCAGCTGTGAGATGTAAGCATCTACATAATCCAGCGATTGTTTATAATTTAGATTAACTTTTTTTTAATATAGGTTAAATAAGGTATCTTTGATACTGGATCACATTTCTTTGATAAAAAAATATTTCTATAGCGACATTATTATTCTAAACCTAACTTCAAATGATCAATCCAAATGAACAATACGTTTTTGATAAAAATAATTTAACATCTCGGCAAACGAATCTGAACGGACTATAGCACCCTGAACTAGTAATCAAGACCCAAATTTCCACGCGGACGTGGAGTCAAACGGCATGACCACCTAGAGAACACCATATTGAAGGTTATGATGTACAATCCACACAAAAAGGGTAGACCCAGACGATAGCGGCACATACGATGTTAAAGACCACGAGAACATGAAACTCGTAGAGGCTACACAAATAACTCAAGATTGGCAGGATTGTGATAAAATGTTGTGATGACTGCTTTATCATGTTCAGGTTGTGCTACCTGAATCAAGAGATAAAACTAAAGTGTCAGAAAACAACCCGAAACTGAAAATGGGGGAGTGGGATAACACAAGCCAAATATCACAATGAATGGATCAAAAATCATGTCCTCTCATCATGCTATGTCTATCTTCTACTTTTCTGGATCCTTCCAGCTTCCATTTTTCTCATCCCTATGTCATGTTTCCTACCACTCTTTAATCTCTTCCTCCTACCATCCTCAATGTGCTTTCTTACGTTCAGTATATTGTTTTAATTCGTGTGTTGTCTTTCAATCTGATGAAGGTTTTAAGTCGAAATCTCGTCTGAGGCTGTGTCTCATTGTTTGTTTTATTGACTAAAATTGGTAAATGTGTACGTATATTCCTATACCTATTTCCGTTAACTTTGACATGTTGATGAAGCTATGGTTCTTTCATAAATGTAGTTGTTTTTTTGTGTGTGACTAAGTTTAGTTTTCGCGGATGTTATTATCTATATTTCATTTTTATGTTTATTTTTATGTTTAGATGTGTATCCCTTTTTTTTTATTTGTCTGCATCAATTCATTAAATGTCTTTTAACTGACAATTTACAATACAAACCTGCTAAGTTTTTATCTATTTACGAACCGGCACGAGATTAAGGTAAATTTACCAGGAATTGTCTATTTAAAAAAAACTATTTTCACTTTAAAAGTGAAGTGGGTCACAACACACCCCCGTATTACTCCGCGACAACAGGTGATTTTTAAACAGCTGATGATATGTAAAAACAATATTATTTAAACAACTCAAACAATATTTAAACAACATTTTAAAAAAGCATTTTAAAAGGAAATTTAAAAACAATATTATTGGGCACTTAACAATCGAGTATAATGAATTAATGATCATAATGCGTACTGCGTTCAACAACCAATCAGCAGCACTGATCCACGTCACTCTTAAAGTGAACAGACTATTAAATAGAATAAAGTATCAATTGAAAACTAGGTCATTGAATAATTGGGTCGTAGAACAGATTTCTGTGTGTACCACATAAGCGTGACCGTCTACAACATACATCTTACTGGCTAATGGGAAATCAAGCCTTTTTTAATGACTCATTTGGCTATTCCGTGGTATTCATTGGTCACTATAATTATACTTTGTTACATATCAAGCGACATATTGTTTCCTGAACGTTGTCTTCATCGTGGAAATTATGGACACCTCTGTCCCGGGCAAGCAGGCCTTAATTGGCTAGAGACGTGCACACATTCTTCCTTGTCGCTGGTCCATAGTCTTCTTTTTTTCTCCTGGTACTCTGCTCTCTAGAATCAGCCTTTCTATACTATCATCTTGCTTTAAGTAACCCGCCCGTGTGTTGCCGAGGCCCGAAAGGGGGGCAAAGAATAGCAACACTGTTTACCTTCCACGCATATCGTAAAAGGCGACTAAGGAGGTTATTGGATGGAGTTGGCTGTCCCATCCCATATAGGGTCAGTGACCCAAAGCCATGCTGAAGTCGGATATGTCAAGCCGAAAGGCGCAATGCTGTAAACCATGACACAACGCATTCCGTTCTCCGGACTAAATCCTGCTAATCTGCAGGAGTTTGAGAACTCAAGATTGGCAGGATTGTGATAAAATGTTGTGATGACTGCTTTATCATGTTCAGGTTGTGCTACCTGAATCAAGAGATAAAACTAAAGTGTCAGAAAACAACCCGAAACTGAAAATGGGGGAGTTTATCTGCAGGAGTTTGAGAACTAACGCAGAAGAAGAAGCTTTAAGTATCCAAAATACTGTAGCTTCCTTCTTATGATGGTATTTAGAACCATCCTTCATTTAGTTTCAGTTATTTCAACATTTCAATGTTCTTTTTCTCTGTCCATGATATACGCATGATATTTCTGTAGCACTTTATTTCAAATGAATGCATACATTTATACACACGAGAATCAATACCAGTTCAAATTCCAAGAAACAATATGAAAGTAATAGTGTTGTTAACAAATACTACGCACAGTAACTTTCTGTTTCATATACCAAGAACATAACAGCTTTAGTAATAGAAAAAAATGTCATTAATATATCATGTATTGTATATAATACTGTCACTGTGTGAATGATTATGTTATTACTTTTTTGTTATGTATTACACCACATTTCTGTATGCGTGATGTTTACAACTGTAATATGCTGTTCTGGCTATATGTGTTATTGATTTCTTTTATATGATTTACCAAGTTTGTCTTGATCTACCACCGTTTTAACGTAGTTTGAAGACCAGTACTGATTCGGCATATTTTTGTGTGTTTTTTAACATGACGTTATTCTAGGGAAACAGTTCAACTGTGCAATGGGAATAACATCATACTACTATTTTGTATTACGTTGGTCAGACTTCAAATCAAACATAGTTGTCATACAAGAAACAAAACAAGAATATGTATCCACCTATATTAGAAAGCGCCGCTGGAATTACACCGGACACGCGCTACGAATGGATACTGAAAAATGTCCTTGTCAAGCGTTGATGTGGTCACCAAAGGGCAAGAGAAAACGAGGAAGACCAAAACAAACTTTACGTAGAACTATTACAAGAGAACGTTTCACCATCGGTATCAGAAACAATGAAGATCTAAAGAAAATTGTAATGCAACGAGAGACATGAAAATCTATGACATTCGCCCTATGTGCCGTCTTTGGCCCTAGAGGAATAACTATTTTGTATAGAGGGTACATAATAGTACTAGGTTACACCAGTCATGTTGTATTGTTGACTGTTTCTAAATTTAACTTTGCAATGTTAAACTAATTATAACTAAACAAAATTTTCTTCTAAAATGCACAAAAAACGCCATTAAAAGCACCAACAATAGATGTAAAACACTATTTACACAATTTTGGCACCAAATAATTTGAAGAAAATGTACTAGACCTGGAGCGAAATCAACTAATTAATTGATGTATATCAACTTGTGTAAATAAACCTCATATTCTTGTGAAGAAGTGCTTTGGTTAACTGATTGATGTCGAGCAGTATTTCACAGATTTAGACCTGGTCACAGCACCAGTATTCCAGTAAGTCCTAAAAGGCATTTTCTTCCGTCGCAAATTATTGTGGCACTCCAGATCTTCTTTCTGTCACACTAGTCTGTCCAGGACAGACAGTCAACTATATGTTTTCGGTAACAAGTTGTTTCTGTCACACATAAGTGCAGACAATGTTACTGTTACACTTGAATAGTATGAATATTGGTTGTTTTACTTTCTCTAAGTATTGTTCTTATGAATGTTTATTTTGGTCTACCCCTTGCTCTTGTGCCTGTTGGTATCCATTCAAGAGATTGGTGGTGTATTCTGTTGGTGTCTGCGCGTAGGACATGCCCGATGTAGGACCAACGGCGTTGGCTATATTTATTGACTATATACAATAAAATCGACTATTGATTGAAAGTACTGATCCTAACACATAAATACAACATTTCTATACAAATAAATACCTACCTTATGAAAAATAATGTTACAATTACAACTATTAAGTGGAGACGAAACTCCCTGCCAAAATCCGACATCTTGTCACTGTTATATAACAACATCGTATTCTACACCGACATGATGACAAATCATACCAAAGCACGAAATCATAACTGAACGCTTAATAACAAAACTAGAAACACGAACTAATCTAAAAGAGATTAAATATAAATAAACCAGTTCAGTAGAACTTTACCAGGAATTTTCTTGAAACCTAGTTTCAGTTTATTATGAAACCTTGTACCTTGGCTGTTAAGTATGGAATCAAAGCCCCTTTAAGTTTCTTTCACACTAGGAACGGGGGTTCTTTGTAGTTATATTAAGATATTATTACGCACGTGTGTTGCCGGAGGCCATGAAAGGGGAGCAAAGAATAGCAACACTGTTTACCTTCCATGCATGTAGTAAAATACGACTAAGGAGGTTATGGGATGGAGTTGGCTGTCCCATCCCATATAGGGTCAGTGACCCAAAGCCATGCTGAAGTCGGATGTGTCAGGCCGAAAGGCGCAGATATCGCAGCAATTCTGTAAATCATGGCACAACGCATTCCGTTTTCCGGACTACATCCTGCTACTCTAACCTGGAAATCCCTACGAAATGTACCCCCTCTTCCCCCCCCTCCCCCAACTGTGACACCATAATTTTTCCTATGCTAATAGATCTAGATGTCAGTTGTTGTACTTGTTACATAATCTCTAGATAAAAGGCTATACAACTAGATGTACCGCGTCACGGTAACAGTTGTACAAAACAAATTTCTGAAAGTTCCTTTACAGTGTTATGAGTTTTCTAGCAGTAGTTTTTTTTTTTTAACAGGAACTTTGAGAGAAATTGTCACGCTGGTTATAATTCGTCATACCTTAAGATAATTTTCACCAGTATAACTAGAAGAGTATCCAGTATCCCCGCTAAAGATTTTGTTTATTTCCTGTCCGAATGTACATTTTTTTAAAAATCCACCCCAAACATGACTTGGTGACAGCAAGGGCATGAAGCTTTTAATACACAATCCACTCGCATACTTCATGTAGCTTCCTAACGGGAACAGACTTCATGTAGCTTCCTAACGGGAACAGACTTCATGTAGCTTCCTAACGGGAACAGACTTCATGTAGCTTCCTAACGGGAACAGACTTCATGTAGCTTCCTAACGGGAACAGACTTCATGTAGCTTCCTAACGGGAACATACTTCATGTAGCTTCCTAACGGGAACAGACTTCATGTAGCTTCCTAACGGGAACATACTTCATGTAGCTTCCTAACGGGAACAGACTTCATGTAGCTTCCTAACGGGAACAGACTTCATGTAGCTTCCTAACGGGAACAGACTTCATGTAGCTTCCTAACGGGAACAGACTTCATGTAGCTTCCTAACGGGAACAGACTTCATGTAGCTTCCTAACGGGAACATACTTCATGTAGCTTCCTAACGGGAACAGACTTCATGTAGCTTCCTAACGGGAACAGACTTCATGTAGCTTCCTAACGGGAACAGACTTCATGTAGCTTCCTAACGGGAACAGACTTCATGTAGCTTCCTAACGGGAACAGAACATGTTTATGTTGTACTGGGACTCCCATCCAATGTTTCTTTCAATGTAAATGTGACGCAGTAAATCGCGTAGGATATTATTATATCTGAAATGTATGCTTGTTATCAATATAGCAATCATTTCCAATAATCAATTAGGCCCTCTTATTTCAGTTTCCCGCCACTGGAGCTTTATCTCTCTTATCAATGTAGGCGTGTTCAACAATGACCCGACCTTTATATCTATCTATTCTCAAAGATAATGGTTGACAATCTTGTCATGACATGCTGACGATGATGTCATTACATGGAATCGTGTTGTATCACCTTCGATATGTGTTGTTTTATTCACTAAGCATTCTTCTTCAGCGTTCAAACTCCCACTGGATATCTCTTGTAGCAGGAATATGGTCCTATTAGATTTCCAGAAGGATGTAGTCCAGAGAATGGAAATGCGTTGTGTCGCCGTGTTATTTGCGCCAATAGCCCGACACATCCGTTTTCGGCGGAATTCACTAAGCATGATAAGTAGGCCTATAATGCGTCGTGTCGGCAAATGTTCATAATTAAAGCCTCCGTTATGATTTCAATCAGCATATCTTCTATTTCTTTTGTATTTATTTCTGATTTTGTTGTTAGGTCTGGATTTCTGAGTCTTAGGTCTGGATGACCATCCGTTTCCGGGCTATGATCAGGGCCAGATTTATACTTGATAGGGCCCTTAGCTATTTGAGATATGGGGCCCTTTAAAGATTAAGAATATATAGATAGTGAAATTTTAAAAAAAATGTGAGGGCCCCAAGAAAGTGGGGGCCCTAAGCTATAGCGTGTTTAGCATAGAGGTAAATCCGACACTGGCTATGACATGTTTTCATGCTTGATATGCAGTAATGTTATGACATTGCAATACATATGTGATTTCATGGACCCACATTCTTCTAGCTTTGGTGTTTCGATTCTCATGTATGCTCTTGCTGCTGAACAACTGAGGTTCAGTCTCTCTCGTTAAATGGCCGAACCATTTCAATCTTTGCTCAATACATTTTACAACAGGACTTGTTCCAACAATTCTTGTAATCTTTTTGTTCCTCACATCGCATCTTGTTATGGTTGATGCTTTTCTTAAACACCTTATTTCGTATGTTGTTGAGTTTTCTCTTTTGTTCTTTAGTCTGAGCACTTTTTGTAAATTCTTAAACTCCTGCAGATTAGCTGGAAGTAGTCCGGATAACTGAATGTGTTGTGCCATGGCTTAGAACTTGGCTGAGATAGATGTCCTTTCCAGCCTGACACAATCGACTTCAGAATAACTTCCAAGTAATTTTATTATCTATGGTACGTCACAGCCAACTCAAAACCCCCCAACCTCCTTAGTCACATATTACTCCGTGCATGACATGTAACTCAATATTCTAGGCTTCCCTTTCAGACCTAGGCAATACACAGAAGCTCATTCATATTTGACCTTAGAAGCACAATTTTAGTATGAAGATGGAGTTTATGATTTGCTAAAATATAAATTATGATTTGCCAGAATAAACTAATTTTGACCAATCCCGTTCCCCAAAAAACGATTGCTCTCAAAACAACCAGTTCTAAATTCCTTGTCTGGTCATGTGTCCAAATCATTAACAAATTACGTGCATAAAATCAATATGTACAAAGTTGTCAAGTCACACAATATAGCAATGTATTGGAAACGAAGGATGTGGTTGATTAATCATGTGTGCAAGCGAGATCGATTGTAACAAGTATCCCGTAAATCAATACAAATCTATACCACCTCAGTTTATAGGCTCCATGAAACTGGATGATTTAGGCTATGCATGGCTTTATAATTTTGTACTTAGATTGACGTGCAGTTCTTCATACTTTTTGTTTTTAATTTAGTGTGATTTCCGTGGTTTTTTTTTTAATTTAGTGTCTATATTAGGGTTAAATTAGCCGTGGATACCGGATTAGTCCGGAAGTAAAGACTGCGGGGAAGAGAAGATGGCTACCGCCCTCATATAGCAGAAACTGAAATGCATGATCGCTAACATCTCACACCCTATAGAATGATATGCGTTACCTTCACCTTTTACTGGGGTTTCTAAACATGGGTGATTTATAAATAACACAGCTCTTATAAAATCATCTGGTCCTCTCAAAAGGTCAGTAAGAGTTTGACAAAGATGTAGGTCCCTATATTGCCCCAATACTTTTCAACATTTATTTAGATCAAGCATATTCAAGATACCTTAAATTATAAAATAAACTGGAGCACGTCATTTTGCACTCTTCATTTTGCTGATGACATCGACATTATAGCTAGATTAGAACATGAACTACAACCTCTACAACAAGATATAAAATGGAAATCAATACAGACAAAAGTAAAATACTGGAAACAGCCGAAGTCCACATTCACAAATAAATATGGTAACAAGCAGAGATTGGAGGAAGTGATCGCATTTAACTACCCAGGAACATACTTATGCAATGACAGTTGATCCATCAAAGAAGTTACAACTCAAACTGAATTAGAGACAGTTTTAGCTACGATGCATAGACTTCGAAACATGGAAAAGCAACATCAGTATTGCAGTTAAGATGAAACTATGTTGTTTCAAATACTTGAAATTATTAGCTCCTACCACCAATATGTGATGGGTGTGTTTTCTCCTGAGCTTTAATTCATACCCAGAATACTGAAACTCTCGGGTGTGCAATGCCTCGAGAAGAAGTCTCCTAATCCCAAGAGGTCAATTATAGGTTTTATGACTGTTCTACCTTTCCCAACATAGAGAATTGGAGGTATGAGCTTCAGCTACCCTGCCAAGCATCATTTCCGTAAGAGATGTCCATAACAGCCTAGCACTGGACCATACATAGTCACTGGGATGAGTGGGGCAACCAGATATGTATTCCCCAGGATCTGAGGCGGACTATGCAGAACTAACATGTTTGCCTGATTCTGGACTCTTCCAGGGAAGTCACATTGTGCACAGATTTGTCTTTCACCACACCCATGTGCTACATGTTCATAACCAGGGCACAATGTACACATTGACAACTAGGACCATGATCAGGGCTTGAGCTCATCTGCTTCCTCCAGAGTTATATGCAATGCTGGGTTCTCTGCATGTTGCACCACAAATAGAAACATAATTCAACAGATGAAATGCTGTGGGGCTTCCAGAAAAGGAACGTCTCACTATATTGGCATGTCATTTACGGAGAATGTATTATTGCATAACGGTCTATGTGATAGGTGAATAGTGAGAACTTCAGATATTCCACATGTGAATGGTCAAACTTTAGAAAAATTAGTTTTATCCATTTTGTTGTATGGATGTCACAGCGAGAGTTGAAAAGATAACATATCGAGTACAATGAGAGGCCAACACAGTGCCAGATGGCAGCACCACATGCAAATAGAACGGGAAAACGTTTCAAGGAAATCAAAATTAAAGTTTTGTTGGCTCAAGACAGGCTGGTAACTAAAAGTTTGTTACCAAAGCTCCTAAATATGAGTAGAGACTCAGACTTGAACGAGGCTTTCACGATGTTGGTGAATGATATCTCGGCTAAGAAAGCAAACGAACACGGGACCAACTCTACCGTCAATGTGTTCCTATACCAGAATCATGCTCGAGGAGAGAAAAGGTTCAGTATCCGATAGGCACAGGCACAATACATCTAATTATGCGAGACACGTTTACTGGCAGCGGGAACACCTTGTGAGAGATTGGTACAGTTGATCCAAGTCTAACTGGAGACTCCACAGAGATTGCCATTCAGGGACATGTTTTGGCCTGAAAAGTCCAAGGTCACAGTGGGTTGAAAACCATTACAGCGTAGAGTCGATACACATCCATCAACTGGCGACAGATTTGAAGGTTGTCACCGGCTAGGGAAACCCACTACCCGAATTAAAGGCATGACGAAAATGAATGTTCTGTGCCTTATAACATAGCTCTGCTACGGAACTAGCAGCAAAACATACAATAAACTCGCCGAAGACGGATGTGTCGGGCCATTGGCACAAATGAAACGAGGACACAACGCATTTCCATTCTCTGGACTACATCCTGCTGGAAATCTAGTAGGACAGTGGTCCTTCTGTAAGGGTGATCCAGCGGGAGTTTGAGAATGAACGCTGAAGAAGAAGAATACAATAAACAGACTAGGGATATCACACGAACTTTTGTGTTGATTATCAGAGAGCAAACGCTGAAGAAGAAGATAACAAGTTGAAATCAAATTTACAGAAATATATGTCAATTCAAAATGTAACTACAATGTCAACAAAATGTCAATTCAAAATGTAACGTATTTTAGTAGATCCATGTCCAATAATACATAATCACAGACACTACAAACAGAAAGGTTTTCAGGAATAAATCACAGTAGTAGATGACAAAGAAATTTATCTTGTCCATAATTATTGCTCAGTTGCTGCTCGTACCAATACTTGGTTCAGAGGGTTGATACTATGCATATCTCTTACATACAAATATATTTCTGTACTTGTATCTGTTGGACAGTCTTTGATTTCTGGATATACTGCCTTTAATTTTCAGAATACATAATCTTCTTCTTTTGTTTTAAAACTCCTGCAAAATGGAAGGATTAGTCCAGAGAATGGAATGTGTTATGTCATAGTTTACAGCTTGACTGCAATGTCTGTGTCTTTCGATCTGAAACATCAGGCTTCAGTATGGCTTCTTGGTGACTTTGACACTATGAGATGGAGTAAACAATACCACCCTAAAAACCTTCTTAGTCACTGTTTTTTTACATGCATGGTAGGCAACTGTTGTTATTCTTTGTTCCTCTTTATGGTCCCAACAAGACAAGGGCTTCTGTGTTCGTTCTCTGATAACCAACATAGAAGTTTGTGTATTTCTGTACAGTACATTGCACTTCTGGTTTCATAACAGAG
Source organism: Meghimatium bilineatum (assembly GCA_034231615.1). Lineage (NCBI taxonomy): Eukaryota > Metazoa > Mollusca > Gastropoda > Stylommatophora > Philomycidae > Meghimatium > Meghimatium bilineatum. The sequence continues at coordinate 26,411,706 of CM067320.1, read as the reverse complement.
CTGCGCTATTTTGCGTATATCCATTTTCGCTGTTTTAATTCAGGGGAGCTTCCTCATTCAGGTGACAGCTTTCCTATCTGTCACCAGGCAAGCAAGAAATCTGCTCTACACCTTGACGGTTTATCACCTGTGCCCTCGGACTTTGCAGGCCACAATGTACCACTATGTGGCAGTTTCTGAGGATATAGTGAGAAGGGATGTAGTCTTGGGTCAACTACGTTTATCTTGCACAATGGGTTCCAATGTTAGTGAACTAGTCCCATGTAATTAGACACCATTGCCCCCTGTGTCTTTGGGTCAGTCAGTTCCTCTTTTGCCAAGTTTGGCACATAGGGCGGATGTCATAGTTCTCCATGCCTGTCAGTTGCCAAGGATTGAAGGTCTTGTGCATTTATGTCTGTTGATTTAAATTCATACATAACAGTTCTTCTGAGGGTTGTTTTTGGTCTTCCCTGTTTTATTTTCCTGTCTGGAGTCCACATGAAGACTTCTCGTGGAATTCTGTCTTCCTTCATTCTATGTGGCCGATGTATGTCCAGCGACGTTTTCTGATGATGTTCGTCACATATTCTTGTTTTGTCTCCTCTCTTAAGATGTCGTTTGATTTGAAATATTTCCAATTAGTATTTGTGATTTTTCTGAGGTATCTATTCTCGAAGGCAACTCATTTCTTATCCATTATTGCGGTAGATTTCCAAATATATAATGCAGGAGGCATTACAAGGTCACCAGACATCAACAAATATTGGCGGTAGACCACTTTGTAACCTGTGTTATGCTGATGATATCGATCTCTTGACTGGTTCCGAATCTAAACTCCAGGAACATACCCCAAAGTTGCAGAACGTTAGTCGATGAATGTCCCCATCGAGGCTAGCACCTTGAAGTGGTGATGGGGGTTAGTTCAGCCATCAGGTGCCGGAAACTAAGACTAGTCAGGCAGTTCCACTCAAGCAAGACCACAGTCCTGTCCAAGTAAGCAGAATGCTGAAGACAGGCAACCAGCCAGAAGGCACACTATAATCTGGATGCCAATGTGATATCTGTGTTCACATATCGCTGCGAAAGTTGGAAAATGAGACAATAAATGTCTTTTGAATAAACGTCTTTGAATATTGGTTGGGAAGAATTATAGTCAAACATGCAAGAGAAGACACCAAACAGCAATATGTTTCTACAACAATAGGAAGAAAATGATGGACTTACATCGGACATGTACTTTGAATGAAAACAGACTGCCACTACAAGTATTAAAATGAGTACCAGATGGCAAAATAAAAATAGGAAGACCAAAAGAGACTCTTTGCAGAACAGCTATCAAAGAGGGTATGACTATGGGTGTCAACAACATACAGGAATTACACACAGTAGCATCACATCGCTCAAACTGGAGAGCTCTGGTTTCTGCCCTATGCATCATGTTTGGCACTGAAGGAACATAGATAGATATAATCATATGATGCACAGTTGTATTGCAGTATCCCAATCATTCAATATTTACATATCGTAGCAAAAAATTGTAGCCATCAAATGTCATGCCTGGTGCGTACGATGACAGAGGTGGGTTGAGAATGGTGTTACTACTGAATGTTACTGACGAGTATTGTGCATTCATAATACAGGACATACCACCAACATATATGTGAGAAACATATTAAATGATTTTGCAAGTCAACAAGAACATCTCATGGCAGTAGTGACACATCACATACTTGTGTGGTTTGGCCATGAGATGAGGCACCATTTCCTTTCCAATACTATCCTGCAGGAAGAAGATGGGGATGGAAGAAAGAGAGGACAGCATGGATTGGTAATATTAACCCCTTAGATGCGGAGGTATCCTTAAGGATACGATGAAAAGCGACTGTTATTTTGCGGTGATCCTTCTCTTCTTAGCTGCCAATGGAAAAAATATGTCTGGAAGCTTATAATAAAGCATTCAGGTAATTTTTTTGCCTGGAAAACTAAGAAGGAGAAGATCTCCACCAGATGGCAGCAACCCCTCATCGTATCCTTAAGGATACCTTCGCAGCTAAGGTTAAAGGCTGGACAAGATTAAGATTCTCCATGCTTAACCTTAGGCATGCTGTGTGTACAAACCGAATGGTGCATTCCTGAATGCGTCTTCAATCGCCCGATTCGGTAAACCCGATACCGAACGAAAATATCTTGAAAAATCGAGTTTGGTAGCTTTTTGACAGAATGTGACACCATTTTGTTTGTAATGGCAGATTGGCGGGTAAGAAGGTTATGAAGCGATATGAAGGGATTCTGACATGGTTTTGACAGTCTTCTGCGCCGTAGCGGAGCGACAAGACAGTGAATCGTGTTTATTATACTATTTACCAATATTTGTCAATTGTATATCCAGTGAAATCATAGTGTAAACTGTTGAAAATTTGAGAAAACTGTAAGGTAAGTTCTTCATCTGTGATTATTAAATTATTCCACGATGTTTTCATTATGTAAAATATATAACAGTCAACAGATTTCACAGCTTACGATCGATCAAAATGCGGTAGGTCTAGATCGAGATAGGTCTAAATTTGACTTTATCACTTTCTCACACCTCGTATCACACACACACAAACAAAACTTACACCAATATATGCAGAATTTAATTCTTTATTTATATGTGCAAATAGTATTTAAATATCAGTAACAATGAAAAAGTTATCACGATTTTAAAACAGCCACCGACGATTGCGTAACATTTCCAAAAACCAATTCCGCGGCAGAAGAGAAATTGTGCAACTGTAAACAAACCATGCTAAAGGTTAAACAAGGAATTTAGAACAGGGAGCCATATGAAATTTTTGTTGTTGATGCTTCCAGAGTAACATCCCTATAACCCTGAGGGGTTATGGGCATGATGCTGATGGTGTTGCTACTCCATCCTCTAATAGTTCAATCAAAACTTAAAAATGTAACAATGATGTTGGATGTGTCAGACCAACAAAAACATAATTGGTAACATATCTTATGCAGGATGTAGCCACCAGCACAGCATTTTTGGCTGCATTGAATTTCTAGGCGATATAAATATATTTAGTAGTTTGCAACATGCTACCTTGGCCATCATATTTGCACTGTACTTTGCCACCACAGAAGAACATGTCAGACAAAAAGTGCAGATAAATTCATCATTTTACATTTACTTTTACAAACACTATTCGAACAACTTCGATCGGAGGTTGCCAAATTTCTAATTTAATCTGCTTCTCTGATGAAAGATCTGATGGCGACAACGGAGGCAGAACTACAAGAGTTAACAACAAGAATGGAAATATCTAGTAAAAAAACTGGAGATCAACGCAGATCGAGAGTAAAATTTTGGTAAATAGAGAACTAAGGTAGTCCCTATTGCTGTGTAGTCTTGTTCAACTAAAACAAGAAGAAGGTAGTCCCAACCAATATAAAGCTAAACAATCGAAGGTTTGAGGAGGTTTCAACATTTACTTATCTAAGAACCTAGATTAGTGGTGATGGGGAATCAACAGCTAGTGTTAAAAAATAACAATGATAATAGCCTTCGCCCATTAGGATTAACTACAATTTGGAAAAGTAGGATCACCACCCATGTTAAGATTAGGTTAATTAAATCCTTGGTTCTGTCAATGTGTCTATATGGCTGTGAGATCTGGACTCTAACTGCAGACTTAGAAGAATTCAGGCGTTAAAAAAACAAATGCCTTAGATGTGTGTTGGGTATGTTGCCAAGAACATAAGACCAATATGTTTGTGCATGATAAAATTAATGTATTAGTGGGTCAACAAGAATCACTATTAACAATTGTGAAAGACCTTAAACTCTGGTCTGAGTACACAATGAGATATTCCTTGATGACAAACAATTTTTTTCAAGTTATGGTGAAGGGTAGAAGAAGACAAGGTGGAAAGAAGAAGACATAGCTGGATAATCAATGCACTGGACAAGGTGTAAAATTTCCAAACTCATCAGGATGGTAGAGGATAAAGATGTGTGATCTTTCTGGACCAAATATCTCAATGTGACACCCCTGACAATTAATGAGTTTTTTTATTTACCGTTAAGATCCGTGTATAAACCGAGAATTTTTGGATAAAAATCAGAGATGACTTCATACTCCTCGTCTTATATTCGAGTAAGATCAAATTTAAAAAAAAAAATTTACGTCCAAACCACAGTAAAAAAGGAGAAAAACACTGTTTAAAAAAAATGCCAGTGACAACTCACATGTCCTGATATATTAAGCCAGGATAAAATGACTAGGGCTCACCAGCAATTTAGAGCGTACGTATCATAATGCTAGGCCTCCAATTACATTAATTTCTATATATTGTACAATATTTCCTTCAAAATCTCCAATATTTCTTGATAAAAACTCACTTACTAGGTCTATATTGTTATTTCCGACATGCCGCCATTTTTACTGAGCATAATTTCCCCAGAAACACTATTTTTAGCAATGGGTATTACCGTTTTTTTTACCGTTACGGTACATATATTTCTATCATAACGGTTTCAATTGATCATCGAAATTGGTCAGAAAAGTATACCAGTATCTGATGTTATTTATTAACCTAACTACGGTAAAGTGTAGGTACCAGTAGTTACTGGGTACATATAATGTCTGTGAAAACAAATGACGTCTATATAACGGTAACTGGCGTTTATAGTCTAGCCCTACTGGGTAGTGTTTTGATAGTAACAGACTAAATTATAGGAGGTTTGGCTTGCATACAGCAAAATGTTTAAACAAAATTATCTGTAGTGTAGACACAAAAACAGAACACAGAATAACATCAAATATCGATAAAATTTAGGAAAAACTTACCGGTGCCAGTCCAAACAGTCATTGAAATCCTTCTAAGTCCGAATCACTGTCTGAAGTCTGAAATAACTCACGAATGTCATCATCTGTCATGGAAACATCAGGGTGGATATCATCAGTCTCTGGTACATTGTCGTCGTCGTCCTCAAAGATAGCGTCTTCCTCACTTCCATCCATTGCGTTACTTATTGAACACTTTTTGAAAGATCTGATGATCATTTCAGATGAAATATCAGACCACGATTCTTTGACCCACGTAACGATTGTGGTGATGTCAACTTTTTTGAATTTACCACCCTTCGTCACTGCTAAATCAGATGATGCCATCCAGTCATTCCATTTTGCTCGGAGTCTGTCCTTGAATGGTTTGTTCAGGCAGACATCTAGTGGCTGCAAGAGAGATGTAAGTCTCCCAGGAATGACGGAAACAGACAACCCCCATCTCACGGCATCGTTGTTCCACTTTCTCTGTGAGATGCGCCCTAAATGAATCCCAGACTAGCAGGGATGGTTTTTTTAAAGCGGCCCCCTTCCTCTGCCCCCACACTTTATCCAGCCATTCCACAGTACCACTTTCGTCCATCCAACCTTTCGTGTGAGCATGCACAAACACGCCACTTGGGAATTTAATACCCTTAGGCAGAGTCTTGCATTTAAATATAATCACAGAGGGGGCAAACGTGACCCATCTGTTATGCAAGCTAACACAACAGTGAAACAAGTTTTTTGATGCCCAGTTGTCTTTACAAAAACTGTCTTCGCACCTTTGTGTTCAACAGTGCGATTAGAAGGCATATCAAAGAAAACAGGTGTCTCGTCCATGTTTACTATTTGAGATAGATCGTAGTTAAATCTCTTCCTCAGGTTGATAGTGAAACGTTGAAACGAATCAATTTTTGTTTCTAGCTGCTTCTGCAACTTTTGCGCCAGCTTAGTGCGTGTTCATAGACACAAGTGATGTCTGTTCATAAAGCGATTGCACCATCCCATTGACGCAATAAAGTCCTCAGATTTGTATTTCTGGAATGCAGGATCTTTCAATATCGAGACCCTGATTCGAATATTGGTGCGGGTTATAATTAATCCGTTCTGTCTAGACTCCATTATCCATTTGGATAATTTCTCCTCCAGCGCAGGGAATGAAGCTGTACGGCCACGTGATGCTCTCTTTGACCTTGGCATCAAAGATAATTCTTCCTTTTTTTCCCTCCATTCTCGCACTTGCTTTTCGTTCACAATGAAGTGGCGGGAAGCCATGGAATTGTTGGACTTCTCTGCAAAAGCGATAACATTGAACTTAAAACCAGCAGTATACGATGTTCATTTCTGTCCAGGCATCCTTCTTATAAAACACGAATAAAATCACAATGACAATAAAAATGTATGAACTGAAGCTAAACTACTTGTGCAGTATTCTTGGCTAGCTAAGTCAGCCTTATATTCTGTTAATTAGTCCAGCCCACTGAGGCCGCAGATTGACTACTGGCCCTACCCATTTCAATCGGCTCAACCAATCCAAATTTCCCTCACATTATGTGATGCCATTCAGATAAGTGACTGAATGCAATCTTTCTTTATAGAAGATTTGAAACGGAGGTTCCAAATCATGACACATCATAGGCATTTTGTAGTAAAATTTTGCTGTAATTGATTCCCTCCCCCAACCACTGTACATTTAGTGGAAGACGAGATCAATTTCACAATCCTCTGTTATGTTTATTTGATTACCATATTCTCCCCACACGGTAAACATAACAAGGAACAAAGTTCAAACTCTTCTGTATCTTATAAAAACAAACGTGATCTCGCTGTCTTGCAGTTCATCATTTCTGCTTAAACGTCACTGTCAGAACCCGGTGACATAATAGTTACGTAGTAATTACTATTCACTAGCGCTGTTCTGCATCATAATGCCCAGACACCCAACACAAACAATTCATTCAGGAAAGACTTTGTTCCATAAAGTCTCGCCACCTCATAAACCATCTATAGCCGTGGATAGGGAAGTCAACGTATTCATTATTTTCGGATGTATTGTTCCAGAATACAGTAGCCTACCGGGGTTTTATTCTTTGATTCATTCAAGTTACGTGAGTGAAGCAAATGAAAGGAATGCCATTTTCTTACAGTTTTAAAAGTTTGTGTTATTTCCATTTAGCATGTCGGTTCTTTCTTATGATGATGAAGTTCATTATTGCCGGCATTGTTAAGTTGGGGATGTCGGTCTATAGTCGGATCTTAGACTTTCACCACTTTTGGGAAGGGATAATTAGGTTCTCTGCCTATTATCGGATGGGTTTATACACGGATCTTAACGGTATTATTATTATACTTTACTTTGCATCATATTCTCTACTCTGAACTACATCCTACTAACCAGTAGAAGTTTGAGAATAAAGATTCATGAGCTGATATTAAATTAATGATTAAAACAAATATTTAAAATATTAATGAGTTATTGATTCGGTGCTGATATTAAATTAATGATGATATTCAATTAATGATTAAAACATATTTTAAATATTAATGATTTATTGATTCCATCTTTTTGAATGCCCAGCGCCGGATGACATTAGAAAAATGCTTCTCCCTCCAGGGCCAGATAAATGGAACACATTATATGGAACAAAACAACAGCTCACAAACACATGCATACATCACACAATCGCATTGGGTCAAAGGGCATGAGCCCATGGACCGCTCGATCAGCAACTAACCAACCATTTATTCGGTGAAAAAACTAATGTACGGCTTACCTTTTGATCAGACTGTTGTCCTGCCTTGGCTTGCTCCATTGCTTCACTGTATTGTCCCAGCTCTTTCAAAGCGACTGCTCTCCTATACATTGCTTTAATATTGTTCTTCTGGCAACACAGAGCTGAAAATAAGATGATATGACATCCTGAAATCTACTCAGCTATCTATCTATCTATTCGCTAAACCCTTTGTTGCCTTTAAGCATCAGGGGTAGAAGAGTTTTCTAGAGATGGCCCTCTTGTGTATTGAGTATATTGTGGAGTTTATCGCCTCTTTTATTTCAGTGGTCCATCATTTTTGTGGTCAGCCTCTAAGTCTGCCTTCACTGAATCTGTGTAGCATAGTTTGCTGTGGTATGCTGTCTGATGGTAGTCTGTTGATGTGTGGAAACCATTTTATCTGTTGTCTCTTAATATATTCCAAGATTCGAGTGGTACTGGTTCTTTGTCTAATGTCTTCATTTCTCACTCTGTCTCTTAGAGGTATTCCTAGGATTCTGCGTAAGCATGCCATTTCAGCTGTCACAAGTTTACATTTATCTTGTGCTGTCAGTTGTCCATATTTGGCATTGGTAACACAGCGTTGGTATAATAATTGTTTTGAATAGTGTTAGTTTCGTGTTTAAATCTACATTTTGTTTCTGAAGATTTGTGTCATTTGTCCTAGGGCGTGGTATGCTTTACTACATCTATTGTGTATTTCTATGCTGCTCCTGTCTTCTGTCACTTGCTTAAGTCTGTTGTTTCTAATATACATGTTAGTGTTTCTTTCTGTTCTTCCTATCTTCATTACTTCGGTCTTCTCTATCTTCATGTTAGAGGTTTGGAATGTTTGATGTAATCTATCTATTTGTCTCTGTAGTTGCTCTTCTGATGATGCCACTAGTACTTTGTCATCTGCAAATAGCAATTCGTTTAAGTTATACTCGAGGTTGTTTTCTTTGCTACTTTGCAGATGAGATCTATGAATGTTATGAACAATAGGGGGGATAATACACATCCCTGTCTCACCCCTGAGTTAATTTGGAAATTATCAGATGTACCTGTGCTTGTTCTTACTGTGTACATTTTTGTATTGGGGTATATGCTCTGACATAGGATTATCAGATGTTGTGCAACTCCATATGTCTGTAGTGTTATCCATAGTTGTGCTCTATCCACTCTGTCAAAAGCTTTCTCTTGGTCCACAAAAGTCAAATCAAGTCTTGGTTATATTCTGTCGCTCTTTCTGAAAGTTGTTTGAGGGCGAAGATTGCATCTGTACAGCTTTTATTTTTCCTCATTGGTGAACTCATTGGTATTGTTATTATGATTAAGTCTATTTGTTTTACATAATGTTTATTTTGCGAGACGAATGTATATTAAAGTTTTCACGTCTCCTACATAATATAAAGAAACATTATTCAAAAATTCATAAATTAGAGTATAGGCCTAATGTATATGCCTACAATAATAATAGGCCTACATTCCAATTCTTTAATGTGAGAATGTAGTGGGCAAATTGGTTAGAGGAAAAATATTTAACAGCCCTTGAAATTTCCCCGCACTGTAGATACGACCTATGCTTTTTACTCAGCGCAGCTAAGGGGTTAAGCATTTCTCCATATTCTTGCCATGACTTAATTTTTGCAGATTTAATGATTTTCTTGGTTTATTCTTTGCTGTATTGTATGCGAAGTAATCTTCACGCGTTTTGATTGTTGTCCATTTCTTGCATTTTTGTTTTTTATCATTTATTGCATTATTTACCTCGTCTATCCATCAAGCTGTTATTTTTTGTTTTGTGCCATTATGGTTTTTATATCTGAATATATTTCCTGCTGTTTGTATGATGGCATTTTTTAAATATTTCCATTCTTCTTCTATGTGCTGGGTGTTTTCTGGTAGCTTTATGAATTCTTCATTAACTTCCTGGATATATTTTTTGCACATGTTTAGTTCTTTCAATTTCCATATATCTAGTTGCCCTTGATGCTTTGTGCTTTTCTTGTTATTTTTCACTGTGTTTTGACTGTTATTATTACTGCTTTATGTTCATTATAAAGAACATTTTAAGCATTTTCGTTATTTATATCATTATAAAGAGGTTGTGCTGTATGCATGTATCTATTTATAATTGTTGTCGTTAATCGCGTTTCTTGTGTCACTGAAAGGTCCTTTATATTTCTCTATTCCTTCTCTATATGAGCCAAGATGTGCATTTAAATCTCCCAAAACATATAGGTCATCTTCATTGTTGCTGTTATTTATTAATGTTTACATCCTAAAAAAATGTATCTCTTTTGTTTCCGTTATCCGCCGAAGATGGATGTGTCGGGCCACTAGCGCAAATAAAACGGCAACACAACGCATTTCCATTCTCTGGACTACATCCTGCTTGAAATCTAGTGGGAACATGGTCCTGCTACAAAGGAGATCCAGCGGGAGTTTGAGAATGAACACTGAAGAAGAAGACGTTTCCGTTATATGGTGTGTTACATGGAGCATAGGCCTGTATAAATGTTGTGTTTACATGGTCAATTGTAATCGTGACCGACATTGATCATTCATTCTGATGTGCAACTTGAACTAAGTTCTTAGCGAATATCAGGTCTAAGAAAAATCCCACTTCATAATTTGCTCTAGAAATTGGATCAACTCCACTGCGTAGGAATATGTAATTTTGATATAGTTTCTTACAGCTCCTGTCTTTAATCTTCGTATCTGCTAGTCCTAGTATTTTGATGTTTCTCTTTTTCATTTCCTCTATCAGGTCTTGTTTCTTATTTTTTATTCCATAGATGTTGACTGTAGCAAATTTAATATGTTGTTTTTTCCTTCTTTGTTTCTTCTTCTTCAGCGTTCATTCTCAAACTCCTGCTGAATTCTCTTGTAGCAAGACCATTATCCTACTAGATTTCCAGCAGGAAGTAGTCCAGAGAATGGAAATTCGTTGTGTCACCGTTTTATTTGCGCCAATGGCCCGACACATCCGTCTTCTGCGGACCTTCTTTGTTTAATATTACTAGTAGTCATCCAAGAAGATGATGGACTGATTACATGAATTCGTCGTTGCAAAATGCAAGCCGCATCGCCCAAGACAGAGAAGGGTTCAGGGAGTTTATTGGGAAGACAACATTCTGGAGAGAATACGTCACATGACTATAACAGTAGTCGTCTTCAGAAAACTCTCCATTTTACTACGAGCCATTGTGTTCTCACTGACGGTTTGCTAATCCTGTTTCAGTGTTGTATCAGGAAATTAATGTGGCTACACCGTGATCTCTAACACATACAGAAAGAAACCATATATTCCATGCAAATAGTCCGGAAACATTGAACTGGACTTCCATTTGTGGTCACAGGAAATAACACAGCAGTCATTTCGCGCCATTTTACCGGATGTCCCAAATCTTGTTCTTAAATATGAAAAAGACAAAAATAATGGCAACTGACAAAACTAAATAAAGACCCAAAACTAATATTGTGAACTGAAATTTAGAAGAATTGACACATTTTGATTATTTAGGAACTAATATAAACAATGCGGGTGACTGCGCAGTTGAGATTAAGAGAAGAACAGCAGTGGCTCTGTCAAAATTCTTCTCGTTCACAGTTTGACATGTCTACACAGCAAGTCCGGTTTTCTTAATAAATGCTGCTGTATTTGAAAGCTCTTCAGTGCTCCCATACATCTTTCTGTAGATAATCCATCTCTGTGGACCAGTATTCTTCCCTTAACTTAGTGTATTGCAGTCTTGCAGGATATGCTCAGTGGATATGTTCTCAGGCTGCCTGCCCATAAGGGCACAGACGTGATGGGACCAGTCTTAGTCTATATAAGTGGCTATTTAATCTGTTGTGTAATCAAAATTAAAAGTTGTGTTTACTATGAATATGTGTTTTTCCTGAGGCAACATATGGAAGTGAAGCATGGACACTAAATAAAACATTAGCCAAGATAATAGCATCATTTGAATTAAAGTACTATAAGATAGTTTTGATAAATCCATGGACAGCAAGGAAAACAAACCAGTAGGTGTTAAGAACAATTAACGTCCAGGAATGCTGGCTTCTGAGCACCATATTGAACACCACAAGAAAACGTTAGTTTTTTTTCAGTCACATTAAGAGATACGATGACATGGAAGGAGTGTTATTGAAGGGGATGATAGAAGACAACGGGGGCAAAGATCGCCCAAGACGCCATTGGATAAAAGGCATTCAAGAATGCCTGCACGAATGCCTGCGCATGACACTAAAAGATGCGGGACAACTTGCTCAAGACAGCGGAGAATTCAAGAGATCTATCTAAATTCTGGAAAGAATGTCACCTGATAATGAGACACCACTGAGTTACTTAGATCATCGTCACTGCACTCCGGAAAAGTCCATAGGTGCTCAGATCTCTCCTTGAGTGTAGCCGCTATTACACATTGACTGATGATCTCAGTATGCAGTTGATTGACCATCATTCTTTCTTGCCCATGAAACCGCTCCTTTCTAGTGACACCACATTTCAAACCAAATTCCTTTATTCTAGTCATGGAACAAGAGTCATCGTCACTTATACAGTCATTTGCTCGTGCATTTTCCTGAAGGGCGTTCAAAATGTCTGCTCGATCCATCGCTCCACTAACAACCGTAGTAACAGTTTGTGCGGCCAACCTATCTGCTCTCTCATTAACCCGGACTCCCGCATGTCCCGGCACAAAAATGAAAGTCACTTTACACATACAGGAATTCTTCACTGCATCCAGCCACTATTCCCGAATGTATCCCGCCTGAACTTTCAGAATCGTGCTCATCGAATCACTGGGTATGCAGACATGCTCACAGGTAGTCTGCGTGCAGACTCATTGCAAAGCTTTGGTTACTGCCAAAACCTCCATTGTCATGCTGCTTGTTGTCTGAGCAAATGCACCACTTTCCTCTGATGGTCTTCTCCCACCTTTGAGCCGTGAAGGCCCAGGCACTTCTGATGTGTCTCTCAACTGACTCCATCATATCACTTTCCCTGCAATTTCCACCGATCAGAGCGAGCACCTCCGACTTCACCATCATCGGACACCACTCCCTGCATTCTCTATTGAGTATTATTATTACTTTGAAGGCCGTCTGACAATCTAAGTGCGCATGACTCCATTCCGCACCTTGGTAGCCCATCTTCCACTCTGCACACCCTCTGTATAATATCCTCTGCGCGTCCCATCCACGACTTTCCTCTCTTAAGTCGACTGCCTTTCACTTTGAGAATTTCAGGGTGTAGAGGATGTTCTTTATCAGTGGTGATTTGTAGGTAGTAGGGTAGCACCCTGCAGATTTGTATTCTTTACTCTGCAGTTGGGCAATCTAGTAAGTATCGTATAGCCCGTGCCGATGTATCTCTCGTACACCCCAAAATGATTTGCATTGCCTCATTCTGGATTCTATCCAATCTTTCTGTTTGAGTCTGACTCAGTGTTAGAATCGCCAGTGCATACTCTACCAATCACCACCACCACCACTATTACAGCAGAAATAGCAGCCTCTGTTCACATTGAGCAGCAGCCATAATTTTCATCGCCGCAAGACCTTTATACGCCTTTACAATGATGTGGTCAACATGATCTTTGAAACTCAGACTGCGGTCCAACATAACTCCTAAGTACTTCATTGTGTTGGTTCTCTCGAGGTTCTTCAACCACTGAGTGATTTGTGCAAGCAAGAGGCAACATAGGCTTTGTGCTCATACGATTATGGAGTTCAAAATCTGACAGCAGTTTGACAAAAGCTTGAGCTAAGATTTTGTGTGCTCTGAGCAATACTCTCAGCAGCCAAAGTGTGTCCTGTCGACAAGGACATAGTACACATGAGGAAACCTGAGTACGAGAAAGTCAATCCCATACACCTTTAAAAGTATACATTCAAATTTGGAAAATATCAAACATAAAAAACACAAGGTGTTTAAGCAAATCATCATTAAGTGCTGTCGCCGCAATGGACTTCCAACATTCCTTCTCTTGCCTTGGTAGTGCACTCTGCTAGACTGTAACCTGTCCATCTTGTGATATTTCCCACTTGTATCTCTATCTACTTCTTGCTCATCTTCCCTTGACTTTACCCTCAAGTAAGGTCTTCAACAAGGTGTCATGTCTTTTAATATGTCCAAAATACTTTATTCGTTTGATCTTTATTTCCTTTAATAGTTCTTTTTTCATATGAAGTGTTGTTCATCTTTGTTCGTTTTCTTCTCTTTTCAAGAAGTTCTCCATATTCTTCTATATATCCATATCTCAAAAGCATCAATTATGTCTTCTAGTTGTTTGTTCAATATCCATGTTCCTGAGCCATACATTAATATAGAATAGATGCATTTTATAATTCTCGATTTTAGATTATTTGTTCAGCCAAAGATGGATGTTGGGCCATTGGCGCAAATAAAACAGCGACACAACGCATTTCCATTCTCTGGACTACATCCTGCTGGAAGCTTAGTAGGACCATAGTCCTGCTAAAATCGGATCCAGTGGGAGTTTGAGAATGAACGCTGAAGAAGAAAAATAAGATTGCTTGTGATTTGCTTAGATAATATTCCTCATGTCATTGAAAGTACTTCTAGCCATTCCTATTCTTCTTTTAACTTCTGTTTCATATGAGGCAGATATGATAGCATATAAAAACACTTATTACATAAATATCAGTAAACATACCCATGTCTGCATCCTTCAATGCCTCTGCATAATTTTTCTGCAAGTAAATAAAACGTATTGTCAAAATTAATGAAAGAATATACCAGACATTATATTATCAGCAACTTCCATGCCATTTGGCATAGGAAATTGGACCTCGGAAGTCCTGACCACAAGTGGCCAACCGAGGTTCAAATAACAGTCCTACTGTGGAACTTGCAGCACAACATACTTCATGCTCCCCTGCGGAAATCACACGACATATTCGTTGTGATTATAAGAGCGAACGCAGAAGAAGAAGATAGGAAATCGTGGATCTTCACAGCTCTCTGTCATAGGTATTTAGATATCAGCTTCACTGTTCCTGAACCTCTTTCCATGCCTTTAAAAAGGATTGTTCAGAATCTTTACTCTTTTTCTCCCTGTCTCTATTTCCAGTAAGTTTACGCACTTACGCACAGTAAGGTTACGTCATTATATTCTTTGATTCTTAATTATAAACGGACATCATAGCACAATGGACATTTCAACAAGTGCGTCTAATGAAGAAGAAAATCAGATGAAATTATATTTTTGAGTCAGCAAAGTTAATTGGCTGTGGGTTGGATTTATATACCAGTGGATGGTGGTTCAAACCTCAGTGTAGTTTATTTTCACTAGACTATCAAAGAAGCTACTGTGAAAATTTTCAGACACCAACACTTTGACTGGTACTATCTGCAAGGGACCAAGAACAAATAAAGCATATTACACATACTTAAATTAGCACCGGGATACTGAGATGCACTTCTACACACAGCTGTATTGAAAGACTAGACAAACTATTTACAACAGCAACCTTGTATATAAAACCTGGACTTTTTGTGTTGGCATTTATAAAATTCTGCAACGGAAGCCCTAATAAGCTTAACAATATTTTTTAATTTATTGTTTACTCTCAAACTCCCACTATACTACCGCTTCAACAAGGTTGTTTTTTTTTCTTTGAATAAGCATAACTTTGAATATACATTTTCCTTCATCTGTGTAATTGTGAGACAGCAATGCAAGGTGGCCAGTAAAATCTAGGTCCTGTTTCATCAGAGCTCTGTGAGTCCAAACCTGTTGTCTGCTATTGTTAATCTCCTAATCCAATCTGTCTTCTTATATGTGATGTGCCTTGACAAAATTTTGTCTCACTGCCCCTTATCAAGCCTCTCTGTCTAACTATCAAGTTAGAGTTCTGATCAAACTGTCCTGCTTTTTTTTCCAGTGTCAAATTTAAAAAGTCTTTGATATCCTATGTCAATCGACAGGATCATTTCCCTCCATGATTAATCTTTCTAGCCTACAGTATTTTTTTAACTTTACAGGATCTATAGGTGCTTATAACCACTGATATCATTACACAACTGAGGTCGGTAGGGGTCTCCATTCACTCCCATTGCTATGCCCCGATTCATCAGTATGGAATCACAGTTAAGCTTACATGACGGAGAATTCCTACCACATGAAGCTAGGAATATGTCAAAGCCTAAAGGTCAAATTCCTTTTCACATTACGACTGTAAGAAGGAGAAAGCCGGTTGATTTTGACAAATAATTTCCGGATAAACTGTCCATTTTCGACGCTATATTTTACTATCAAATGTAGTACTGCATTGCATGGTAAGGAATCATCATGGAAAGTTAATATCTACATGTTTTAATTGTTGTTTTTGTGTTATTATATAATAAGAACGTTCGTTTATTCATTGAAAAACACAAAAACAATATGTATCACGGGTGCTATGTGTCGGCATTTAAAATAAAAACGTTATGTCAGGCTAGGCCTAGTCTTGAAGGAACTGACATTCTATGCGATTTCTTCATGTTTTATTAGTTTGTTCAGTCCATATTATATTAGTGTGGATATGAAACAACATACCGGGTATATACAACAGGAATAGGTATTTAGGAGGATTTTATCAATGTTGCCACACATTGCTCAAATATTAGGTCCATCAAGAAATTATATTTGTGATTTTTTAAATGTCATTTTGAAATTTGTGCCCCAATTTTCAACCTCACAACTTGCTCACAACTGTCATATCACACATACAACAACAACAAAAACATGATTATATTCATTATTCACTGCTTTATTTACATGAGCAAAAATTATTTTGATATCTTTATAAAAAAAAGTTTTCACATTTACCACTCACCATAAATAACGAAAATTTTTCAAAAAGAATCCATATGCAGGGGAAAAATTTCGCAATTTTAATACAGAGCCCTAAAGGTTAATGTTCATTTTTTGATGGTTTTGAGAAGCAAATTTTCTATGTTTCAGGCTTTGCAGACATTTGTTTTTGATTGTCTCTGTTCATGATATCCTTAGAGCATCTGTGAGATTTAATTTAAAATGCTGATTTCAAATGATTTATTTTCCATTGAAAATGTTATTGCCTAAGTCTCTGCCATATGTTGTCACTGGGAAACTATAGCTTCTTGATGGTTGTAACTTTGTATTTGTTTTCCCCTTGTTTAATTTTTCATCTGTAATGTTTTTGTAGAACCATTATTAATCTCTTCTGATCTCTGTAGAACAATCTTTTGATTGGTGACAATATATATCTCAGCCACATCAAGGTTCATATCTTTAAAAAAATCTCTCTTACAAAGAACCACAATTAAATCACTTACAATTTTTAAACAGCAAAGTGATGCATTGCAGAACAGAGTTGCTAAAAATTCCTTCTCCACATGGAAATAAAATGTACGCTCCAACTGTCTGGCAGCAAAAAGTGCAAAGCAATAATGTTGCCAGGCTTGCTCATAAATTTCCTCTTTGAATAGGGTATTACCCTCATCTTTCAAGTCTTGCATTAAAAGTAGTAGATGCTGCTGTGTGAATAAAAATACATTTTAAAAAAACTTAATATACATTGCATAATTTCAATCACGATGTAATGATGATGTAATAATCCCTTTAAGTGTGAGCAAGCACGTAGTTCATGGTAGCCTGTAGTACTTTTTCAGACAAAAGTACAGGTTCTTTTCAGTTGTTAACTGAGGTCATACCCGGACTCATGTACAGCTGTCTCAAAGACGTTGTGTGAGGTTTATGGATGCATGTTTAGTCTCCAAAGAGAGGTATTCCAGTGCGCCATTATCCCAGTATTACCACGTTCTGTCAGGAGCACAGCACACACTTCTGGGTCAACTATATGGTCATTCTTCTGTCCGATTTGTTGACCCATCTACAGTGATGGTACACCTAGCATTCTCGTTACCTAGGAGTCTGCCAAAAAAGGACAAAGGTGCAAAGTCTGCATCTGTATGTCATCCATGGAGATTATTTGACAGAAGGCAAAACTAAGAAATTGTGACAATAATTTTTTTGTATGTGACAGTTCATCAGCCTATTCACCAACTTTCCTTAGTTGTCTTCTATGACAATCCTGTAAAGAAGACAGTGGCCATATTGTTTGCACCATGAACTACTCAACTTAGAAGTCCAGGCCTCGGTTGACATACAGGCGCATTCATAATGTAAAAGTATTAAGTTCATATTGTCATTATTTAGTCACTGCAGACAAATATATTGACATAAAGCGTCAGTCTGTTGCCTGGGCCCAAAAAGGAGCAAAAGTTAACAATACTGTGATCTGTCATGCATGTTTAAGAGGTGACTAAAAAGATTTACGGATGATGTTGGTTGTCCCATTCTATAATTCTTCTTCTTCTTCAGCATTCATTCTCAAACTCCCGCTAGATCTCCCTTACAGCAGGACCATGGTCCTACTATATTTCCAGCAGGATGTAGTCCAGAGAATGGAAATGTGTTGTGTCGCTGTTTTATTTGTGCCAATGGCTCGACACATCCATCTTCTGTGGAATTCCATAATTCAAAGAGACCCAAAAAGCTGTGCTGAAGTAGGATGTGTCAGGCCAAATGATGGAGAAAATCACAGCCAAAGTGTAAACCATGACACAATGTATTTCATTATATGGACTACATCCTGCAAACCAGCAGAAGTTTACAAAAATAAGATACATGAAACAAGATAAAAATAGGAGATATAAGCATTACTTGACCAGTGGTACAAACTAAAGCTATGAAACCAAAAAGTTAGAATAGAGATGATCTAAACTGCATTCAAAAACAACCTGAGACAACATCAACATTCAATAGAAATAAGAATCAATTAAAAATAATCTTAAAGTGTTATATATTACAGCATAAAAATGTTGCAAATTTAAATTGATAAAAAAAAATAATCTTAAAGTGTTATATATTACAGCATAAAAATGTTGCAAATTTAAATTGATATTTCATCTATTGTTGTAGGCCAACCTCACAATCCAAACTCAGTTAAATTAACTCATGGTTTAAAAGACGATTGTCCACATCGTACTGGCATTAAGACTGGATGTATTAATAATTTTTCACCATCAGTTAGTGATGGGATTTACAAGTCTATAGAGATGTCAACAGGGATTGGAGAGGAGATGGTGCCATAAATTATACCTGACGCTCACAGAAATATTACAAAGGATAATCAATACATGTCGAACAATATGAGAGTTGGACACTAACATGGAGAGACAGATACAAGCCTTCAAATGCAAGTGTTATAGATGGATTTTGCGCATATCTTATAGAGCGTAAGATAAATGTGCACCTAAAAAATAGAGAATCTTGCAGGTGCATAAGAATCACTACTTTATGAAAAATGAAGACAGACGTGTCTGGTCATTATTGCAAATAAAACAGCGACACCATGCATTTCCATTCTGGAATACATTCTGCTGGAAATCTAGTAGGACCATTGTCCTGCTACAAAAGTGATCCAGTGGGAGTTTGAGAATGAATGCTGAAGAAGGAGCTATGATAAATGAAAAGAACTTGCATGGTTGGGACATGTATACAAACATGATTCCCTGTCAAAAACATTTTGCAGTGTACAGTTGAAGGTGGAAGAAGCAGAGGGGTGACAGAAAATCATGGGCAGACAATATCAAAGAATGAACATGACAAAATTTTTCCACACTCATCCGCATCACTGAGGATCAAAAATTGATGAAGGACTTTGTGTATTGACGTGCATTCAATGTAGAAACCTTACAACCCTGACAGGTTATGGGTTTATGAATGGATTAGTAGTGACTTAAACTTCAACAAAAAGTTGAATGGCAATGTCTTAAACATCCTATACTTCAATTATTATGATCACTTCAATCTATTACATTTTACCCCTGGTATTGGACGTTAAACATACCTTTTCTTTTTTATATTCAAAATCAATCTTTTTTCGAGCAAACTGAATCTTCAAGTTTATTGTTCATTTCCAATGGAATCTCAGTAATATTTTCTACAAACATCTTTGTAAAAATGTATCCTTAGATTTTATGTATGCAAGATGCTTCTTCTTCTTCTGCGCTCGTTCTCAAACTCATGCAGATTAGCAGGATGTAGTCCAGAGAACGGAATACGTTGTGCCATGGTTTACAGCATTGCTGCGATATCTGCGCCTTTCGGCCTAACACATCTGACTTCAGCATGGCTTTGGGTCACTGACCCTATATGAGATGGGACAGCCAACTCCATCCTATAACCTCCTTAGTCGCCTTTTACAACATGCATGGAAGGTAAACAGTGTTGCTATTCTTTGCTTCCCTTTCAGGTCCATGGCAACACACAGGTGCTAAAAGTAAACCCATTCTATGTATGGATAAAACAGATTGCATTTGAGTTTCATTACTTGCGTGACCAACACTACAGATATTAAAGTGCATTGAAACTTTTATAAGTCACTTTACGATTATGTCAATTTGAACATATATCTAAAGAATTGAATGTGGTTATATGTGTCAATTGACACATTTGAACTGGAGTGTTAAAAAAAATTAGCACACTGAATGCAAATGGTTAGTCAACAGACTAAGTAGGAGACTTTCTTCTCAAAGCATCGCTCGTTTCTGAGAAATAGAAAATATAGCTTTGGGTACTGAGGAAAGATCAGATATCATTTTCTATTGTACTATACTGTATAAAGAAGAAAGGGAGGAAGCTAAAAATTCTTGTGTTTTATCAGAGTATTTTAGCAATAACAACATACATAAGAAAAGAAATGCTACTGCTAAGTAGAATATGAATAAGAACCATACCTTGTTGGTGATCTTCGGTTCTTCATTCCTTCTGAAATAAATAAAACAAGCAACACCATAAGGGAGAAATCTCAACAAACTGCTAAATAAAAATACAAAATCTATAGACTTGTTTGTAGCATATTCTATTAAGGAGAGTGTTTTTTTTAAAACTGTTATGCTTTTATATAAAATATTTACATTGATTAGGTTGCCATTGCAGTCTCAGTGGTGGAGAGGTTAGCAGGTATATCTCTTGAAATCCAGCAAATAACTCTTCACAGTTTATGTCTGTTCTTAATTTGATATTTCATATTTTAAGTATCTTACATTTTACTATTCTTCTTCTTCTTTCGTTCACTTGAAACATGTCTATATCTGTAATTCTGTCTCCTTAATAAAACTCACTGTCTTTTGTAGTTCATACAGTGTCCCATAGAGTTTTGATTCCAGTGTTGTTTCCTCTGGCCAATATGTCTGCCTCAGCGTTTCATGCTCAGAACACTCTTGAAGTATATGTTTGGCACTCTGTTCTGCCTGTTCACATGTACACATGGCCGTGTTGCCAATCTTGAACTTTGTATACATGTGACTGCGGAGTCGGTTGTGTCCTGTTCTGAGACGTAGAATTATAACTTTTTCTGGTCTGTTCATAATATGATAGTCATCTTGTGTTGGTGTTTGTGGCTTTCTTATTGACTTGATCATCTATTTTTACTGATGGTAGGTGATTGGTATATCTGGTTGGTTATGGAGATGGAGCTTGATGAAATCTAGTCATCTATTTTGTTTTTAATGTGTTGTTTTCTGTTGTTTGTCTCTTGAAAAAAGGTTCAATTTGAGCCGATACGTGGAGAATTGTCCTGTTTAGTTTTATTGTATGTTTTTTTATATATACTTTTTTATATATTTTTATTAATAGGCAAGGCAAGTGTTTTAGTAACCTGTTTAATTCATTTTGCTTGACTATCTGCTAGAACAGACATGGTTAAATTCTCGTCAGCTGTAAGAAATATTTTTATTTTCATTTGTCCTCCTACTTCCTACTTGAGTTTGCTTCCTTTTCTCAACAAGGCATGTGCAAAGCAGATAGAAGATCCAAGAAATGTGTAAATTTTGTCAGTGTTACAAATCAATGAATCTAGTTGTAATGAAAATAATTTTTAGTGAAATTCTTATGGATTGTGTTTGTAATCACAAGGAATTGTTGAGAATAACATTTATTTTCAAATAAGATATTATGAACATGTTAGTTTCATTATAAAAATACATTGAAAAGAATACGCCTAGATTGCATTAGACATTGTGCATTGAAAATACATCAAGTCTGTGGATGAAATATTTGTAGACCTAATCAAGATTGGATCTCTAGAAGTTAAATGATATTTGTTTTATTTAATTTTAACAGAAGATGTTATAAGCATGTTTGTTTGGTTATGACATAACAATATAAATTCAATATACGTAGGAGATCAGACATGAACACATGAGTCAGTCATTTTATATAAAATTACGCAATTGTTATAAAATAATTTGGTGTGCAGGGGAAAGTTACATAATTCATATTTGGCATAGTTAAAACATGGTGAGAAATATGAGGGCAAGTCAATAAATAAGTCACAAATGGATATAAACAAAAAATTTAAGATGACAACAACTTAGAAATTGATTATTTTTAAACCTACATTGTTCCTTTTATTTTTCAACATAATTTCCACTAACATTGATACACTTATCACATCATTTTATCAGTCCTCCCAAACCAAACCTGCAGCATAGAACTGTGTGCTGTTTTCTAAACCACATTTTCACTTCACATTCAACTTCTGCATCATTTGCGAAATGTCTCCCACCAAGGTGGATTTTCAGTTTACCAAAAAGGTGGAATTCGCTAGGAGCTACATCTGGGCTGTAAGGTGGATGTTCCAGAATTTCCCACCCTAGATGGTCAATTCTCTCCTGAGTTAATCAAGCCATATGTGGCCTGACATTGTCATGAAGGAGCAGTACTCCTCTAGTCAGCAGGCCTGAACGTTTTATTCGAATTGCATACCGAAGCATCAACAGACCTTCAAAGTACGATTCAAAATTCACATTGTCACCTTTCTTCTTGAAATTGGTTAGAAGCACTCATTGACAATCCCAGAACACTGTCAGCATAACCTTCCCTGCTGATGGCATAACCTTGAATTTTTTGATACATGGTAAAGAAGGATGTTTCCATTGCATTGAAGCACGCTTTGATTCAGGCTGGTAGTGATGCACCCATGATTCATCCCCAGTAATAATATATCCTGTTCAGCAGTCTTCTTCTTCATCTGTGCAGCAACAGAGATGCTGCAAAGACAGGCATTCTAATTGGTTCATTGTGTGTGCGCCAATCAGTTGTCTCAGTACCCACCATGAGCACACTTTCTTAAATTTCAATCAATCACGCATTCTGCTGCATGCTGAACCATGTGAGCACCCTATTACAGCTGCAACAGAGTCTATCGTTACTCATCTGCCACCTCTAATCATCTCCACCCACTGCATGAATGCATCTGTTGAAATCCGAAAAGGACGCCCAGATTGGACTTCATCAACAATTTTAGAACGTCCTTGAGAAAATTTTCCACCCAGTTATGCACTGCTTTACAGGACAAACATTTGTCATTATAAACAGGAAGCAATTCCTTATGAATGTCCTTCGCAAGCAGTCCTTTTGCACACAAAAAATGCACAACAGCACGCTGTTCTTTTATTGTACACTCCGTAAGTAGTCACAATTTTGTTTACGTGCTGTGCATGCAACACCTGGCACCATCTAATGAACGGAAATATAAAGTTTGATGTTGCTGTCACCTATCGTAGCCTTTAGAACCACTTACATTTTCCTGCCATCTCACAGAACTTTGTGCCTTACTTATTGACTTGCCCTCGTAGAAAATTAAGGCCATGCAACATATTGGATTTTATTTCCAATCATATTCCGCAGAAGATGGATGTGTCGGACCATTGGCGCAAATAAAACGGCGATACAATGCATTTCCATTCTCTGGACTACATCTAACTGAAAAACTAGTAGGACCATTGTCCTGTTATAAGAGAGATCCAATGGGACTTTGAGAATGAACGCTGAAGAAGAAGAGAAAAGGTACACAAATTTTCCTATCTAGGAAGCAAATTAGCATTTGACATGCCCGTGTGTTGCCAGGGCCCGAAAGGGAGCAAAGAATAGCAACACTGTTTACCTTCCACGTATGTCGTAAAAGGCGACTAAGGAGGTTATGGGAAGGAGTTAGCTGTCCCATCCCATATAGGGTCAGTGACCCAAAGCCATGCTGAAATCGGATGTGTCAGGCTGAAAAGCACAGATATCGCAGCAATGCTGTAAACAATGACACAACGCATTCCGTTCTCCGGACTACATCCTGCTAATCTGCAGGAGTTTGAGAACGAACGCAGAAGAAGAAGAAGCACTTGACAGCGATGTCATGGCAGTTATTATAACTTGCATTGCTTTAGCATCAAGTGCCTTTAATAAATTGTATAATATCTGGAGGTCAAAGTCAATCAGCACACTCACAAAAATGTGCTTATTTAATTCCTGCGTCATTCCAGTACTGCCATATGGATGTGAGAGCTGGAAAAGTTTTTATCTTGTGAAAAGAAACTATTGAGTTTCGAAAACAATTGCCTTCATAGGATAACTAATACCCACTGGAGCAAATTCAAATTGAATGAAAAAATCAGAGAAGAGACACCGCAAAACTACATCACAGATGTTATTAGAAAATGCTGTTGGTCCTACATCGGACATGTTCTACGCTCAGACAATAATAGAATACACCACCAATGTCTTGCATGGATACCAACAGGCAAAAGAGCCAGGGGTAGACCAAAGGAAACACTCAGAAGAACAATACTTAGAGAAATTAAAACAAACAACATTCATACTATTCAAGAACTGCACAGAATATCTTTGAACAGACAGAATTGGAGAGATCTGCCCTATGCGCTAACTTCAGCGCTAAAGGAAAATGAATGAATGGCATGACACAACCAACTTCAGTAGTGCTTGAAATATTTAAATCCTAAAAAAAAAATTTAAAGCTAAAAAGATGTAAAGGATTTACTTCCTTGTACTATGATTTTCCTTTATGTACTATGTCCCTTTCAACAGATCAGCACCCCCACCTGCCAAGAATACCACCCACAGCACACAAATATGTAGCTTCAAACAATAATTCAAGCAATAAAAATTCAATTTTAAACAAGACACCATGGCCTAGTATCAAACCCATGACCTCTTGAATACAAGACAAATGGCTTAACAACACCACGGAGATCCCAAAATAGTGTAAAAAATACTCAAACAACATTAAAAGACCAGGTAAACTCATAAAGAATTCCTAGTTCTCTTACTCCAGAAAAGTACCCACTAATAAACCAAAAATCGCAAAAAGGATATATACCTTAATATTGGCACATAGGGAGCAATGCGTGCCAACCGTTCACTTCGAGCTTTATCTCCCTTCCCAGTGATGTTCTTGTCCATTCTGCATTCAGCTATAGCAGTATTTCAATTATTACTATAGATATGTCAACAGACATTGATCCTTGAAAGATGATCTGGAAATATCAAAAAAATACCTGGTTTCTGTTCAATTCTTCAGCTGATATTTTTCAAAAGAAGAACACAACCATAATTGTACACATCAATCAATCAATAAACCCATAACCCTTCAGGATTGTAGGGGTATATGATCTAGATCTTAACACGATCTTTAAAATGATATATCGATGGGATCTTTGTTACCTCTAATATTTTATGGTAGTGTGTCCTGATATAACCTAATTGGACTTTGTCGCTGGTTGAAAGGGGCACGCTTCTCCAAAAGAGAGGCAAACTCATTAACTACTACTATTGTAGGGGTACTACATTGGATGCTTCAGCACACAGAATCCTTCAGCGAATTCAATCCTCAGTGATGCGGATGAGTGTGGAAATATCTTGTCCTGTCCATTCCTTGATGTTGTCTGTCCATGCCTTTATTTGTCCCTCCTCTGCTTCTTCCCCCTTCGACAGTTCCCTGCATTGTACACACACTGTAGTTTGAATTGTAATTTATTACTCATGTCCACACAATCTTCATTTTCTTGCCAACTTATATGTTTGTTTCAATCCTCAGAAATTACCGGCAATAAAGCTCACTTTTTCTGTGCAATGGGGAGATTTTACAGAACTTTCATACCCTTAAGGCACAAACTCTCAACAGTATGCAAATGAAATACTTTGAGAAGAAATCTCCAACTCTGAAGAGATCTATGGTGGTTTGTGAAAGACGTATTTCATGCATTTGTATGCAGACATCCAATGACATAAAAGCCTGAGAAGATATTGTGACATCTAGTTCTTTCATTCACCTGCAACATACTTATCTGAATTTTTATCTCTTCTATAAACTTGACTGTGTTTTGTAACTCATACAGAAGGTCTGCAGTTTTTATTCCATTATTCCACTGTTGTTTCTCTGAGCCAGTATTATCTGCCTCAGCATTTCATATTCCAGGCATTCCTGAAGAATATTGTCTGCTGTCTGAGATGACATGCATGCTGTTGCATCTGTGGGTCTCACCAATAGTCCACTAGACAAACCACCCATGCATTAAAAAAATCTTAGTAGATGACATGCCGTTATATTGAGGCTCTCTTATGGAAGCTTTATAGCATATCATCTATACAATTATAGACCCCCTCTGAGTAGAAGGCTCCTCTCTGAGTAGAAGGCTCCTTTAATTGGCATTGCACTAAGCCAAAAGCTGACATCTCCTGAGTATGAAAGATGGCTCAGAAAAACCACCCCACTGCACACAGGAAGTAAGAGCTAATTGCTTGCAATTCCAGGGGCTCTCAATCAATCTGAGATGACTATCCACATGGCCATGTTGCAATCTTGAGGAAATAAATACTAAGTTGATGTAATAATGTTACTTTATGTTCTAACTATTAAAAAAAAAAGAAATAACTAAAATAAATTAATATACATATTCCCCGTTACTGTCCAAATGAGCCCTTATCAAGGAACATATAACAAACAAGAAAAACACACAAAATTATTAAATTATAAAAACACAGAGATGGTTCTCACCAAAACCGTCAATGATCTCCGTGCAATGGAAATTACAAAAATAACATGTATGTTTAGTAGATGGTAAACTTAGGTGTGCACCAAAAACCTGCACATTATTGAGAGACAGAAATAGAATAAAGTAAGAGAAATACAAGAGGAATAATAATCATTTGTTGTAAAACAGATCAAGTGAAAGACTCATGTCAATGATTGAAACTGTAAACACAGGTTATAAAAACACACTAAGAAGTGTGCATGTGGAAAACAAAAATGAAGTTGGGAGATACCAATAAACACATAGAAAATTTTGGAATAGGAAAGGAAGTCAGTGGTTGACAATGGAAGTAGAAGCTGGGTTTAATAAAAACAGATGAAAACAAGACTGTTGATATTAAAATTCTCACATACATGTTTATGTTGCATGTTCTCTGGTAATTTGGTTATTTATAATTGCAATACGCATGTGGTTGCATCTGTGATTCTCACCAATGGCCCACTAGACAAACCACCCATGCAACAGAAAACCTTAATCAATGACATGCCGTTATATTGAGGTTATCTTCTTAGAGAAGCTTCATGGCACATCATCTATACAATTATGCTTGTATTTTGTTGTTGAAAAGTGTTTCATGTTTACCTGAATATATATGTTTGCACCCGCTGTGGTTGGGAGGGAGCCAGAGATGTACTGTGCAGTACTGGGGAGGAGGAAACTGACAGCACTGTTTTTTCCTATGGCTTAGACCCATCATAGAGGCACAGTTACTCAGGACGTGACAATCCTTTTGACTTGAACATTTGGTTGCATACCTAGAGCAATAGAGAAGCTCGGCATAACCAGTAGTCAATTGGTGGCGGGGAATGAGCACTGTGAATCCTATCTTGGCTACAGTGGCTAGGAGCAGTGCATATGTTGAAACCTACCTTCCTGGAGGTGTGATAGTTATTCTCTGACTCTGTCTCGAGGTGGGCAGAAAATCCACAGACTTCCCAGCAATATAAAGCCCTTTAATGGCATTAGGTCAAAGGACATGAGCACATGGACCGCTGGATCAACAACCAACCATTATTCCAATATTCAACTTTGTATATATGTGGCTGCAGAGTCAGTTATGTTCTGTTCTTAGGTGCAGAATGACAACTTGATCTGATCTGTTCATTATTCTGTAGTCATCTTGTGTTGGAGATGACTTTCTAATTGCTTTGATCATCTGTTTCTTTAGATGGCATGTTATTGGCACACCTAGTTGATCATCAGTAGCTCCATCCTTAGACAGACAATCTGCTTTCTCATTCAAGGTATTCCACAATTTGATGGTATCCTCCGCATAGATACTTAATGCTGATTGCTTAGTTCGGTAAGTAGTATTTGCGGGTCTGGTAGTTTTCTGGACTGGAGCACTTGAAGTGCTGATCTTGCATGTCAGGAATATTACAGCAAACCACATTCAACCAAAGTCATACCTAGACTCATACCATCTCAAAGACATAATTGTGTTTGGGACATACCATCTCAAAGACATAATTGTGTTTGGGACATACCATCTCAAAGATATAATTGTGTTTGGGACATTTATGAATACATGTTAACCCCTTAGTTGCTGAGCTATTCTTAAGAATACAATCTTTTTTCTTCTGCGTTCGTTCTCAAACTCCTGCAGATTAGCAGGATGTAGTCCGGAGAACGTAATGCGTTGTGTCATGGTTTACAGCATTGCTGCAATATCTGCGCCTTTCGGCCTGACACATCCGACCTCAGCATGGCTTTGGGTCACTAACCCTATATGGGATAGGACAGCCAACTCCATCCCATAACCTCCTTAGTCGCTTTTACGACATGCGTGGAAGGTAAAGTGTTGCTATTCTTTGCTCCCCTTTCGGGCCCCAGTAACACACGGGCGACAACTGGTCTAACTCCTTAATTGCATTCAAGATAGTATGATTGATATAACTACCACTAGTTACCATGCCCACAAACCCCCTCTGAATAGAAGACTCCTTAAATAGGCATTGCACTAAGCCGAAGTCTCCTGGGTATGAAAGAAAGCTCAGAAAAACCACCCCACAGCACACAGGAAGTACCCCGGTAAGAGCTAATCACTTGCAATTCCTGAGGTTCTGAAACAAACAAACCATGCCCATACTGGCAAGTCAGTTCTTTCATTTTCCCTCACATCTATTTGTCCAGTACAAAAATTAAGGTAACTCTCTTCAGCCCAGACTTCATAACTGACTCCAGCCACTGACAGTGTGATAACCAGACTGAATCTTTTGAAGCATACTCATAGAATCAGCAAGAAAACAGACAACTGTAACACTCTGAGATTCTAGCCATATCATTGCCCTGGTCACCACCATCATCATACTACTAGTGGTTGTATAGTATAGCACCACTTTCTTCCCTATTACTCTTCCATCTGCATTTAGCTGTGAATGCCCAAGCACAGCGCACGTGCCTAACCATGGATCCATCAGTGTTGATAATATCTCTGTCTGAGGAATTATCACTGATCAGAATGCCGTGACAACTTAATCTACATGCACTCAATACACATGCGGTTGTGTCTGTGGGTCTCACACATGGCCCACTAGACAAACCACCCATGCAACAGAAAACTGTAGTAGATGACATGCCGTTATATTGAGATTATCTTCTTATAGAAGCTTCATGGTATGTCATCTATACAATTATGCTTCTCATGATTTTATTTTGTTGTTGAAATGTGTTTCATGTTTACTTGAATATATGTATGCACCCGCTGTGGTTGGGAGGGAGTCAGAGATGTACTGTGCAGCACTGGGGAGGAGGAAACTGACAGCACAGTTTTTTTCATATGGCTGAGACCCATAATAGAGGCACAGTGACTCAGGACGTGACAATCCTTTTGACTTGAACATTTGATTGCATGTCTGGAACAATAGAGAAGTTCGGCAAAACCGTAGTAAATTGGTAGTGGGAATGAACACAGTGAACCCTATATTGGCTACAATGGTTCGGAGCAGTGCATATGTTGAAACCTACCTTCCTGTGGTGTGATAGTTATTCTCTGGCTCTGACTCAGGGCCAAAAATCCAGACTTCCCAGCAATATAATGCCATTTAATGTCATTGGGTCAAGGGGCATGAGCCCATGGACCGCTGGATCAGCAACCAACCAACCAAAATGCACTCAATATCACTATCATGTTTCCTGGAGAGTGTGAAGCCTACTTAAATTAAACTTGTATAAATAACCAAATGGTCAGAGGGTGTCCGACAAAGTGGATGGTGCCGCAGTAACCTAATGAACAAATAGTAAAGCAAAATGAGTTAAACAGGTTACTAAAACACTTACCCTGCCTATTAATACAAATATATTTAAAAAGAAAAAATATATATATATAAAAACATACAATAAAACTAAACAGGACAATTCTCCATGTATCGGCTCAAATTGAACCTTTTTCAAGAGACAAACAACAGAAAACGACAAAATACAATTATTTTTTTTATTTTTTTTGTCGTTTTCTGTTGTTTGTCTCTTGAAAAAGGTTCAATTTGAGCCGATACGTGGAGAATTGTCCTGTTTAGTTTTATTGTATGTTTTTTATATATATATTTTTTTTCTTTTTAAATATATTTGTATTAATAGGCAAGGTAAGTGTTTTAGTAACCTGTTTAACTCATTTTGCTTTACTAAATTAAACTTGGTAGGTTTATTTTTCCGCTCTTCTCTATATTTAAGGAATATTAGCCTTCTCTGTCCTGCCAAACCATACCCTTTTTAATATTCTTCTGTGTTTGTTCTCAAACTCTTTCAGATTAACAGGATGTAGTCTGGGGAACAGGATGTAGTCTGGGGAACAGCATATGCTGTGACATGGTTTACAGCTTTGCAAAGATATTTGACCCTTTCAGCCTGAGACATCCAACTTTAGTATAGTTTCTGAGTAACTTTGACCCTATATGGGATGGGACAGCCAACTTCACCCCATAACCTCTTTAGTTGCCCCTATGATAAGCATGGAAGGCAAACAGTGTTGCTATTCTTTGTCCCCCCTTTTGGACCCTGGCAACACACAGATGATCTCTATGATAATAATTGTGTATATGTATGTCACTTGGATGTCTCTGATGTTGAATGTCTGCCATCTAATGATTTTGTGATAGGGTCATTATTTTTAATGTTTTGTCTTGTATTTTTTTTAAAAAGACTTTAAAGTTGAAACGGGTATGGGTATGAAAACACCATATCATATTATTGGGTATGGGTATAAAAAATGGCAAAACATATAGTGTTGCCATTTTTTATACCCATACCCAATAATATGATAGTCTGTGCATTCATTGTGATCTATCCTGTTTTTTTTTTTTTACTAAGTACTATTGTTATACAATTTTACAGTAGACTCACTTAACGATTATGATTATAAAACACACCACAAGTTTTTTTCAGCCTTTCTAAGTTTCTTCATAACATTTACTTGTACTAGCACTACAAGATGATACCAAATTGCTTAAACTTGTTGCAGAGACATTTTGTAAGTATTTGACGTCTGGTCTGAGTATGTAAAAAATATTAATTTTCTGTGACCCATTTGTTTGGAAAAATTAATATGTAACTTTCGAAGTTATGATGACCTGAACCACAATTCTTCGCAGAAGACGGATGTGTTGGGCCATTGGCGCAAATAAAACGGCGACACAACGCATTTCCATTCTCTGGACTAAATCCTGTGCTGGAAATCTAGTGGGACAATTGTCCAGCTACAAGAGAGATCTGGTGGAAGTTTGAGAATGAACGCTGAAGAAGAAGAACCACAATCATTATTTTTTTATGGTCAAAAAAGCTCTGATATAACCTAATTGGACTCACTTCCATGATTCTTCTTCTTCAGCTTTCATTCTCAAACTCCTGCTTTAATTCTCTCGTAGCAGGACCATGGTCCTACTAGGTTTCCAGTAGGATGTAGTCCAGATAATGAAAATGCTTTGTGTAGCAGTTTTATTGGTGCCAATGGCCCGACACATCCATCTTTGGCGGACTGTCCATGGTTCAAAGGTGCATATCTCACCAGAAAGAGTACAAAATAAATGACCAATGTTTGGATAACTCCCAAACCCACGATAAGTATTTTAGAAAATTTGAGAATGAATGCATATATGCCTACATAGGGATGTATGATTTTGGACACAACATTGAGACTAACATTGGTCATCAATTCTCATGGAGATATTATCTCATATTGAAGTATTACAGAATTTAGTGCTTTGAGGTAAATTAAATCCATTAGGCCCATAATCCTTTTCAATTTAGTGAGTAATGGTTGGTTACTAGTTTATTAAGTTCTTGAACCATTTTTCTACTGCCGAAAATGGATGTGGTGGGCCATTGATGCAAATAAAATGGCAAAACAATGCATTTCCATTCTCTAGACTACATCCTGCTGGAAATCTAGAATGGATTATAGTCCTGCTACAAGAGAGATCCAGAAGGAGTTTGAGAATGAATGCTGAAGAAGAACCATTTTTCTGTTGATATATGCAACTTTGGACATGGCTGAAAATTACTCATTTCTAAAACCATTGACATAAATTTTTGGTAATACTCACTGACTCTCAAAGCATGTTGCGCAAAATAGAAAAGTACATGCTGAGAAAAGAATGGTGGGACTTATTGAAAAACTCAATTGTCCAGAGCATTACATGGATATACTGCCCTGGTCATGCTGGGGTCAGAGGAAACAAGAGTGTTGACTTATTGGCAGGCAATATGGTAATAGACAGCACAATGCTGAGAAGAGATAAAGCAGGTTTGATCAATGCAGTAATGAGTAATAAATTCATTTCAAGATGAAGATGATGTCAATGAGGCTGAGAATGTATACATACCGAGAATGTTAGAAATGGGAGTATCTAGAGGGGAGGAAAGGAAAAGTAAATCTTTAGGAAGGCCCCAAAAATCACGCAATCAACACCTGACCGTGACTCTGTTTACTAACTACATACACTGAGATGGCTATTGGAACGGAGGTTGGAGCACTTATGGGAATTCCCCACTGCTGTGAAGCTAGTTTCTAATCAAGAAGAATTAAGAATCATTAATTTTCACTATAGTTTGTGTGATTGAAAATAACTAAGATAATTCTGAAATCAGCTCAGCTCTATTTTGTGGTCAAGTTTGTACCAATTTAATGCCAAACTGATTCAAACAAAATTCATAACTTTTTTTCAGAATGTTAAGTTTCATTGAAATGCAGGCACATAGTTTAAATTTTAAGTAAGTTGTACTTAGACCCTGTTTGATTTTTAAAATCATGTTGTCCAAGCTAGTAAAGTGAAGTAGTAACCTAGGTCTAAGAGTAAGTTTATTTAAGCTATTTGATTGCTCATTAGTTAGTAAAGTTAGTTAGTAGGTCTACCTACTAAATTAACTGGTACTCATTATTTAGATTATTTTGCATAGCAGGACTACTTATCTTATCAAGATATTGGCGCATCTGCCGTTTCGTCCACCGTTGTAACTTTGCAGTGTAAGATAAGTTGTGTAAAATTATAGATTTTGGTAAAGGGGGTTATATGGATTATAATTATTTTATGGATTCTTTATTTATAGGGGGAGAAGGGTTAGAATCAGTGTTTAGATTTAATAATTAATGAGTTTCAGAATCAATTATATTAGTATGATACTAGGCAGGGTCATATGGCATATGATTAAAATTTCAATGCAATGAATGTGAATGGAATGAATTCAATAATGATGTCACAATTACAATGATTTCAACTTCTATTTATGGAGAGTCCTTATAACTCTTTTCCGTAAATACCAATATCAAGCATATTTACAATACAGCCCTTGGAACGGTGGTAAATTTGCGTCACGGATAAACATACCAGTACTCATCATTTTAATAATTCGTTGGGCCTACTGCATTTTTTTACGCATTTCCAAGAACTTCAGTAAGAGATGGAGAAAATTGCATAAATACAAACTCGCACTTTCCTATGCTTACTTACGATTGCCAGATAGTTGCAACTGTTTACAGCCAACACAGCCCCAAAATTGCCTAATCTGTATATACAATTTGCGTCTATGTGTTGGAAGGTTTCGAAAATGGAACAAAGAATATCAACATTGTTAACTGCCATTCATGTCGCATGCAGCGACTAAGGAAGTTTCGAGGTGTAGTTGACTATCATATCCCATAAAGTGTCAAAGTAATCCGAAAGTCATGCTGAAGTCGGGTGTGTTAAGCTGAACGGCACATGGGAGATGACCGAGCTATATAGGCCTACCATGACACGCATTCCATTCTTCATACTACATCTTGTTAATCTTCAGGAGTTTGAGAATTAACACAGAGGAAGAAGAAAATAATAAAATTATACTTCTGTGATAGATTTATTTATACATCTGGCCCGATATATGTCAAGCATATATCGCTTGTGTGATGTCAATTGTGTGATTTTAGTCTGCAGTGCTCCGTATGATCTGTTCGCTAAAAACCTTTATTGCCTTTAGCGTCAGGGGTAAAAGTGTTCTCTGGAGATGTGCTGAGTATATTGTGGAATTTGTCGCCTCTTTTATTTCGGTGGTCCATCGTTTTCGTGGTCGTCCTCTAGGTCTGCCTTCACTGTATCTGTGTAGCATAGCTTGCTGTGGTATGCTGTCTGGTGGTAGTCTGATGATGTGTGCAAACGATTTGATATATTGGCTCTTAATATATTCCAAAATTGGGGCAGTGTCGGTTCTTTGTCTAATGTCTTCATTTCTCACTCTGTCTCTTAGCGATATTCCTATGACTCTGCGTGTGTTCCGTTCACAGTTGAAATAGCGTGACTTGTTCGTTTCTGCTTAACCTGTTGATGCTTTGTTCATGTTGTAGATTCCGTTTAGTTATATCCACTGGTATATCATATATTGTTTTAAAAGAGATATTCCGCCGAAGGTGGATGTGTCGAACCATTGGAGCAAATAAAGCGGCAGCACAACGCATTTCCATTTTCTGGATTACATCCTGCTGGAAATCTAGTTGGACCATTGTCCTGCTATAAGAGAAATCCAGTGAGCGTTTGAGAATGAACGCAGAAGAAGAATAAAAAGATCTAATTTTCTAAGTAATAAATATAAATGAAACGGATTATGGTGTTTTAAGCATTGCGGCCAAATGACAATCATCAAGGGGCAACAATATACAGCGAATATGAAAATAAGCGGTCATAATAAATGCAGGGATCCACAATAAAACGGAAGAATATAAAGTAGTCAGAAATACATACAATTGTGACGCAATATAGGAAATAATAGATTTTGCTTAAATGTGTATAGCCTTCCCATTCTGCATTGGTTTTCAAACTCATGCAGATTCGTAGAATTTAGTTTGTAAAACGGAATGAGGTGTTGTTATGATTTACAAGTTTATTGTTCTCCTTTCATGACATGTGCTAAATATGAATTTACGATCACTGATACAAGACAATACAAATGAATTGCACTGTATATGCATGATGTTAATAATAACATGATTATAATGATGATTGAATTTCAAGGTAGTTTTTGTTGTTGTTGCTTTTTTTTTTTTTTGGGTTGCGTTTGCTCCATTGTAATCAGCGCGTTATTCGTGCTTTTTTCCTCCGGGAGCGTGATTACGTTGTGCCACCGTTATGCGCCTTGTAGGCCTAGCACATCCGATTTCGGCATGCCTTACAAATTCTGGCGTGCTACCCTAGCTTGTGACAGTCTCCCTATCTGTCGCCAGGCACGCGGGTGTGTTGGGATTCTTCCCCAGACGGTTGTCGTTCACGTCTATCCCGCACGAGGTGTTCCACCGTCTATGAACTTGCCTCATGTAATTGGGCGTACTGTGCCTGTGCCCATCACCCAAGTTCGAGTCTCACACCACACGTTTGAGAGCAAGGCGTTCTCGAGCTGAGCGACCTTGTCCCAATAGCTCCTGAGCCCTTCAGGTACTGAACCCTTTCTCTCTGCAAGTGTATTTCCGGTATAGGAAGCTTGACAGTAGAGTCGGGCCAGGGCTAAAATCGTTGTCCCTTATGTGCCTGTGCCCACCCGGTACGGGACCCTTTCTCTTCGCGAGCATATTTCCGGTATAGGAAGGCTCGACATTAGAGTTAGGCCAGGTCTTCTTGCCTTGCCAGGCACCCATGATTGGGTCTGGGTCTCTGTCCATAAGGATCACAGGTAACTAGAAGCTCGTCTCGAGCTAACAGAGCTTTTAAATCCTATTTCCTTGTAGCGTATTCACTTTATATTTGCAGTTGGTGCTACCCTCTGGCTCTGTTCTGCCCTTTCATTGTACTCGGTATGAAATCTACTCTTTTTTTTTGTTGCCATGTATCTACCTTTTCGTTCCTTTTCCATTGGCCACCCCTCCAATGTTTAGACTAGACTGACTCACGCCAGTCACAAAATAGGGTTTTTCTGACTTCATTTTATGATGTCAAGATTTTCTATGAAATTTAGTATTCAGACGAGACATTTTTCCAGAACGTATTCTTCGTTATTGAAGTCCTGGATAACTTTAGAGCCTGATTCTAATATGTAGGCTATTTTCTTCACCGTCGCTTTGGGCATCATTCAAGAGCTTTTTAACGTCACATATGACTGTTTAACTCAATGTGGTTAGAGGGATAAATGCTGCAAGTTAAACAATCTTCTCCGGAAACAAATATTTTCTTGCAATCTCAATGCTGCATATAATTGTTGATTCAATTTTAGCAATTCACGAATATTTCTTCAGCAGCTTTAATCACAGCATATATAATGGGAGAAGGGGAGAGCTAAATCATTCGTCCTCTATATTCGCCTCTTGCATGGCAGGTAGCTGAGTAACTATTATTTTATCATGCTCCAGTCATTGGTAACACACAAGCTACCCATGCATAAATCTCTTAACCTGTATGGGTCATAGGAGTGCATAAACAGTGAGCTAATGGAAGACTGCAGTAAGAATGTGCACCAATAGGTATACAACACACACCCATCCACCCACCCCCAAACAGCACCACACACGCACATATATATATATATATATATATATATATATATATATATATATATATATATATATATATATATATATATATATATATATATACATACATACATACATATATATATATATATATATAGTTAAATAGCAATTTTACGTGGAGCACTACTCAGAATCGACCAAAAAGGGTCTTTATAAAAAATTCGAATACACTTTCGATAAAGGCCTTTTTGGGGAAACATCGATTTTTGTGTATTATTCCACTGGTGCATAAACATACAGCTATTTATATCTTCAGCCGTACGGGTGAATGTAGAAAAATTGTGATCCATTCATTCCTTTGTTATTTCTGTGCATTATATTCTATGTCATTTCTTTTTTCCACCTTCGACTTCCAGAGTCGAATATAAGCCTATATATTCATAAATGAATATATATTTATAAATAAAATATGTGACTTCTTTTCTGAATGTGATAGATTCGAACACGGTTTAACCATTCAATGACTGAAACAACATTGTGGCTAGCCTAGCAAACCTACAGTGTAGAACTAAAATGCTCGTACGAAACATGAAAAGTTCTCAGAAACAACATTCATCAAATGTAACGCACAAAAAAGCCATCTCCAGATAAACTTCAACCCCTGACAGTGCAAGGCACAAAGGGGTATAAAACGAAAAGAAGAATTCCATAGATTTTTACGCCAGCATTAGTTTTGTCCAGTCAAAATTTATATGGCCAACATTGACGAATTTGATCATGAAATTGCCAATATGGCAACCGTCTGCTGGATTGGAACTCTAAATATAGAGTGACGCAATATTAAACTTAGCCGTCATGTTTGGCTTATTTTTGTATCACACGGTAGTAGGCACACATAAATTCAAGAAGGAAGCCAGAGGATAAATACAAAATTCTTAAGACTAACGGGAATTACAGTCCGTTCAACGGCACCAAATCGCCTAGCAACTCTCGTACACGGGTTTTTCCGTACTAGACTAACCGCATCTCCAAAAAAAAGATGCGATTTTGTCAAGACATTCAACTGTGCACTCAAACCACCGATAACTGATCAATCGAGGCAAGGACTATTACAACAACGAATGTCCCGTACATGTATTGAAGTATCCTCAGTAAGAACAAACATATAACATCCGTATTAGTTCTACAATGGCCAATAGGTCTTCTTGTAAACATGGATAACATAATAGACAGTACAATTTTCCATAGGCCTATAGTTATTACTGAGGATACTTTAATACTTGTACGGGATGTTCGTTTTTGTTGTTGTAATAGTTCTTATCTCGATTGGTTTTCAAACTCATGCAGATTCGTAGGATTTAGTATGTAGAACGAATGAGGTAATTTAGGATGTAAGATGTAGAACGGAATAAACGCAATTTCCCTATAATTGTTACTGAGGATACTTACTTGACTGCTTGCAGAAATCCAGAAGTTGTACAGCTTTGTTATAATTTTTTAATACTTTGGTGTAAGGTTTTAGTGAGTGTGTCTGTCGTATCAGTCGAGATCATCGGCAGTAGTGACCTATATACAAAAAGTAAACACGCCTTCATTCATTACGTATTTGATTGTTGTTGTGTTTCTGTTGGTCACTTTTGGTTATTTCCCTGAATGCGTGCCTATCACATATTTCGCATGTTTATGGAATGTTGGCGAAGTTACATAGTATGCACACGTTCATTCCCAGTGTGTTATTGCGAGCACAGTTGATGTGCTGTCAATGAAATTACGTCACTAGTAGACCATGTTGACAGAAAAAACAAAATGGTTAATGTTAAAATTAAATTATACCGCAATTTAATGATGTTATAGTTGGTTGGTTGGTTGCTGATCCAGTGGTTCGTGGGCTCATGCCCTCTGACCGTATGCCATTAAATGGCATTATATTGCTGGGAAGTCTGTGGATTTTCGGCCCACTCCGGAACAGAGCCAGAGAATAACTATCACACCTCCAGGAAGGTAGGTTTCAACCTATGCACTGCTCCTAGCCACTGTAACCAAGATAAGAGTTCCCTGTGCTAATTCCGCGCCACCAATTGACTACTGGTTATGCCGAACTTCTCTATTGCTCTAGGTATGCAACCAAATGTTCAAGTCAAAAGGATTGTCACATCCTGAGTAACTGTGCCTCTATGATGGGTCTAAGCCATAGGAAAAAACAGTGCTATCAGTTTCCTCCTCTCCAGTGCTGCGCAGTACATCTCTGGCTCCCTCCCAACCACAGAGGGTGCATACATATATATTCAGGTAAACATGAAACACATTTCAACAACAAAATACAAGCATAATTGTATAGATGACGTGCCATGAAGCTTCTATAAGAAAATAACCTCAGTATAACAGCATGTCTTCCACTAAGTTTTTCTGTTGCATGGGCGGTTTGCCTAGTTGGCCATTGGTGAGACCCACAGACGCAACCACATGCGTTAATGATGTTATAAATACGTAAATATCGGAGTAGAAGGAATAACCTTAGAGTTGGGCGGGGGGAGAGGTTAGGGTAGGCTTAGATATAATTCTAACCATAGCACCCCTCCCCCTAAATTATATACATCTGTATTTGTTTTGTTAATTAATAAAAATGAACCGACAGAGTGACGTCACAAATTACTACAAAATTATGATCGGACAATTATTAAAAAATACTATGAGCGCTAGTAGGCACACATTCAAGGAAAGGGCCTGTTTATATACTTGGAGTGGCATCTAGACAAAGCCAAGGCTGACCAACGAAATTCATGGATATAATTTAAAAAATCAGCCTTTCAGGTCATGTTTACTTTTTGTACACCGGTCTTTATTGGAGCCAACTCATGTATCACCATACTTACTCCATTTTGCTTTCTTCAAGATCCGTTTAGGTGTAGTTGTGTGGCCAGCAAGTACGATTAATGTTGATTGGAAAATGGTCACTTCTACTAAGCTGCTTCAGCACTTCCATGTATGTTATTTTAGCTTAAGCGTCTGTTGCAAATGCTAGGTCTGGGGTTAAAGTGGTGTACCATCTTCTAAAGTAGAAATTTGGAGAGTCTTCGGGTTCATTAAGCAGTCAGAGTTAACCTCGTACTTAGTTAGCAATTCCTCAATTTCTTCCCTAGTGTCTGCATATCACCAGGTCTGTGAATGGCTATTAGTCTCCAGTTTCTTCATTAGGAACAAGCGTCACAGCACTGGGGCATTTACATATATGCTCTGTGCCGGGCCCGAAAGGGGAGAAAAGAATAGCAACACTCTTTACCTTCCACGCATGTCGTAAAAGGCGACTAATGAGGTTATGGGATGGAGTTGGCTGTCCCAAGCAGATATCGCAGCAATGCTGTAAACCATGACACAACGCATTCCGTTCTCCAGACTACATCCTGCTAATCTGCAGGAATTTGAGAACGAACGCAGAAGAAGATAAACTCAGTGTCCCAATCAGTTGCTGATTACGCGTTCTTCTGATCTTTCCGGAGAGGGAGCACTTTCCCCATTTCTACCATTCTCTGAATATATACACTGTCACGTTCGACTACTTCCTCGTCTTCTCGTAAGGTATGCATGACTCCTCTAATCAATGTTGAAATCATATCTTAAAGGCACAGTGGGTGATTTGCAAAATTCCCAAATTAGCCCACAAGTCTTATATTGCCAATAGTCACATTTGGGCTGTTCTTGAATTGAGATTTATATTATAACTTTCCCTCTCTTACATCACTTGCATATTTGAATACTGTAAACCACTGACTTTCAACATACCTGTACTGAATAAGGTTTTACTGCCGAAGAAGGATGTGTCGGGTCATTGGCGCAAATAAAATGGCGACAACGCATTTCCATTTTCTGGACTACATCCTACTGGAAATCTAGTTGGACCACTCTCCTGCTACAAGAGATATCCAGTGGGAGTTTGAGAATGAATGCTGAAGAAGAATAAGACTTTGTCCAAACAGGGTAGCCAGTGAAATATATTTTGTGTCACACGGTTGGTTGAATGCCTTATAGTAATGGTGACTTGTGTGAACTTTTTGAAACACACACATAAACATGTCAAAATTTTATAGCCTGTACTTTTTACCAGAAGCATTTTTTTATTTAGTGAGCCACACTAGGATGTGTAAAATGCATGAGGTATAATACATTTAACACAAGACAAAGAGTTAAAATAAATGGGGATTTAAAATAGTACTGATAAACAAGTTTGTTATAACGGATGTCTACAGTGTAATTTTACAGTACATGTTGTCTTCATTTGTTAGTGCTAACATATTTTCTGAGTAAGATAAAACTCAAGAAACCAGTGCTGTTGTTAATAATACATCTGCCCATGTGTTGCTGGGCAACACATGGGGTGTAAATAATAAAAGGGGTGTAAATAATAGCGACACTGTTACCTGCAAGGAAATTGTTACAGGCGACAGGATGTTTTGGGGATGGAGTTGGCTGTCCAAATCCACAGAGGGTCAAAGTGATCCAAATCTATGCTGAAAATGGATGTGTCTAGTAGAAAGTTGCAGATATGATATCTATCTGTTCCTTCAACATTGAATATGGCGCATAGGGCAGAAACCAGTGCTCTCCAGCAAGAGAGATGTGATGCAACTGTGTGCCATTTTTGCAACTTGTTGAGATCCAGTCATACCCTCTTTGATGGTTGATCTGTAAAGTGTTTCTCTTTGTCCTCCTCTCCCTCTTTTGCCATTTGGTGCAGATTAATGCATTAATGCTTGCAGTCACAGTCTGTTTTCATTCATTCAAGTACATGCACAATATAAGGCCATCATTTTTTTCTTATTGATGTAGAAACATATTAAGTAAGTCTTTCTTGTTTAACTTTAATTCTTTTTGACTAATATTTAAGAGTTTTCTAAGACTATTTTCAAAAGAATTTAATTTCTTTTCCAGTGTTTTTGTTATTTTCCAACTTTTTGCAACCGTATGTTAATATGAATATTACATTGGAGTTAAACAGTCATAGTTTGGTATATTTACGTATTGTTTTTTATTTCCAGATGTCTATTAGGTGGTTGAATTCACTTGATGTCAACACAATCCTGGTAGAAATCTCTATTGTTGAATTTCTATCTTGTGTCATTTTACTGCCTAAATAGGAAAAGTTATCAACTGTTTAAATTGCTTCTCTGTTGCGAGTGATTTTAAAATTCATTCATTCATTTTCCTATTGCGCTGAAGTTAGCGCAGAGGTCAGATCTCTCCAATTCTGTCTGTTCAAAGCTATTCTGTGTAGTTCTTGAATAGTATGAATATTGGTTGTTTTACTTTCTCTAAGTATTGTTCTTCTGAGTGTTTATTTTGGTATACCCCTTGCTCTTTTGCCTGTAGGTATCCATTCAAGAGATTGGTAGTGTATTCTGTTGGTGTCTGCGCGTAGGACATGCCCGATGTAGGACCAACAGTGTTTTCTGATAACATCTGTGATGAAATTTT
This sequence comes from Meghimatium bilineatum, assembly GCA_034231615.1. Classification (NCBI taxonomy): domain Eukaryota; kingdom Metazoa; phylum Mollusca; class Gastropoda; order Stylommatophora; family Philomycidae; genus Meghimatium; species Meghimatium bilineatum. Next base: position 26,369,814 of record CM067320.1, on the reverse strand, counting down.
GATGTGTCTCTTCTCTGATTTTATCATTCGATTTGAATTCACTCCAATGGGTGTTAGTTATCCTACGAAGACATCATTTGTTCTCGAAACTCAGTAATTTCTTTTCTGAAGATAAAGAGCTTTTCCAGCTCTCACATTTTAAAATTACAGTTAGTAAAATTCATGATCTTAGTCTTAGAAGTGTTATCTTGAACGACAATTTGTTCTGAAAGATGACAAAGTTGATTCAACATGATGGTCAATCAACTGCGTACTAGTACCATCAGTCAACATGTAATGGTGGCTACACTCAAGGAGATATCTGAGCACCTATGGACTTGTCCAGAGTGCAATGACGATGATCCAACGACTAACTAACTAACAAACTAACTTGTGTCTTAGCAGGAGTTAGACTCAATGACAACTCATCTGCAAAATCAAGATCACATTTCTGTTATCACATAAATATTTTGCCGGTCCAGACCAAGTTGTTATACTAGGATTTGAATGTATAATCTTTCCTATAGCTGATGGTATTTTTGAAAATAAATCACCAGTGTGGTATTAAGGTCTGAAAGGGGAGTAAAGAATAGCAAAAATGTTGCCCACCGTACAACTAAAAAGAACACAATGGAGTGTTGAGTTTATGTATGCATGCTACAAACTTCTTTATTCAAAGACAATCAGAAAATGACATAAAAATAATAAACAGAAACAATACATGTGAGCAGTACGAGTATATTATGTTTCTGTGATGGTACAGGCATCATGCAAACAGAATTAAAGAGATATACAAATAACATATTTTCAATTCACAAATGAAGACACATACACTTCTGAAACATAGATTTATAACAGATTAAGAATAGGGCACATGTTAGGCAAATGTGGCCTCATCATGCGATAACAGTCCAACTTTTGTAATGTTATGCACACAACCATAGAATTTCTGTTATTAGTTTGCACATCTTGCATGTTGTAAGAGAAATCTCATGTCATTAGCAGACGACTCAATGCTAAACCAACATGGCTAATGCAATCGCAGATTTCTGTTTGCTGAGCTTGCCAGCTACAGAGAAAGATGCTGCACGTTTGTTACAGACTCTAGGACTGCTACATCAAGAAAAGATATGCGGTCACTGTCACCCAATGACCTTATATTACTATAATGATGGACGCATCCAGTGGAAATACAATAGAAGTCGACACCGCCAACGCATGCATACAAAGATTGGCACTTAAAATGTAACACTAATCATAACCCCCCCCCCCCCCCCCCAAACTACTAAATACTCTCCTCCCAAAAGCTAAAAATCAAACAATCCTAATCCCACCCCTGTGACACCGACCCTCCAACAACTAGTTAACGCTCCCCACTTTCCAAAAAAACTAAAATACGGTGTCTCCCCTCCAAGTTATATTCCTTAACTGTGCTCCAATAAAGGGAAACAATAAATGTAATGTTTTTGTTAACACTGCTTATTTCCTCTTACTGAGTTTCATACACTAATGCCGGTTACATTTTTCAGAGACTATAATTAGTTCCGTAAAAAAAATAGGCCACATCTGCCTAACATGAACTAAGTATAGAAAGCTCTAGTCAATAAAAGTTTCTTTTCACACTGCTAAAGTGTATGAGAAATATGGTATCAGACGTTCATTTTTTATGATTAATGAGGAACTAGGGATGACAAGCAGACGAGACGACTGCATGAGAAATGCACAGGTCAAATCCCAGACCACCGAGTTTGGCAAAGCAGCACCTTGTCTAGGAAGGTGTTTCAACCCTGATTCTAATTTGACCTTCGCTATTATTCAACACGGCTCATATGGAAGAAATTAGGTCTGGGACCTAGGAACACAAAGGGTGGTAATGGAATGGTCTTCCTACATGAGGAACAGCTCACTGGCTGCAAAGAGCCTTGTCAGAGGATAGATAAACAATGGATGACTCAAGCAAACTATCAGCTCATCTCGTAACATGTACCTCCCCCTGAGTAGGCTTCTCAAATAGGCATTGCACCAAGTCCTATTGAGCCCCTGGTATGAAAGAAAGTTCAGAAACTTTCCTGTTGCACATAGGAATAGCTAATTTCTGGGGTTCTCAAACAAACTATATTTCCCATAACCTTATTGCAGTGTGGTCAAAAATGGTCAATACTAAATGGTTGCAGGCTTTCATGTGACTGGATGTTTGCATATAAAATGGTGAAACATATATTCTATATACACATATACAAGTCTCCTACTTGATGTGTAATGAGAAATGAATGTCTGCTTGAAAGACTACTTCATTAATGATATAAAATCAGGAATCAAAGTCTATACAACAATGGAAATTGATCATTGTTGCTGCTATCAGCCATAGTCTAGTAAAAAAGAATTCAAGCAGCACATCTCAGATGTACCTATAACCAAGTCACAGTATTTAATCTGGAAATGATGGCCAACTTTGTCCTGTTGACAGTAATAAGATTCAAACCATTGGTTCTCAAACTTTTTTGTCCATGATCCCCTTTTCCCCATATATTGTTTTTCTATGCCCCCCCCTCCCCCTCCAGCACTAAAATAAAGGTAGTTGACTCTCTTCACTAAGGTTTTTTAAATTATAGTTTATAGATAAATATCTGATTTATTATTCACATACCACCACCTCATATCCCCCCCCCCATTAAATTTTGTTATCTCTAGCCCCAATATGGTCCAAGTTAAGAACCACCGATCTAAATGACCACATACCAGAGAAAAAAAATAACACATTTAGTTTTGTACACACAGGGCTATGTCCAATGCAAAGTGAGATTAATTATATCAACCAATATGGTCCTTCCTACTAAATTACCCATATGTTACACTGAGACCTCTATGCTTTAAAAATAGATCACATGCATGTATCTTACAGAGTATTTTTTTAAAACAAGTGTGCTCTCAGTGGTATTTTCTGAGAATGATAAATCTTTCGTGATTCCAATATCAAACATGTCAGCGTAAACAATGTTCATTGTTGCACATAAATGGAGAACATACTGCAACCACTACTACTAGTTATTAGAAATTGTTGCTGTTGCAGCAGCAGTAGTAGTAGTGTAGCAGAGTGGTGTGGATTCTCTTTATAGTGCAAAAGCTTATTAGAACATATTGTACAATTTTTCCAAATTCTCAATTAGTTAATTCTTTATTGTATATAGTGAATACAGTGGATTCCCTCTACAGCATATTCTTTTAGAAAAAATGTCCCTACATAACAACACTTCAAAATCCCAAATTATATTTATTCTATATTGATTGTACTGAGCGAATATATAGCAAATTTATGTTATTACAGAATATTTTGCCGGTCTGAACCAAGTTGTTATAACAGGATTCCACTGTATTAGTTATTATATAACTATTTTGTCGGTCTTGGTCAATTTGTTATAATTGCACTGTATTATAGTTTTAACATTAAAGCAAATTCACTCAACTCAAGGGGTGCAAAGGGAACGCATAACTCTAGGCGGACCCAGGGTTAGCAGAGAACCAAGATCCCAAATGTACCTCCACGCGGTGCACCCTGGAAACAGAAATACAGCAGCTCAAGCTGATTCTGGCCAAATCATTTGGGGATCGTGTCCGAGAATGTGGAGGTAGCAGATGGAAAGAGATTTGACTGCACAAGAGACAGACAATATCTCCGACACCACCAGCATCACCACATATAGCGACACTGTCGACATACAGTGAAGCTAGTCAGTCCAGTCCGAACATTGGAGGGGCGGCCAATGTAAAATGCACGTAAAGGTAGATGCATGGCGAGAGACAAATAGATTTCATACCGAGTACAATGAAACAATGAAAGGGCAGAACAGCGCTAGAGGGCAGCGCGAACTGCAAATAGAAAGTGAAAAGTCCCTAGGAAAGGAGAACTACAAGCTCCGTCAGCTCGAGACGAGCTTCTAGTTACCAGTGTTCCTTACAGGCAGAGACCCAGACCCATCCATTGGCGTTGTAAAGCAAGAAGACCTAACCCAACTCTTATGTCGAGCCTTCCTAAACCGGAAATATACTCGCGAAGAGAAAGGGTACTGTACCCGATGGGCTTAGGCAAGAAAGGGACAACAATGGTAGTCCTGGCCCAACTCTACTGTCAAGGTTTCCTATACCGGAAGTACACTTGCAGAGAGAAAGGGTTCCGTATCCGATGGGCTCAGGCACAAAAGGGACAACGATTTAGCCCTGGCCCAACTCTACTGTCAGGTTTTCCTACACCGGAAATACACTTAAAAAGAGAAAGGGTTCAGTACCCGATGGGCTCAGGCGCTATTGGGACAAGGACGCTCAGCTCGAGAACGCCTTGCTCTCAAACGCATGGTGTGAGACTCGAACTTGGACAAGGGGTACACGATGTCGGTGAACGACACCTCGGCTAAGAGGGCGAAAGAGCCAGGGTACAACTCCTCTGTTGAGTTCTTCCCCTTAAGGAACCAGGCTCACGGATGAGAAACGGTTCAGTACCCACTGGGCACAGGCACAGCACGTCCAATTACATGAGGCAAGTTCATAGACAGTGGAACACCTCGTGCGAGTCAGATGAGAGCAAAAATCGTCTGGGCGAAGAGTCGCCACTATGCGTGCCTGGAGACAGATATAGAGGCTGTCACAGGCTAAGGGTAGCCCACCCGAATTGTCAAGGCATGCCGAAATTGGATGTTGCTAGGCCTACAAGGCGCAAAACGGTGGCACAACGTAATCACGCTCCCGGCGGAAATCGCACGGATTTCCGTGATGGTTACAATGGAGCGAACGCAAAACAAACAAACAAACTCAACTCAAACCTACTAGAATTGACATTGGTGATATAACAAGCCTCGCACCAATCATGCACACATAGTAAAATAAACACACCAATAATATATGAATTTTGTATACTTTAGGAATCCTGGCTTATGTTCTGAAATGTGACTTACCAGTACATTATTTTTGTTTCACAGAATTATATGGTAAATTAGTAGGAAGTACCACCAATACATTATATGAATTGATAAATGATGGAAGATTCAATTGCTGTGTAAACTATATTCAACATATGTTATGCAAAGTAATATAAAATGCAGTTTCCAACAAATTATCATCATTAAGTACTTATATAAAAAACTTTTCAAGAATGCGGGTCCCGGAAATCACAACTTTTCAATATACCAAATTATGTTTTTAATTGACTTCCGGTAGTGATATCTGTTGATTGAGGGTGTTTCTCTAATCATCCTATCAATCGTTGGATTAATCAACTAACATCGTAAAGTCCAGACCGATTTGCGCAAGCCAGGGGCAGACCAAAAGAAACACTCAGAACAATACTTAGAGAAAGTAAAACAATCAATATCCATACTTCAAGAACTGCACAGAATAACTTTGAACAGACATAATTGGAGAGATCTGCCATATGCGCTAACTTCAGCGCAAAAGGAAAATGAATGTATGTTTTTAATAATTTATATTTCGGTTTCTAGTTTTTAATGTATGCAGCAACCTATTTACAATTTTCCCACTCAATTGAGCCACGTTTAGACCCCAGTCGTATGAAAAAGTTTACATGCAGCGAGTGCGGCAAAATATAAACATGACCAAATTACCAAACTAAATATGACCTGAAGTACTGATTTCTCTAGCTGGTTTTGTTTTTAATGACTGACTGATGCACAGACCACTTTAATATGCTGCTACTGAAAAAATTTGTTGAAATGCTGAATTTTAGTAGCATATGTTAGTAAAGCACAGAGTGAAGTAAATTAGACTAGTTTATGGATTTCTCTTTCAGTAGTTCCAACGGCCATTCATTTCAGTTTCATTCATTGGTCGCAATAAGTCTCTATTTATAGTCTTTTCTCTGTTTTTGCTATGAGGTGTCACAGTATTGAATTACGATCGGTTTTTGGGCTATGGCTCATCGTCAATATGCACTAATACTGTGCCGTCTCAGAATGCTGGTAACCCCTTCAAACCCCGTCTTCTTGGTCTTTGTATCTTGCTGTTTCAATTTTCATGCCCTTGTTGCTGGCCAATAAGGATTCATTCTCATTAGGTGGCCGAACCATTTTAATCTGGTTTTTTTCCCCAAATACATTTGATCACTGATGTTGTTCTAAAAGTTCTTGTAATCTTCTCATTTCTCTTCTTGTTGATCTCTGCTTGTTCTGTTTGCTGCTTTTTTCTTAGACATCTCATTTCAAACGTAAGCTTTAAGAGTAAGCTTTCTCTCTTGTTCTTTAGTTAGTGTCCACGCCTGACATTGATAACACAATGTTGGGATGAATATTGAATTTATGATTTGCCTTTTAGTTTCTATCGGGATAGGTGTGTTTTTCAAAATTGTTGTACGTTCAGATCACTGGTAGATTTTCTAATTTTCTTGCATAATATCTAGAGTAGATATCTGTGAACACTCAAATCTCCTACTGGTTTGCTGGATCTATTGTAGTTTTATCAGTGAGTGAACACTTAAAATAGCAATAACAGTGATTGCTAGAAATATAGAGTTTATGGTATCAGAAACTTACCACTGGTTTTCTCACTGCATGTTGCGGCAGCAAAAATACAACAATTTGTACAAATGCATAAATGTAGAAGATCCACTTAAAATTATAAAAATGGCAAATCCCCATTTGCTGTCAATTTCACTTTCAACTTTTGAAAGAAGTGCAATTGTCTATCCCCAGGTGGACATTGGCTTTGAAATAGACCAAGATACATGGGAAGAACTTGCACAAAATAGATCTACAACATGGCGCTCTAGAGTCAAAAAAGGTGGATCTATTGGCTGTCTATTCCCAGGTTGTCGCAAATAAAATGGTGAAACAAAACATTTCCATTCTCTCGTCTACATCCTGCTGGGAATCTATTAGGACCATTGTCCGGCTACAAGAGAGATCCAGCTGGAGTCTGAGAATGAAAGCTGAAGAAGAATAATAATCTGTATTTGTTCAGTGTTGTCTTGATATTATCTATCAACCTTTTTCTAGGTCTTCCTCTGGCCTTGTATCTAGATCTTCTTATTTTATATGTTCTTGTCAGTAGGTGGTTATGGTTCATTTTCATAAGGTGTCCAAACCATTTTATTTTTTTCTCAATGTATTCTGTGCATGGTTTTAAACCGATTCTAATGATTTCATCATATCTTATTTTGTCGTTTTGGTCACTTGCTGCTTCTCTCAGGCATTTAATCTCACATGTTGCAAGTTTTCTGCGCTGGGTTGCTGTGAGTTCCCATTTCTGACATTGATAGCCAAGTGTTGGCATAAAAATACTGTTTATCTATAATCTGCCTCTTGACATTCCTCTTGATCTTTGGGTTGAGCAGTAATTACAAAGCTCAATTATGTCTCGTCTTTTTACAACCAATAGTACAAGATATAAACAGTCAATAAGATCTTTGGAATGGATGCAGTGAGTCCGGTGAAATTGTTTAATGATGTTTGACAATATGGACAACCACCTCCCGCAGACTGCGATGGAATTTCCTTTGAACTCATGCTGTTTGAGTCTAAATGATAGAACTTCACTTGGTGCAAAAGTCATTAAGATTAGATGTTGTGATTGGTTAAAGACAATAAAGATGGGTTCTTGAAATATATCAAACCTGCCAGAGACAGAAAATGATGCAGTCTTATTTCTGCAAAATCATGGAATATTGCTGTCAAGAAAGTGCGCACGAGGATATTCCATGAAGGTGAATTTCTACTCTGGTGGGAGAATTCGCTGGGTGTGTACAAATTGCCAGCACAAGCAATGAGTAGAGATCTGAAGTGACACATGTTTGCTGAATACAAAGCTTGCTGTAGGGGATGTTGTCCACTTTGTTTATTATTGGGCTATGGAAACCAGTTCAATAAAGTGGTGTGTCCAAGAGATGCAGATTAATAAAAATGCAGTTGTAGAATGGAATGCTTTCCTACATGAGGTTTGTGTGTCAGCCCATTTAAAATTACAGTGTGGCCGCATCGGAGGAGAGGACAAAGTTGTCAAAAAATCTATGAAAGCCTATTTGCCAAATGGAATAACAATGTTGGAAGAGTCCTGAAACGATGTTTCGCAAACATTTTCTCACCAGGCTAAGCATAAAGATTTAATCTATATGCTTAATGACAGTCTGCATAAGTTCTTGCACAATCACAACTAACCTGATATCCTCAGTTGTATTACATTTGTCATAAACTTGTTCTCTTTACTTACTTCTACACATTCACCACTGACTTTTTTACTAAATTTTCACTGTGTGCTGTGAAACGGGCCACAGTCTTTTTGCTTCTAGTGCCAAATAGAAATGCTACAAAGCTCTTGCAAGCCATTGTTGCTAATGTAGAGGTTGGGTCTATGATCTACTCAGATTCATGGAAAGTTTACTTCTTCTTGTTCTTCTGTATTCATGCTCAAACTTTTCATTGATTCTCTTGTAGCAGGACAATGGTCCTACTAGATTTCCAGTAGGATGTAGTCCAGAGAATGGAAATACGTTGTGTTACAGTTTTTATTTGCGCTAATGGCAACACATCCGTCTTCGGCGGAGGAAGTTTACAAGAGTGCCAATATTGAAGCATCAGGCTTTGAGCATTAGCGAGTAAACCACAGATACAATTTCGTTGATCCAGAAACAGGGTGCACACACAAGCAGTTGAGAGAATGTGGGGTAGTGCCATATGAAGAAATAAAAAACATCAGGGAACAGCTAGACAACAGCTCAAAACTTACTTGGCCGAGTTCATGTTGCGTACAAGATTACCAGTTGGAAAGGATCCATTTGAAACAATGCTTGAAGATATAAAGAGCTACTGGCCCCCCCTGCGTAACCAAACATTTACTCGAATTGCTCTCGCCTCCAACACACTTTCAATCATCTGGAGATCAAAAGTAAACACATCAAACTGTGAATATTTAATGCAAGTGTGATTCCATTATTGACATATGGATGTGAAAGTTGGAAATCTACTGCAATAATGGATAAGAAGTTAGTTGCCTTTGAGAATAGATGCCTCAGAAAAATCACAAATACTAATTGGAAAGACTTCAAATCAAATGACATACTAAGAGAGGAGACAAAACAAGAATACGCGACGAACATCATCAGAAAACACATTTGGACATATATCGGCCATGTACTTAGAATGAAGGAAGACAGAATCCCATGACAAGCTTTGATATGGACACCAGACGGGAAAGAAAACAGGGAAGACCAAAAACAACGCTCAGAAGAACATTTATGAATGAATTATCAGCAGGCATAAATGCACAAGACCTGCAATCCCTAACAACTGACCGACAGGCATGGAGAACTATGACATTCGCCCTATGTGCCAAACTTGGCAAAAGAGGAACTGACTGACAACTCCCCCCCATCTTCCCAAAAGAACGTTAACCTTTGACCCCCTTCTCTTTCAAAATAACAAAACACTTACACCCCCTCTTCCCAAATGAATAAAACACTCACACCCCCAACCTCCCCCCCCCCTTCTCAAAAGAATGAAACACTCCGAAACAAATTCTACTACCTTCCCAAAAGAATGAAACACTTACTCCCTCCCCTTCCGCCTAACTCCCAACATGTAATTAATATATTCCCATTCCACCGCCAGTCATCATATATATTACAATGAAGCGTCCACTGTCTGCTACAACCATTTTCCTGAAGCATGCACTGTCTGCTACAATTATTTTCCATTACAAGTTCTATTTTCTTACCTTGACTTATATTTTGCTACGTATTTCGTAAAAATCACAATTTCATAAAATTAGTGGGACCTGCGTTCTAGGAAAGTTTTTAAAAAAATTAATACAATAGAGATAAAAGGTTGGCACTTCAGTTAACTTTCATGAAATTTTTTCCCCCACAGATCATAAGATTCTTAATGCAATACATATCCCCCTTTAGTCATCCTTTTTTTGCATGCTTAATAGTGTGCATTACTCCCTATCCTTTTCTAAGCGGCACTATGATCATTGCAGGCAATAAAAGTAATTTAGCCTTTGCAGTGTGGAGGAATCAGGTGTCAACTCATATGGCTCTGTTGTGTTATACATAACAGAGAAACACAGAAAAGTATTTAATTTATCAAGTATTTAACAAAAATTAATACTGTGGAAGCATAACATTTTGTCTATGAGTTTATTAATGAGGTATAATATATCATTAAATAGTTTGAAAAAAAAAGCTTATGCGAACACTTGAAGACGTATTCCATTATGCACAGTCCCATTGAGACAAAACATACACTGAAATAACAGTGTTTTAAAAAAAATTAATACATGTATCAATATTTCAGATGTGTATAATTCTGGAAAATTGTATTGCTAATCCTTTTTCTTCAGCACTATCAAACCATTAGTGCACACACTTTCATATCTTTAACACTTTGCTGATCAAATTTGAATTTCTCTTATATTTCCAGGGTGACAAAATTCGACAATAGTTGAATGTGCGATGATACTTCATGAATACAGCAACCATAGTGATAGTATTACTAAAAATAGCTAATCTTGGATAGTATGTCATTCTAAAATGGCAGAGACTACAAAATAATCATACTGCAGTGAGAGTATTACTGAAAATACCCCATCTGGGATAGTGTCATTCCAAAATGGCTGCGTCCATGAAATACTGTCATTTGCCATTGGATACGAGTTAAAAAATGAATAAAGCTAATTATTAGACAGGTAAATTTGCATGATATGTCAAAAGTAATATAAAACCACAGCAAGCATTATAATAATTACAATTTAGCTCTTAAAACTACGGAGCTTTCAAATTCTTGCAGAAAAATGCAAACAATCATTTTGACACCTAGAATATTTCAAAGCATTGAGACATGAATTCGATTTTATACACATTTTTCACGAACATGATGTCTTAAAAAATGTACAAACCTCCTTGGTAATGGGAGATAGGTACACTCTAGATTGCTGGTCAGCAAAGTGTTAAATATACTCCATCATTCTATACACCAGCTGTCACCTTTCTTGAATGTCTTAATAACAGAACAACCTAAGCAATAATATAATATTATAGAACCGAATCAATAAAATGACTCACACTTGACAGCATTCCTAATTAACGTAAAAGAGAGGGATGCAATGATTATTACACAATAGCCTCTACTCTTTGTGGACAGTCCTATCAACAAACTTATTTGGCTAATGAATCAAGGATTGAAATAAACTCTGTTGTATTGGCCTCCTGAAGACCCATGTAACTGAATAGAACTGACCATTTTACTCGCAGTATTATTTAAGATTACAAGAAAGTCAGGGAAAAATTATCTCTGGAATCGAAGATTGTCCAATGTGTTACATTGTTCCTTGTAGCTGAATTGAGTCAGTCTGGAACTTCTAAAAAACTCTGGAAAATGTAAGCTTCTAAAAGATTTTAATAGAAATGAAAGTAAACTCTACCATCTAGTTTAGGGGACCAGAGTGACAACCTCATTTTCGCGCTGGGTCTATAGTCATCACCACAGTAAATGAATACTCGCGTCTTTCTACATTTATTACATTTATTTTCAACTCACATTCTTTCTTATTAATCTTCTTTCAACATATTTCTTCGCCAGTTTTAGTGACACACAACTTTAGATTGCTTCAGTGTTTTGTTACAGCAGGCCCCAAGTTTGGGTATTTTCTTTTCTATTTTTTAGCTTTTGTTCTCAAATTCCGCTGCTTCTCTCTTGTATCAAGACAATTGACCTAATAGAATTTCAGCAGAATGTAATCTAGAGAATGGACATGTGTTGTATCACAATTTTATTTGTGCCATTAGCCCAACACATTAGACATCTATGAGGGTAACCAATAAGTTCAATGACTCTTACAAATTACACCAAACGTTGAATTTTTGGATCCAACCAAAAGTAGGATCCACCACATTGCTAGTAGGTCATCAGTACATTGCAGTCTGTTTATAAGTATTACATGTTAACTATGGTCAAATTCGCTTGAACTTTTCTGCTGTCTGTGTCACTATCAACTTGACAACACAGGCGCACTTCTGGTTATTCAAGACATGTACAGAATAGTAATAATTCTTTCCACGACTACAGCCACCTATTGCTACACACCACTTTGAACAAGGATATTGCGATTGTAAACAAATGTTATTTACCCAGTTAATGCAGGAAATGAAAGTAGACATAATTAGCTTTCGTTTCCGCTGTCTTAATAAGATAAATAAGGCAAATTATAGATAAGTTGTGACTGTATTCAACCAGATATAATCAGTCAACATTTTTAAAAATTTCAACCATTTTTGAGGAATATTTTTCTAAATTATGATATCTATTGTGCAGCTGATAATTTTAGTTCCATCGACGTGTTTCATTTGTTTTTCAAAGATGATATTATATGAAAATGTTAATTTTTTAATAAAATAATGGCGAAGTAATCTAAGCCTAGTTAGTGGCGTTTTGTCCCAGATTGAATTAACAAAGTCTTCTCCAAAATTCTAGGCATAGTGACGATTACTTGGTTTGATTTTTTCAGATATCACACATACATCAACAAAACTTACATCCCTATATTCAATAACCATTCCCTTTATTTTCACACACATAAATTATACACACAGCTTTAAAAACAAATACCCTCCATAAATAGTGCATAAGAGCAAAAAACAATGAAGTGGCAGGCGGAATTTACTTCATTTTAACGCAGCATGGTGAAGGTTTTAACTGCAGGTTATATGGATGTAGTCCAGAGAACAGCAGGCACAGTATCATGGTTTACAGCTTGAATGTAATATCTGCATGTTTCAACCTGACACATCTAACTTCAGTATAGTTTCTGGGTCACTCTGACCATCTATTGGGTGGGAGTCAACTACACTCCCAATACCAACTTAGTTGTCTCTTAGGACATGTATGGCAATTTGCAATGTTGTTATTCTTTTGCTTCTCTTTCAGGCCCCATCAACAAAGGGACAAGATGACAGTTATCCATTCACATAGCAACAGGGGATTAGAATTATTAGAACATCTAGCCTTGTTGGTCAGAGAGAAAGTGGTCACCTGCCTGGTTTTGAGTCCCAAAAGGGGAATAAAGAATAGCAACACTGTGACCTGCCATGCATGTCTTTAGAGGCAACTACGGAAGTTTTTGGTTTATCTGTCCCATCCCAAGAGTCAGTAGCTCAACAGCAATGCTGAAGTTGGATCTGTCAGAACATAAGGTGCAGATCTCACAGCAAGCTATAAACCTGGACACAATGCATTCTGTTTTAAGGGCTACATCTTACTAATCTGCAGGAATTCGATGAGAATGAACAGATAAGAAAAGTGGAAGTGAATATCAGAATTAAAATGTTCTTAACTACAGGGAAAACAAAGATGATATCCACCAAGAAAACACTACATGCACCAGAATTTATTTACAATACTGAGGGACATTAGACATGCATAAAGAGGGCATTCAAATACAACAATTTATTTTGATGACTGCTCATAACAAATCAGACAAAAATTGCAAAACAATCCAAAATTATCATTTAATCACAAATCAATATTCAGAAGTTTGCTAAATTCTTCTTATAAAAAACCTTTGTTTTGAAATTATCTTTTCCACCAAAAACGGATGTGTCGGGCCATTAGCGCAAATAAAACGACGACACAACACATTTCCATTTTCTGGACTACATCCGGCTGGAAATCTAGCAGGACCATGATCCTGCTAGATCCAGTAGGAGTTTGAGAATGAACGCAGAAGAAGAAATTATCTTTAACATCACATTGAAACCACCACTCTAAAATCCTTAGTTAATAGGTAACACACAAAGAAAACATATATAGATCCTGCCTTAAATTACATCTACAGTGCCAGTAAAGACTTTAATCTGAAAATTTTGAAAAGGCCTACATCAAACATGTCAGGGCTGGGCAAAGTTTGGCCAGTCAGGTCATTTTTTAAATTAATCTAAAAGTGCTGGCCTCAGAGCTAAAAAAATACCACTAGGAATTTCAAAGGACTACCACATGAAGCAAGCTCAAACTGGCATGCCTGTCACAAATGGTTGTTCATCTCTGGTTGATATACTGAAAAGTTTAAACAGAAACCTTAGTCTGAAAGGATATAATTGGCTATACAAATGTAGATATTAAAGAGTCTGACAGATGGGTGTGTTGCTACCATGGCACAAAAAAAGACGGCGACACAACACATCTTTGTTCTCTGAATTACATCCTGCTAGAAACATCATTGTCCTACAAGAGTGGTCCAGCAGGAGTGTGAGAATGAATGTTTAAAGAAAGAATCAGATAAATATATAACCTTAAAATAGATTAAAAAGAATAAAACATTTAAATAAGAATATGCATATTTCCTGTCTCAATGCAAGATTTGAGCCATGGACCATTAATAGAATTTTAGAGTAACATTATTAGCATGTTTTGGTCAAAGAAGAAAATATACTTTCATGACTTGAACATGAAATTGGCTGTATAGTAATATTATATCTCTCAAATACTGAAATATTTTGGCAGCAGTAAATGACACAGTTGTCTAAAGATAGTAACAATAAAATGCATGTGTCTTGAAAGACATGGCAGGGCAGATCAAGCAGATGGTGGACACAAGATAGTAGACTGATAAGAAACTGAATGAAGTGAGAGAATTGACAAGTATGTATTACATGCATGTTGTGTCAATAGAAATGTACTTTGAAGGACAGACATGCTAAATGGGATCCAAAGTCCGGCACATGCTCTTTTCATGATTTTCTTAATTATACATTTGTAATCCATGATTTATTGATGGCCAAAGTACCGGGTTCAAATTCCGCCACAGGTAATTGTACATATGGACTGTTGAGAATGCAATGGCAAGCTACAGAATATATTTATATTGCTTAGAAAATCACTACGGCCGAAAATGCTAGATTGATGGCTACACCATGAATAAGATATGCTAGCAATTTGAATCCATGATTTGAATTAAATAACAGTACCTATGATCGCACAATATTTTGAGACCATCTTAACATCATTTTACTATGAAATTTGAATGTTAAAATTCCACAGAAGATGGATGTGTCAGGACTACATCCTGCTGGAAGACTGAACACTGAAGAAGAAGAATGTTAAAAAATATTTATTTTCTCACTGAATTGCTATAAGAATTTCCCTCTGTTACATTTGTACCAAGATGCTTTTTACTTCAATTAGCACAAATGTTATAGGTAAATTATTCTATATCAATCAATCTGCTGTGATTGCTCTCTGATAACCAACACATTTTCATGTCACTTTCACCAGGCAGTGTGAAGTGTCTTGCGCTACCAATTGATTTGTGTCTTGTAGGTCTAGCACATCCAATTTTGGCATGTCATCACTCAATCAAGTCCTCAGCTCTCACAAGAACATAGGTCACAAATTCTTTCCAGTCCATTCTGTTCTTAGATTTCTGCTTCATGTGATGCTGATATTGAAAACTTTCAGCATCCCTCTTCCTTAAGTCATTCTGCTTTCCTCTGAGAATGTACATCTCCATTTCCTAGACAAGATTTACAAGGACAGTTGACTTAGAGTTGACTGATAGACTAATTGGCTCTAATGCCATCAAAGTAGTTCCCTTCCTTGTGATTGCATACACTTATTCCAGCATGGTGCCACTGAAAGGAAGCACCTCTGAGTTGTAACTTTTTGGAATAGCCCTTATTTGTCTCGAGTTGACTTGAATCTCATCAATTTTATCAAAGTGGAGACCTTTTGTTGTTCTTATAAGATGGAGGGAAAAAAGTGACTGAGCAAGATTGCGTGAGTATGGAGGTTGTAGTAGCAATGGAATGTTGTGTTTCATCAAAAATGCACTCATAGTAATAGACCTGTATGCAGGGGGCACTGTCATGATAATAATCCAATTTTCTGTGTGCTATTTCTCAAGACAACATCTGCACACAGCATAGTGAAGGCGTCGCAGGACCTGTAGAATCCTGTATTGATACTGTACTCTAGGATTGATGTTGCAGCCCATCAATGTCAAAGAACCAAATCAACATGGTCTTGATATTGGAGGATGAATGGTCTGCCTTGTTGGAGGTCATAGTTAAAGGATCCATGTCCACTTTTGAAACTGGAATACCAATAGACTTTAGATAGGATTCTGCGAAAGCTGATTGCAACATTTTGAAAGTTTCTGATCCAGTTTATCAAAAATGAAGCCAAAATTAAATGTTGTCAAATATTATAATCCATTTTGTAAATGTGATGAGCACTACAGGGGCACTTTCATTGATAGGATTCCCAACAGGACATGCGCACAGATGCTGCCTTCCGGTTTGATATATATATGCTGTCACTTGTATGTGCACTAGGTCAATACTATTGACCTTTAAAAAAAATAATTTCCATAAATAAAATTGGTTTCAGAATTAGTGAAAAGCCCTTATATAGGTAAAAAAAAAAGATCCTGTCCTGTTCTTATTCAAACCTCTTTGTTTTTTTTATCTTATCCTGGAATTAAATATTTAAAATCTTCCTCAAGCAGTTTATTTTATCCAGCTGGTTTTAACTCTTGCTGTCTGAAATACTATCTAGAGCTGACTATGGCTTTAATCTCACATAATATGATATCTGTTGATGTTATATTATACAGGAAATGTCTTTTAAATGAGATAGGGACCTTAGATGCCGTAATAATATTGGAAATGTTAATGTTAGTCATCATGTAATTGTGGATATATTCAAGGAGGAATCGGTGCACATATTAACATATCCGGTGTGCATTGATGATGACTAACAGATATAAACTATGACAAAATGTTAGAGAAATGAGAAAAATGTCCAGAGAGAACAGAGAAGAATAAGGTACACGTGATATACAGTAGAAGTATTTATTTTCAATTCACTCGCACAGCACACAATTTAATTATCTCCCTTTCATGATTTCAATGGGTTTCCATAAATCTCCCTTGAGACAATGTGGCAACAGTTGTTTCTAAGCAGTGCAGCCGCGTATTTCATACTTTAATCACAAAATCTAGAACTGTGAACCTAGAGTGATATTTATATATAGTTTAGAGGCTGCCCAAAATGCAGTTTGATTAGTACACGCATGAAAGTTTAACATTTGTCTTGTGCTGTTGTTACCAATGCCAAACATGGACAATGACAGCACAAGGCAAATGTAAACTTGCACAGCTGAAATGTCATTCTTATGCAGAATCCTAGGAATATCTCTAAGAGACATAGTGAGGAATGAGAACATTAGACAAAGAACCGGCACTACCCCAATCTAGGAATAAATTAAGAGACAACAGATAAAATGGTTTACCCACATCAGCAGACTACCATCAGTCAGCATACCAAAGCAAGTTATGCTACACAGATACAGTGAAAGCAGACCTAGAGGCTGATCACATTAATGATGGACCACAGAAATAAAAAGGGTGATAAATTCCACAATATACTCAGCACACACAAAGACCATTTCCAGAAAACTCTTCTACTCCTGACGCTGAAGGCAACAAAGGATTTAGCGTATAGATAGATAGATAGATGAAAGTTTTTAAAGAGAGCATAGATTTACTTGATTACTTCTTGATTCTTGAGATTTGCTTACTTATCCGATCACTGTGGTTGCGAGTTTTCACTCTTTCTTCCCTGTGCCAGGTGGTGGTAGGTGCATATCTTATTCAGCTGTGCTGTGTCTGTATAAAGGGTGTTGTGATGGAGGGGTTTGGTGGTACCAGTTGTTTTCATAGGTAAGAGAACAAAGAATGTGACTCCGCCAAAGACGGATGTGTCGGGCCATTGGCGCAAATAAAACGGCGACACAACGCTTTTCCATTCTCTGGACTACATCCTGCTGGAAATCTAATAGGACAATGGTCCTGCTACAAGAGAGATCCAACGGGAGTTTGAGAATGAACGCTGAAGAAGAAGAAGAAGATAGAATGTGACACAATTTTCAGCTACATATTCATCAGTGATAAATGTGCTTCATGTAAATTATTGCCATCAATTATTGAGATAAAAAGAGCAGTGTCAAATTTCTTCAGGAACAAATTATTCCATACACAATTCATTTGTACTGAATTGTACACAGAATAAATGAACTACCATGTAATGGTTTTATCACTGACACATAACTATGGTAAATGGAGTTAAGGATAGCACTCCTAACCTAAGAACACTGACTTACTGTCAATGGCTCTTATCAGAGTCACAATTAACAATAAGTACAATAAATCACACATATATTCTGTACAAACAATTGTGATGTATCTGATTCTCAAGAATTGACTTTGATAAAACTACAATGATGATAATAGGATTCTACAGAAACCAGCAGAGGACATGAAAGGCAAAAATTATGGGTTGTTCATGTAGATTAAAAAGATGTATCCCATTAGGACTGTGGTGGTAACCTAATTGATAGTGAGCTTGTTTGCTATCACCGGGTCACAGCGTGTCTGGTTTGAAACTACGCTTGGACAAAATAAACTGCGGGTTGTGATTTCTCGCTTGACACGACCACTTCTCCCGTTGACTCAACTGTAAATGAGTACCTGACACAAAAGTTAGGAGAGATAAAACAAGCAAAAAAAGGGAACAGGCCACCCAACCTAATAGTTTCTGCAGCTTAGTACATGAAGATTTATCTTCATCTCCAGTGGCAGATTGCTGCCATAGGACCTACCTTTACCTCATTAGATTAACGGTAAAAATTTGCTACATACAAATCAAGAAAAGAAATACAATAAACCACACAGGCAACATTATTTACATGAACACTACCAAAGTCAGATGTGTCAAGCCATTGTGGCGCAAATAAAACTCTTCAACACAAAACATTTCCAGTCTCTAGACTGCATCCTACTGGAAATGAAGTAGGACCATTGTCCTGCTTCTAGAGAGATTCAGCGGGAGTTTGAGATGAACACAGAAGAAGTTTACATGAACAGATGTGTCAATCAATCTCAGAAAATAATACAGCAACAAAATCTAGTTTACAAATATGTAATATCACATGCTCTATGTACAGACAGAATTAGATAACTGTAAATTGAATACTGGAGAATCTCTGTTCAAAGACATTGAATGAAAATAGATATTCATTGCATCAATAATACATCCAAAACGCATGAGAACATGGTTAAGGTTAATCGTAAGTTTGATGTTAAAAAGTTATCTACTGATCACACTGTTTATGACTGTTGAAAGGCTCAATGAATATCTACTGATCACACTGTTTATGACTGTTGAAAGGCTCAATGAATATCTACAAGGCTGTAAAAGTGTGAAAATTCCTTCTGCAGATGCAGAGATGTCTTGCAAACTCAATGTTTTTTGTGCTGTTACCACTGGTAGATATATAATATATTTTTGTTGTTGTCTTATATATACATCTTCCACACTATATGTTTTACGTTGCTGTTTTTTAATGAAGTGCTCATTCCAAGAAATCCTATACTGCTGGGTATCGCTGATGTTCTCAGTCTGGATGGTGTTCATCAGGTAAGAGCTCAACATATGTTACTGGAAACATTCCTTCCTGGCCATTAATTTCACCTCGCCACCAGCTATCATCTACTTTCTCAGTTACTTTAATTATAGCTCCCTTGCGAAAGCCAAGTTCATCACAGCCTTGTGCATCAAAATCATAAATTGCACGGACATGCTGAACCTGTGGAAGATGTGAAAAGACACCAGTAAATGTTAAAGTAAAAAAGAAAATATCAAAAAGTTCAAAAAAACATGTGCAACTCTACAGGCAAGGTGCTTATTATCTCCAACCTTCTGTGTGGTAATTAGGGTCTGAAATAGTTCAGGGTGCATAAGGATATTGTTTTCTTTCTAGACATACTGTAGGACGCAAATAAGGAAAGTAGGATCATAGGTTGACCACCTGTCCACTGCGGGAAAAAATGAGCACTGCATTTCTTGTCTCAATTTCTTACTTGTACCTTCTGTCACATGGTCCCCATGGATGAAAAGAGTGGCCAGTGGACATTGCACCTCTGTACTTTTGTGGCAGACTCTTGAGTGGCTATTACCATAAGTGCTAAATTCTCATAAATCGCTTGTATTTTGGGCGTACATTGGAATTTAAAGGTTTTTACATGAATTTCTGCAGTTCTGTACGCTTTTGTTTATTTTTTTACTCAATCCCGGTTTTTATTTATTTTTAGTGGCAACACTGAATTTTACGGTAGTTATATATTTTAGTGGCAACAGTGATTTGTGTGATTTTGTAATTTTTTTTTTCACAACAGTGTTTTTTGTGGGTTTTAACATTTATGTTAGTGACAACAATGCTTTTAACACATTCATTAATTTTTCTTTAGCACTGAAGTTAGCACATAGGGCAGAGGTCTGAGCTCTCTAATTCTATTCAAAGCTATTCTATGTAGTTCTTGAATGTAAGTTTTGATGTGTCTCTTCTCTGATTTTATCATTCGATTTGAATTCACTTCAATGGGCGTTAGTTATTTTTAACATCTACCAGTCAGTACTTTAATTATTCTATGTGATCATGAATTTGTCTTTATACAGAACTTAAGGAATTTGTGTCCACATGCATTGACAGCACACATGTATCTGTGTGTTAAGTGTGTAGGCCTATACATAGTTTGTATTGTAAGTTTTTGTTTCCTCCTAGATAGTGTAGGTCTAAAGTTAAATAATAAAATATGTAGGCCTAAATCCGATCCTTATCTTTGCATAATACTTTTATAATAATAATAATAATAATTTGTATGGCATAGAGTTGATAGAGGCACATCAAATCTGATTCTGGAATGGAAAATCAAGAACAACTAATACATCATTGTGTATTTTTTCTGTCACATGATGCTGGTAATAAAACATCAAGCTTTATTTACAGCATATAGAAATATTATATTTATATATTTGATCTGTAATCAAATATATATTATCCTATATTAAATAATATTAATTAGGTTTGGCACTGTGGCACAGACCATGTCTGTGACGGCTGAGGTACTGAGTTCGATCCCATGCAATTTTGCATCAGGCTATTCAAAAAGCAATGGTAAACTACTGAACATATTTATAATTGTCTAGAAAATCATCAAAGCCAAAAAATACTGGGTTAGTGGCTATGACCTACGTAGGATATGCAAACTATTTTTTTTTCTATTAGGGGCTAAATCAAATTTGTGTATTTATTGGCAGGGTGTAGTAAATGCATCTGCTAAAGAAGTTTATGATGCTTGATGTTGTCATTCAAACCCTTTTTTTGCAAGGGGGGGGGGGGGTGTCAATGTAAATCATGACATTTACACTGAGCAACAAGTAAGAGGTAAACCTGCACAAACAACTAAACTTCCACAAACAAATGTGGATAATTGTACACTCCACAATAATGTAATAATATGTGTGTCAGTGTTTTGTGAGTCTATGGCTTTCCTCGAGTGCAAAACACCATGAAGTCTTCAATGTCAGTTATTGTTGCTTATGAAGCTATGCTTTTATATTTTATGTAATACTATTTCCTTGCTCATGTGCCACTCTGTCTTTATTTCTGAGACTATTTCTTAATTTTTGAAGAAACTGTATTGCTATCCTTTCTTCCTTTTTGGGCCCAGGCATAACACATTTCTTTTAAAAGTAGTAATTTAACTTTACATATAGTGCTTACATATTAAAATACACCGTAAAAATTGAATGCATTAGACCATAGCTGCAAATAAAGCAGTGACACAGCACTTATCCATTCTCTGGACTACATTCTGATGGAAATCTAATACAATCCTTTCTCTGCTACAAGAGAGTTCCAACAGGAGTTTGAGAATGAACACAAAAAGATGTTAGAAAGCCTGCAGCTAAAACAAGTAGTACCTCAAGACTTGGCTTGACCATATCCTTGAAGTATATATCATGTGACCGACTGACTGTGACTCTCCTATGGTACTCAACCAACTCACTTATGGAGTTGAATTTGACGACCCACAGGAAATATTTCCCACCACCATCTCGCAATATCTTAAAATGTTGAATGCCATCCTGAAACCTGCAATTGTCCATAAACAAAAATTAAGACACATTCATTTTATAAGTGAAATGTAAATAATAGTTAAACCTGTGCTACAACAGATTTTAACTATGTAATAAAGCATTATTTATCATTATTACTTTCCAGATGAAGATCACTGGTCTTATGTGTGTTGTCAGAACCAGAAAGGGGAGTCAAGAATGGGTACATACTGTGATGTGTTATACAAACCATAAGAGGAGAGCTGGATGTATCATTTGGTAACCATGTGTTTCAGAAAATTAAAGCCAAAAATTTGTGAAAATTTATGAGCTGAGCCAAAAGGAGAAATATTGCAGCTTTATTGTAAAGTAACAGCACAAAGATAAATATATGTGGTTACACCAGAGTGAATACCATTATCCAATATGGCTCTCCATATTGGGTTCAGTACCATAAAGGCAGAGTGGGTAATGGAATCATCTTCTTACACATGATTGATTCGCAGGCAGCAAAGAACCTCATCCAAATTTAAATGTAGCCAACTTGACTGAAAAACATTGACCAACATAGCAATACAGAAGAACTTGGGTTCCATATCCGAGGGGCACAGTGAGTGATTATCCATTATGGCAGAGCCTTCTTCTATGATCAATCTGTAGTAGTCATGTAGTACAGCATATTTCTGCGTATAAGCCGAGGTATGGAAACATAATAATACTGGTAATAATACAATGGAATCCTGTTAGTATAAGAATTAAGTCGAGATGTATTCTTTCCAGAACATAGTCGTCCTTATGAATCTCCTGCAGTCTCTGGCAAGCTGTCCCGCTTCCTCCAGCGATGTGTGCATGCATTCCTGAATATCTCTTGTTCAATGACATCTTGGTCTGCCTCTGCCTTTATTGCCTTCTATCCAACAACAGTTTCCATGTCACTGTCTCCCTCTTCACATGGCCGAAAAAACCTAACTTCATTCTTAATATAGTGTTTAAATGTCAGTCTTCTTGAACGTTGAAGATAGTGAACATATGTGTTCTCATGTGGCTTTATATAATCGATGTTACTCCTGAAAGCTACAGCAAACTACAGGAGTGCCAAGAATTTTTATGGATGTGTTGAAAAAATGAAGATAATACAAACTTTAGCATCTGTGAGAAGCAAATGTCATTTCTTTCATTTTCTCCACTTACATTTACAGCTGGGAACAATAGATCAAAGACAATACAGTTCGACCTTCCCAGGCGATGTCGCCAGAGGTCATTAAACCTGCAACCCCAGGTACCAGGCAAATTCAGTCAGGAAGGTTGGCCACTACGGTAGCATTACCACATCATTTGTGTCTATGAATCTACACTAAGCTCGCACAGAAGTTGCAGAAAGAGCTAGAAATGAAAATTGATTGATTTTAACATTCACTATTCTTATCCGCCATTACTGAGGGTGTAAATAAAATTTGATAGACATCGCTATCTTAAAAAAATCTGTATAAAATCGAACTTGTGCGAAAGAGCCTTGAAACTTTCAATGTGTCATAATGAATGTTTGCACTGCCTGAATGAATTTCAAAGCCCAAGAGTTATTTCAAGTGCAAAATCCTATTTATTATGATGCTAGGCCTAGATTTATATTACTTTTTCTGAATATAAAAATCTCAATTAAAAAAATTTGGATGTTTCCAATTTGGAACAACATACTTTTCCGGATGAGTTATTTTTAGTAACAGTATCACAACGGGGTTCCCGTATTTCTGAAATATAGCGGTTTCGACAATTGGTTACCAAGGTTCTATAACGGAAATTAGACAACTGCTGAAATTGTCAGTAAAGTGTTAAAACCATTTGACTACTTTTTTTTTACTTGTTTCGCTAGGATCCATATTCTATTTTGAGTCTGCCCAAGACTAATGTAAAACTGTGAAATTTTGATAGTTCTGAGTTCATGCTTCCTATTCATCTTTGCATGATAAATTCACGTTACTTATTTGTTATTAAATATTTAAAACTTGTGAAGTTTTGAGACAACTTGTTCACAATGGATAATATTATTAGCATGTACATGTACACTGATGACATAGCCGTAGTAATGATGGAAACATGCAATATGTAGATGATTTGCGTACCAGATATAATGTGGAAAGTGGTATTGATGTTTCTTTTTAAATATGCCTAGTGTTTCGGATGAGATCTGTGGTAGGAATACTAATTATGGCATCCCAAATTTCATCTTACTCATGTCATTTTACCAGTAGAATTCCGACTTCGAAGGATTTGAATGACTGTTTGTACTAGTAGTTTTTTATTTTGTGGTCAGTATTTGACATTCTGTGTTCTCATTTTCTGTTTTAACTGCTAATTATGTTTAAAATGTTGTGCTCGTATATACACATAAGTATGTCTTGTTTGTTGTATTGGATAGATTGTAAAACTTATTGTGAATCACTGAATATGATTTTTCGGGGTATGAACTCCATATTGGAATTGTTAAAATTTAAACAGCTGTGAATATTGAAACTGCCTCTGTCCTGAAATGTGTACATTTTGTTCTGGTGGCATGGGATTATTTGTATGTAGTGTCATCAGGAAATGTGTATTTCGAAGAGTCAATACACATAAACAATGGGGAAATAATTTTTTAAATGATCATTAAATGACTAGTTTTAAATGATTTTTTTAATGATTTAAATTACACAGTATATGTTCTGGTGTCTGTGTTGCTGCTATATAGATGCAGGCAGTAGAGTTGTTGCTGCTTATTCAGTGTACATGTGCTCTTAGAAAAACAATGTCCAGTTCTCAGTCAAAATATTTGACATTTGTTTCTATTCAATTTGTCAATATGGTCTTGCTTAGGTCTATAGTTCAGTTCTCTCCGCTGTTCAGTTCTCTCCACTGAGTTGCAGAGATTGCTTTAGAAGAGACATTGCTTCTCTGAAACTTTGATGTACAAGTGACCGAGGAGGCTACATCCTATTTTTACAAATTCATTTGCTTTTTTATTTTCAGGAATGCCACGATGAACTGGTATCCATTGCAGTATTAATGTAGCTTTTCTAAATAATTTTGAGATATTTTTCCTGAAGCTGTGCATGAGTATGTCTTGTTTAGTGTATTATATAGATTGTAAAACTCATTGTTAATCACTTAATATGATTTTTTGGGGTATGAAATGTGGATTGTTAATATTTAACACTTTCAATCCCGGCCTATCATGAAAATCTTCCGGCAAGGGGAATAACTTAAGGAAGGCACATAGGGCAGCAGTCATGTTTCTCCATGCGTGAGGTTCGCTGCAAATTGTAGTTCTTGGGTGGTGTTAATACCCATTGTCATCATTGCCTTGCTCAACCAATATTACATGTCATAATTTATAGGTTATTTACCTACAGTATACTGACCGCTCAGCTTCAAGAGATCGATCTGAGTCTATTTCCATATCATCATTTTCAGAATAATCACCATCTAAATCTAATTAATTCATCATCCTCTGAATCATCAAACACAACTCAACAACTTGTTCAGCTGTTTTTGAATATAAAAAATATCTTATTTTAAATAAATAGTTTTGGTTTAAAATACTAATCATCAATAAGAGTATGCCATTTTGTGAAGCAGCAATCCCACAATGCAATGCGCACATCGTGATGTCGGTAAAATGTGTAAATTGAACTAATAAGAAACCATAATGTTGAAACTGTATTGCATACTGCTATTTGTAGTTTTTCATACCCATACTCTATAGTCTGATAGTCAGTGTGTTTTATGTAAGCACTGTTATACTATGCAGTCTCCCTAAGAATGCGGTTGCATCTGTGAGTCTCACCATTGGTCCACTAGACAACCACCAAATACATGTAACAGAAAACCTTAGTAGATGACATGCCGTTATATTGAGGCTCTCTTGGAAGCTTTGTAGCATCTATAGACCCCCTCTGAATATAAGGCTCCTTAAATAGGCATTGCACTAAGCTGAAATCTCATGGGTATGAAAGAAAGATCAGAAAAGCCACCCCACTACACATAGGAAGTAAGAACTAATCGCTCAGAATTCCTGGGGTGCTCAAACAAACAAACTGCAGTCTCCCTAACAAGACATGGGATTCATCATAGCTGAGTAATTAGTGCATTGGATTCAACAATCAACTTACGGGGGTTCAAATCTTCATTGTGGAGATTCATCCCTTATCTATTCATCTTAAATTAGGTACCAAAATTTCTGAGTGTAGCATTTTGAGATTTCTGTATTATTTTCTAGTTTTAATTGTAGTTTATAAATACAAGGACTCACTTCACACTAATTGAAAACTCTCCAGGTGCACTCTCACTATTGCGTACAAGAAATGCCCCATCTGGTTGCTCTGTTTTTAGCAGCATCTCTTCTGCCTTTGTCCGAGAGACTTTGCCAATATACCACCTAACATGTATAAATTAAGTGTCAAAATTTAGTTTCTTTAAATACCACATAAGTAGGATCTAAAAAAAAACAATATATATTATTTTAAAATATAATAACATGACAGCATTATTATAAGAAATGTATATAACCAATAAAATATTCACTTTCCTCACAATATTGTGCTAAGTGAGCAAAACACTTGATAAATAAACAAATTATGAATTTTGCTGCTGAAGGACAAAGGTGCAATGTCCGTTGGCTTGCACCTCTTTATCGTCCATAGCGCCCATGTTACAGAAGATCAAAGTAAGAAACAAGACAGGTAGTGATGATGATTTTTTCACAGGAGACAGGTTGTCAGCCTATTCCCCCAACAGTCCTTAGCTACCTTCTACAACATCCTGGAAAGGAAAAAGTTGGCCCCAATCTTTGCACATTGAACTAGAAGTCCAGGTCCCAGTTGCCACAAAGACAACACATCTAAATACAACTTTATTGTAATAAACAACATTGCAGTAGAACTAATATTTCAAGCAAAATATGCTTTAAGATGATGATACATACAATGATACATATGAGTATGGTGGCCTAGTTGATAGTGAGCTTGTTTACTATCACCGGGTTACAGCATGCCAGGTTTGAAACCATGTCCGGACAACAATAAAATTGTTAGTGTCATGATTTCTCTCATACAACTGCTCCTCCAGATGACCCAGCTGTAAATAAGTACCTGATGAATGATTTAGAGAAGGTAAAGACAGCAAGAAAGGAACTGGTCACCCCACCCAATAGTTGCTGCAGCTTAGTACATGAAGAGTTATCTTCATCCCCGATGGCAGGTTGCTGCCATGGGACCTTTACCATACAATGTACAATGAATTACAATCTTTATAATTTGCATTTCTCCTTGAAAAAAAAAAGATAAATGTTTATAGTTAATTATGTGTGGAATAATTTTTTACATAAATGCCTGAATTATTTTTCAACAGAATAAGAGTTTATAAACTAGTCAAATATAAAGACATGCATATACTAATACAGTGTCTTTGTCCATCAAATCACATATGTGACGGTCTTCTGCTATTATCGTAGAGTGTACATAGGTCAATCAAAGAACGCACAAGAAGAGAAGAGCACAACTGAAAGATACTAGAAAAATCTAAAAATAAACATTGAACCTGATACCTTGGCCATTCAAGACATGCTGTGTACCTGTCCACTCAGAAAGCTCAGTTTTCAGCTCAGAAATCCCCATCAAGGTCAACCACTTGAAGTGGAGATGGGACGTAGTCCAGCCAATAATGTCTAGAAACTAAGAATGGCCGGGCCAACTCTGACATCGTCAGCCGAAGATATCGGGTTGAGAGGCGTACGAGCAACCACGGTATCACGCAACATGACTTCAAAACACGTGCTGTGCAGACATTAAACTGAGAACGAGAAGAAAAAGCTCAGAAATACTTCTTTTCTTAAGAGCACCTAATGTATTGAAAAAAGAACTGCTGAATTGTAGAAGGTAAAATAAGACAAAGTTTGTGTAGCATCATGAACAAGCGGAAGTTTAACCTTCACCGCGCTTATATTAACACCAGTCGCCAAAACAAAAAATGACGGCTTGCGCCATTGGCGACACACCCCATCCGACAAGATATCGTGAGATTTACACATACCACAGTCTGTGCACATAGCTGGGGACATGCACAATCGAAGCCGGTATAATCCCCACTTCCGACATGATCGTTGTTGAGAATGGCTAGCTATTCGTACACGTTTAAGAGCAATTAATCTTACCACATCTGCACACAGGTACGATGCCATGATGATGGATCGGTTTTATAGACCTTTATTTCATCGTATTTTGAATAAAACAACATTGAATCGTGGCTTGAATCATGAATTATTAGGTTATTTAGTTTCACAGCAGTGAATATACGGAATGCCATGTTGGTTTGGGGACTTGTACGTTTGATATCGAATATGTTGAAGTGGCACCAAAAATGACTCTAGGCCTAAGCTCAAAGAACGATTTTACTGCAAATCTACATGTTTTATACAGTTCCCCTGGCTATATTTTGATAATTTCGCAATGAAAGAACATGAATGCAACAGATTTGCGTGTGATTTAGTGTACAGTGTTGCCAAGAAATTCGATAAGTAAGGTAAGTTATTTTCTTACTTATTTTTTTCCTCTTTATTTGTTATAAAATATGTTTTTTGTGAAAAACGTCTTTACCACTTTCTCATACGTCTGGTATCACACACACATAAATTATACCAATATATGCATAATTCAATTCTTTATTTATATGTGCAAATATTATTTAAATATCTCTAACAACCAAAAAATTATCACATTTTCAAAACAGTCACCATCAATAATGCAAATTTTCAAAAAATAATCCGGTGGCAGGGAGATGTTTCGTATTTTTTAATCTGGCTTGCTAAAGGTTAAGATGGATGCATTGGGTCAGCTAGTGGAAAAAAAAGTCACTTTGAAAGATGTGAAATAAAATAAAGATAGAATTTCAAACAACTGTGATTTCAGCATATTTGTTAAATGAAATGATGAAAAATCTGAAAAACTTACGAATGTGGACACATTTCAATATAGTTATGAGGAACATATCCCTCTTTCCCATTCAGCTCTGCCTTGTACCAGTTCTTGTCATCAAATGTGCTTAAAATCTGTCAATAAACATTCATAGAACAAATGTTTATCTTTGAAGTAGCTACCCTCACTATTTCAATACATACTACAACAATCTATGTATACCATTTTAACTCTATGTGGAGCATAGATCTTAAACCATTTTTTCTGTCATAAGGTTCCTTACAGGTTTTCCCCATCTGACTTCGCCAGTGTGGCACCACTGATATCGACTTCCATTTCAGGTGCAAACAGTGGGGCAAATGTCTTCTTTCCATACATGTCATAGGAGGTGACTAAGGAAAGTTTGAGGATAAGCTGACAACCTGTCACCTGTGAAAACAATCATTGTCACTGCATGTCTTTCAATTCTTATTTTTGTCTTCTGTCAAATATTCCCATGGATGATGAAAAGATGCAGCAAAAATTGCACCTTTGTCCTTTTGTGGTAGACTCCTAGGAGGCAGAAATGCTAGGTGTGCCATCACTACAGATGGGTGAACATGTCTGACAGAAGAGAATCTGCCAACAGGATCATATAGACTCCTAGGAGGCAGAAATGCTAGGTGTGCCATACTGCAGATGGGTGAACATGTCTGACAGAAGAGAATCTGCCAACAGGATCATATAGACTCCTAGGAGGCAGAAATGCTAGGTGTGCCATCACTACAGATGGGTGAACATGTCTGACAGAAGAGAATCTGCCAACAGGATCATATAGGTTGAACACTCCTATGTTTTGTCATTTACTGTAGTATCTGTGCCAATGATTTCAGTTTGGTTGTTTGTATTGAACTATAATTTCTTTGGTAGGTAAGGTGTTTCTGATCAATGTTAAAACTCCCCCCCTGAGTTTCTGTCAAGCTAGAAGAGCCTTTGATGGTGAATCTGTGGTTTGCATTTAGGCGAGTTTCTTGTATGCAGGCAATGTCAATGTATTCCTCTTACAATTTTTTTCTAAGGGGTAATTTTTTCTTGAGGACACCTGCATTCTATTGGGGAACATTTACCTGTATGTCTTTTTGTCATTTGGAATTTCTAGATTACTCCTTGTCCTGACTTCACAACACAGATAGGTGACCACAGGGCACATTTATCGGACCTCTTTGAAATTGAAGACAAAGAATTAGACTACATAATATGTTGATGACTGAATATTGTGGTTATTACGCTGCATGGAATAAATTAGACTAATAATTGTTATAGTACTGAATTTAACTCATTGCCTCCAGTGAGATGCTCCCATTGTTCCTACAAAATAGTGACCCAGGATGAAGGAATGATGTACATATTATAAAATGATTGCTTTGTTTGTGTTGCAAAGAACTTCAAACTTTGCTAGAGTGATTTTTCTTTAATTCCATACCACTAGTTCGTTGTTCTGTAATGTATTTAGGGAAAATTTGCCTAACCACGGTTCTGGAAAATTCGTGTAGATTTTTCATAGCTGGCCTAAAAATATTCTTCTTCAGCATTCGTTGTCAAACTTCTGCAGATTATCAGGATGCAGTACAGAAAACAGAATTCATTGTGTCATGCTTTACAAATTGACTGCACCTTTATGCCTGACACATCTGATTTCACCATGGTTTCTGGGTCACTTTAACACTATAAAGGATGAGACAGTCAACCCCACCACCAAAATATCTTCAGTTGTATCTTATGGAGTGCATGTCAGGTAACAGTTTCGCTATTCTTTGCTCTCCTTTTTGGTACAGGGAACACAGTTGGGATCTAAGAATATAAAGGTGTAGATAATTGGTAATGTGAAACTCAACTCTTTCTGGACCAATCACTGACATATCGGCAATATAAAGAAGCTCTATGGAACCAATATCTTATATATCGGTATTTGCTTCTATCATTCATACTATGATCATTTCATATTGTGTAGTTCACTAATATGGATATTTATGTTATTGCAATTCATCATTTTGACATGCAAGACTACTTTGACTTTATTGTTCACAAAACAAACGATAGATCATATGTCTAGAAAAACAAAAACAATTGTTTTGACTAACATGTTTTGTCTATTTCAGAGAAATAATGGCAACATTCACTGCTTCAAAACACAGTATAGAAAAAGCTATTATTCTTATTCATAGCTTGTTTTCACTGAGACAGAGGATTGTAGTAGCAATTATAAATACTAGCTCAATAACAAAAAGATCAAAGAAATCTGGAATAGTACTTTTGATATTGATCACTTAGTCAGGAGCTGTCAATACTACTGAAATATCACAGAGCAGCGATGAAAGAAAATGTAATTTTATCATCATCATATTCATAATTTGGAGGAGTTGTGCCCCTTGTCTTAATGATGGGAGTTTGACAATAGGGAATTCTCATAGTGGCGAAAGGGATAAAGTTGCCTATAGGAGTTTCTTATATGAATATAAGAATTTCATACAGAAAAAAGTAGGTCTAGACCTATGCATATTATCTTTATGCTATTTTATTATATGAGCCTACTATTCAATAGTCTATTGGAGGGTTTCTGTATGGTTTCACTATGGACGTGTCCAGTTTGCAGTGATGATGATCCAATGACTAACTAACTAACTTAGTGCAGTCCCTCTTACTGCATGTTTTCTTCCAGATGGGAACAATCACCGCTGTATTCCAATTCTGTTGTGTCTTCTATATCAGACTTAACAGTCTATTAGTTACTTTATACCTGTCACTGTTAGGATTTTTATTAGTTCTATATGTGTGCCATCTATTTCTGGTGCATTGTTATTTGATGCATGTTTAACTGCGTCTTCAATTTCGGATTTCAGGATGTATGGTTATAGATATTCTTCTATGGTATTTATTTGTTGTAATCACTTCTCCTTCCTTTTAGTTTAACAGTTGATTGAAGTAATTTTTTCATCTTTTCAAGATTTCTTGGGGCCTATTTAGTATGTTGCTGTGCTCATTTGTGATTATTTCTGTTGGTTCGTGTCTTTTTTACGTCTCATGTTTTGTACTTTATTGTTGAACATCTTTGGTACGTTTTTGTCTATCCTTGTTAAGCATTTCTCTATATTTTTGCAATGACTTTATTTTTTCAGATTTCTTAGTGCTATTCTTTGCTGTATTGTATGCTAAGTAATCTTCATGCATTTTGCCAATTTCTTGTATTTTTGTTTTTTTCGTTGCATTCAACAATACAGTCACAAAAGATGTTATTTTTGGTTTCGTGCCTTTATGGTTTTTATATTGGCATGTTTCCCACTGTTTGCATGATGGCATTTTTGAAATATTTCCATTCTTCTTCTATGTGCTGGGTGTTTTCTGGTAGCTTTGCGAATGCTTCCTGGTTAACTTCCTGGATATATTTTTCTCACATATTTAGTTCTTTCCATTTCTGTAGAGCCTATATTTAGTTGTCCTTGTTTAATTTTAAGTAATTTACTCAACTCCCTGTCCCTTAGATCTAGGCCCTATTTATAATTTATGATTGATTAGTCCTTTGGCTTAATAATTTTTTAACAATTGCATCCTGTTTTGTTCTGGAACAATTTTGTTTTCATTTGTTGATAGGCATAGTATACCGCATACTATGATATTCATCATCATCAAGAGCCTTCTCAGCAACAAAGGTTAGCTGCAACAGACCTCTAACATCCTCTGTCTCTTGTTTTGGTGGTGCACTCAGCAAGACTGTGGTAACCTGTCCATCTTGTGATGTTACTCTCCCACTTTTATTTCTGCCTACCTCTTGCTTGTTTCCCTTTGACTTTACCCTCAAGTAAGGTCTTCAATAAGGTGTCATGCCTTATAACCTATAGCAATCTAGTTTACATGTTGCGTAATATTCTCTCCTGCAGCTGAATTTTATTTTTTTTAAATGTTACGCAATAGTTGATGGCTGTTTTGAAAACATGATAACTTTTTTGTTGTTAGAGATATTTAAATAATTTTTGCATTTATAAATAAAGAATTGAATTCTGCATATACCTGTGTAAGTTTTGTTTGTGTGATATGAGACATGTAAGACATTCGCAAAGATGTTTTCCCACAAAAAACACGCAAATTATAACCCAAAAAAAACAAGAATAATAATATGAAATTTCTTACTTTATTTTGCAAATATCATTGAGTGGCAAAAGCTATTCTATGCCTAATCCAGGGATCTTTATGATCAAATTATCATAATTTCATGGAGGAAAAGGATTAAACTTACAGGTATGTCATCTTCTTCTTCTGCGTTCGTTCTCAAACTCCTGCAGATTAGCAGGATGTAGTCCAGAGAATGGAATGTGTTGTGTCATGGTTTACAGCATTGCTGTGATATCTGCGCCTTTTGGCCTGACACATCTGACTTCAGCATGTCACAGGTATGTCATAACATCTTTCTATAAATCTAGATCGAGTCCAAAATTGTATCGTTGGAAACCGGTTCATGTTTTAATATCAACCAGCGTGGTGTAACTGATTTTCAAGTATGAAAACAACATACTTCTCCATAAATAATCATCTGAATCACAATCTATAATGATTTTAATGAAAATACAATAAAATAAGTTTATAAAATCCAATTCAATGTCATGGTGCTGCTCTTTTTTGGGCTGAAGTCTAGTATAAGAATCCACCGTGACCTTTGTTCTATTTTCGAGGTATTTCCTAACCTTTGCAGAGTGATTGCCATGTGATTAAAACATGCGTTTTATTCACATTGTTACATATTATGAACCTGGTACA
Organism: Meghimatium bilineatum; assembly: GCA_034231615.1. NCBI lineage: Eukaryota > Metazoa > Mollusca > Gastropoda > Stylommatophora > Philomycidae > Meghimatium > Meghimatium bilineatum. The sequence continues at coordinate 26,336,156 of CM067320.1, read as the reverse complement.
TGAACCTTACGAATTATTGATGTTCCGCGGAAATCCATTACGTCAGCTAGTTAAAAATGTTAAGACTTATACTAGACTTCTACCCTTTTTTTTAATTGTCAACACATTACGAAAATGTTGATATTTCAATGACATTTGGCACTTGGTTGCCACTAAAACTGCAGGAAAAGGTAGTCAATAGAATAAAATGGCAGATTTATAAAATTGGATGAAAAAAATTAAAAATTTGGGATTTTTAATTGATTGAAGTGTACCTAGCAACCGTGGTCTACGGCGGCAAATATACTTGCCATCAGCGTATAGCAAACGGAAAATCTTGGTGAATAAACTTGCCTGCAGTGTGCTAAAGGTTTTAATGTGTCCAAAATATTTTATTTGCCCGATCTTTCTTTCTCTTAGTAATTCTTTCTTCATATTAAGTGTTTTGGCACAACTACGGATCAACTTTTCACTGTACCCTTTGTTCTAGTTTCGAGGTACTACCTAACCTTTGCAGTGTGCTTGCAGAAGTTGTAATTAAAATTAAAGTATGTTATTTGAAATGGAATATTAATTTCTCATTAGCATTTAGATTAGGGAGGGGGTAAGGGTCAGTTATAAATTTAAAAATAAATTAGTTATAAAAATTATAATTATAAATGTGGTTAATAAGGCCTGTCAGGTCATTGGTCAATTAACACCTTTACTAAGAAAAAAGATATTACACTAGAAACAAAGAAAGCGCTATTCCACACCATTTTACCAACGTTGTGTTATCAGTGTCAAACTTGGACATTAGATTCTAGAACAATTCATAAGATTAACACCACTGAAATGAAATGTGTGAGAAGTATGATTGGAGTTAGCTTGAGTGACAAAATCAAGAATGAAGAACTAAGGAAACAATTAGGGATCAAGTCAACAATAGAATACATCCAGAAACAACAAGTTAAATAGTTCGGCCACATAACCAGACAGAAAGAGCAAAGTATTATCCAAAAAACCCTTATAAGAAACAATACGTAAACAGTCGACCTATTGACTGGATAGATAGTGTATTAAAGACACTCGGAAATATAACAGCAGAAGAAGCAAATAGAAAGGCAAAAGACAGTACATTCACTCTCCCCTCAACACTGAAAGGTACATGAGGACAGAAAGAAGAAGAAGATAAATGTGGTTGATGTTGTTTGCGTCGGGAGATGTGATCTCACGTCATCCATTAATTTCATTGGTGTTACACGGAAATCTGTGATGTCTGCTAGTTAAAAACGTAAACACTGTGTGCTATTTATAACACAGTGAAGAGTTGATCTGTAGTTTTACCAGTGTTTTTAGAATCTTTTTACTATGATACTAAACCTATATATAATATAATATATATTGGCCTAACATTGTTATGTTGTATTAAAAATTAAAACAGTTATGCCTATTTTCTCGGTGCATCTTAAATATTGTCCACCGTTGTGATTACCTAACCTTGGCAGTGTTAGATAAGTTGTGTAAAATTATATATTTTGGAAAGGGGGGGGGTTAAAAGGATTCGAATTAGTGGTTAAATCCTAGTTTAAGTCACAGTTGTGCTATAAACAGCACATTGTTGACTGTTGTTGCAGATTTCCGTGTAACACCAATGAAATTATTGACATTAATGGATGCCGTGACGTCACATCTCCCGACACAAACAATATCAAGCACACTTATAATTTTGATAACTAATATAATAAGATTAATAATTCATTTATAACTGATCCTAACCATTACCCCCATCCCTAATGTAAATACGAAATTAATATGCCTTTTCAATTAATATACCTTAATTTTAAATACAAATTCTACTAATCACGCTGCAAAGGTTAGGACATACCTCGAAAGTAGAACAAAGGTCAGAGTGGAGAATTAAACTAGGATTGGGCTGAATTAGTTTATATATTTGTTTGGGAGGGGGGGAAGGGTTAGAATCAATCAGTGCTGAGTGTTTAGTCACTGTTTAGACTAGAGTTAATAATTAATTCTCTAAGATTCTCGTCTAAGGCGTTATTAAACCGTTATTTCACAACGGTGGACGATACTTAATTGTTATCGGATAACTTATCCCTATTTTATTGTGAACTTAATATTTAGTATTTTTATTTTAGTTAGGCCTAGTGGTTTAAAATTCCAAAAAGTAAGATAAACGTCCTGGAAAGAGGAAAAATAAAATAGTTTCGGAATTTCCGAGGTACAAATATAATATATTGTTAAATCACACTACTATATGTTTATGTATGACGTCTTCTATGATAATTGTCTTAATAAATACTGCGCTAACACGCATAACTACAAAAAGCAAATTCTTACTTTGAGAATCTGTCCTTTGTTAAAACTGAGCTCGTCATCAGCTGTCGCAGTGAATGGATGTAAAGCAATCGCCTCCATCTTGGATTAAATTTAGTCTTTTTTTATTTACGACCTAAAATCTTTACCGATGTCCGCAAATTTTTGGGTTAGCTTGCTTTAATAGTCACCCCACATCCCAAAAGTAGAAGCTCAGTCTCTTTGAACTCGATGCTTTTAGAACATGTTCGAAGAAGTTAATTAAATGTGGCTCGACGGATGTATTTAATGAATGAAAACAGAAAATAACTACATTGAAAATAGACAAATATGTCCACTCCTTATTTTTGTGTTCTAGACTTTCCTGATCCTGTTTCCTTTGAATTCAGTTATAAGTGTTGCCAAAGGTTGAAGCTGTTTTTAGCCAAATTGTCGATACAAATCACTAAATTCCAAATATGTGTAATATCTACATTAAAAATCCAAAACTTACCTGCAATTCGATTAAAAGAAGCTATTATCATATTTATTCTGACTTTCTACTCAATATTTGATCAATCCAAATTTGTTAATGCAAAATAAGCTATAATTTCTTGCCAATTGAGGTGAGTATTTTAGAATTTATTTCTTCTTTCAGATGACAACTAGTTACAGAAGCCACGTGAAATGGTTATGGCTCATCATGATCATTTGCAAACCCACCGTTTGGCCTTAATCCCTAAAATAGAGATTTTTATTTTATTAATATAAGTGACTATTCAAAAATAATATACCTGCCTGCAAGAATCTCAGTTAAGAGGAATTCAAAATGTAACGGCAGTTTTGCAAAATGATGTTCAATGATAACACCAATCACTTTTCTATTCATGTTGAATGATGTTTTTATTACAATATTTTAAGAAATAACGTTGCAACACTACACGCACTGTTTTAAAATAAGTATGTTGTCGTTACTACCCACTTTCAAATCCGTGAGCGCTGATCTTTCAGTGCAATTTTATATATTAAAGAATGCTACCTATTATATAAACTAAATATGTGTCATCTTGTCAGAGACGAGGAAGACGAAGTAGCTGAGAAAAATGGAGGGAATAGCGATAAGATGTTCCGACTTCTCCAGCTCAAAGACTCTTAGTAGGGTATCTTGTACTTCTGCCATCCACGACCTATCTCGTTTAATGCACCTTGCTTTTGTGCTGTCTAGAGTTTAGTGTAATCTTATCAAGAGGCGTTGGTAATTATTGGCGCCATTAAAATGTTGTTTTAACTGCGCTACTCGATGTCTTACTTCGATGCTTGGTATGTGTAAAAGATTGTTTGGACATCTATTTATGCTGATGTATCCATTGTGGCACCCCTACGACCCTCCTGACTGGTTATGGATTTTATTATTATTATGTCTAGAAGAAATGCGATGGGTGTATCTCTGGCGCATCCTAGAACTGCCCTCATTGCCTCATTCTGGACTCTCTCCAGCGTATCAACGTGTGTATTAGACATGGTGAATAATCATAGACCACAGTCTATCACATATAGTATTGCTTCCATCACCAGAAAAGGGCCCGCTGCTGCATCTCTGCCGTATGCATTATTTTATTTGCACTGATACCATTCTTAGATTCTCTATACTTAAAAGCAATGATGGTACTTAGATTTTTTTGTGCTTAGTAAAATTATAAATTGTAGGCCTACTTTTCACTTTGTAACAATTGAATTTAATGTTAAATTATCGTCCTTTCTATAATCGTGTGTCTATACCAACTATGAAATCTTATGTTCTCATTTTTTTAAATGTATATGGCCAAGTAGGGTAGCAAAACTATCATTTAGACATATTGAAAAAAGGATAAATCAAATACCTCTTTCTTCTAGATTTACACACGAAGAACCTAGAACAGACAGCATGGTCGTAGATGCGACTTTGTTGAGGTTGTGGGGGGGGGTGGATTCGTGTAAAAATACTATTTTTCAAAGATCAGAGTTGGTTTGAACTCCTACCAACACATATATCTACGGGCTTAATATGCAGTGCTTATAATACAATTCTTCTTATGGCCCATGCCTTGTGGCGTTGGTTATCGTGTCTTTCCACGGCCTTATATTTCGTGTACTGTCAATCATTTTCGATACCGATGTTCTCCCATGTCAATGCTAGTTAGGTTGTCAAGTATCTTCTCTCTTGGCGCTCCCCTACCCATATAACATTTCAACTTGCCTGTTTAACAATATATTCCATCTTTCCTATTCTCATGATGTGTCTACAAATTTGATTGTCTCTTTCTGATAAAGAGGAATAAGCTTTCTTTTTGAATTAACTTCTTTCATGATATCTTTATTACGCTTTCTATCTGCCCATATTGCTCTTAACATTATTCGATAAAACCACATATTTGCTGCCTCTATATAATTTTCTATTATTCTACTGGTTGCCCAAGATTCTTCTTCTTCAGCGTTATGGTAGGACAATGGCCCTACTAGATTTCCGGCAGGATGTAATCCAGATAATAGAAAGACGCTATGTCGTCGTTTTATTTGCGCCGATGGCCACACACATCCGTCTTCGGCGGAAGTCCAAGACTTACTCCCATGCATCAGAATTGGTTCTATATATTTCTAAGAACTCTCTTTCTCACCTCAATTGACGCATACCTATTACATAGGATGTTCATCTTGAGAAATGTTGCACTAGCCAAAGAAATTCTACATTTGATTTCACATACATCTTCTTCTATTTGATTGTATTATTGTTCCTAAATATTTGAATATGTTGACTTGCTTCAGACTGATGTCATCTACTTTGATGCTGTATTCTGCAGGATATTTATTCTATGATATTACGATTACTTCAGTTTTTCTGCGTGTATATATTTTAGAATATCGCGTATGGATTTCGTGTTATAATTTAATTAATATACACACAAAAACCATGTCAACAATTTTCTTTAGCTCAAATTTTCATTCTTCCTCTTCTTCTGCTTTCGCTCTCATAAACACTACGAATAAATCGTGTGATTTCTATCAGGGAGCGTGAAGTACGTTGTACTGCTAGTTCCACTGTATAACTGTGTATTTACACCTCAGTTGGCTCATTCTGTGGTCCGGACATCAGAGGCCCAACACATCCGTTTTCGTAATGTTTTTAATTTGGGTAGTGGGCTTTCCTACCCTATGACAGCTTGCCTATCTGCCGCCAGGCGGCGGGTGTATATTGACAATTCGCCGAGACGATTGTCTTCACGTCTTTCTCACACGAGGTGTTCCGCGGTTTTTTAATGAAAAAAAACATTAAATGCGATGATATATATATATATATATATAATAATAATAATTAAAATTTGTAATTAACTAATTTGGTTTGTGAGTTCGTAGATGCCCGATGAGTCCGATTCGTGCACGGAAAGTTCTATTGCAGTGCATGCAGGAGTGCTGAAGATTCGGGGTAGGAGAATTTACGGATTTGTCCTTCCGCTTCTTGCGCTTGTGGATTGCCCGCATTGTTCTTTCTTTTTCAAATTTCGTGATGCCAGCAGTGAACTGGGTGTGCCAGGCTGAGCGATCAAGTGATGTGGTCTCCCAGGAGCTAGGATCGATGCTGCAGTTCTTGAGAGAGCTTTTTAGGTGATCCTTGAAACGCTTTTTCTGCCCTCCACTTGAACGTTTACCTTCGCACAACTCCCCTTAGAATAATCTCTTTGGAAGGCGCTTGTCTGTCATACGGACGATGTGGCCAATCCAGCGGAATTTAGACCTAGTCAGAATTGCATGTATGCTTTGCATACGGGACTTCTGAAGAATTTTCGTATCTGGTACACGATCCTGCCAACGTACTCCCATGAGGTTTCGTAGGCACCGAAGATGAAAAGAGTTAAAATGTCGAGCGTGTCTCGTATAGACAGTCCAGAATGACGCAGCCTAAAGCAGTGTTGGTAGAACCACTGCGCGGTAAACGTCCAACTTAAACGTCCCTGGTCATACTACTCGTAGTGACCGCAAAGGCACCACTCTCCTCTCTGATCGTTTTACCCGCGCACTGAGCTGTGAAGACCTAAGCACTGTGAGCATGTCTAATCACAGATCCATCAGTGTATATAATAACACCCCCCTCTTTGGTATTCTCATTGACCAAAGCCTGCACTTCTTTCTCCACAGCTGTGGGACACCATTCTCTGCATTCCCTGCTAAGTGATATTACTACTCTCAAACAAGTTTCGAAATCTGTGGGTAGACTTATCCATTCCGCACCTGCTGTCACATCCTGCAATCTGCACACGCTTTGTATGACATCCTCAGCACGTCCCATCCACGACCTTCCTCTTTGATATATATTGAATCATAGGCCTATATATATATATATATATATATATATATATATATATATATATATATATATATATATATATATATATATATATATATATATATATATATATATATATATATATATGTATATATAGTAGCATCACATTGCTCAAACATGAGAGCTTTAGTTTCTGCCCTATTCACCATATTCGGCGCCGAATGAACATATGGCCTATATAAGCACTTAACAGGTCATCTTAACTACTTTTTGTTAGTTTTTCCAGTGTGTTGTTTTTATCCATCGTGAGAGGTCCATTTGTTGCATCCTCTTTATAAAATATGTTTATGTCCTTGTCTATAAGTTCATAGATGGCTAATGAGCCCTATGCTGGCCCCAAAGGTAATTGGACAGGTTGGGGTTGGTATGATCACTTTTGATCTAGTCATGTCTTTCTTGCCAGTCTCCACTGTTATGCATGCATTTCTCTTTAAAAAAAAAATAGAAAGATGTACCTGCTTTGAATGCAGAGCACCATGTAGTTCTGTTTCGTGCAGCTTCTTCCCATGTATGCAAATTTATTCCAAAGGTTTTCAGTGATGTCTTTATAAGGGTCATTCATTTGGCCACCCTGTGAGTGAAAGCTCTTCTGTATCTGCGCATGATAGCAAAGTGTATGATCAGAACTGAACGGGTCACTCTTCTCAACAGCGCGCAGAGTAGTACATGGATCTACTGTTCAGGTCATGCTGGGGTCGGGGAAAACGAAAGAGCCGATTTTTGGCTGGTAAAGCTGTGTTGAACAGCTACGAGGTAAGAAGAGACAGGATTGAATTGATTAGAACAGTCACTGATATCTTACTAGAAGACGAAGAGGAGGTTGAACGAGACAATGTACATATTCATAGAATGGTAGAAATGGGAGTCACGAGGCGATGGAAGATAGTTCGGACGGATGTGCTCAGGACACTCTTGAAGTATATGTTTGGCACTCTGTGCTGCCTATCCCCATGTACACATGGCCGTGTTGCCAATCTTGAACTTTGTACACGTGACTGCGGAGTCGGTTGTGTCCTGTTCTGAAACGTAGAATTATAACTTGTTCTGATCTGTTCATAATGTAATAGTCATCTTGTGCTGGTGTTTGTGGCTTTCTTATTGACTTGATCATCTGTTTTTTCTGATGGTAGGTGATTGATATATCTGGTTGGTCTTCGGCAGCACCTTCCTTAGCCAGTTGGTCTGCTTTTTCATTTCCTGGTATTCCACAGTGAGAGGGTATCCACTGCATGGTTACCCTATACTGGTAAGACAATTCAATAAGTAGTTTTGTTCCGAATCAAGAATCAACTGTATCTCACAATATAGGTGTAGGGCCTATCTTTAGTAGATGGTGATCTGGCATGCCTGCAACATGACCCGCGAACATATTCGTATCAATATCAGAATATGGGACAATGGTAGGGATATCATCTCTGGTCTTATCTTGTTATCTGATGTTCATCAATAATAGGTAGTAACTGCAGCAAAACTTTTATCCAACAGGCGAAACTAGGAAACAGGGTGATGAAATTTTGCCATTAATCAATACACCTATTACAACACATGAAATTTTACATTTCCACCAAAATACCTTTAACAAAAACACATTCACAACATAACAAATGATGAGTAAGGATGACACCATCCATTCAGCTGACGGAGAGCTATTACTATGCTTTTGTGCCAATTTCGATAAGTCAAAAATCATGTTTTTACATTATTGCAACCACTAACCTGCAGGTGTTTGACCTATATATCCAAACTCTACATCTGTGGCAGTCCATTAGTGTGAGCTAAATACTAACTCTCACTGCTGCATATCCCATTTATTTGCGAACAAAATGTTATTGTACATTTCTCTCTTTAGCTTTACTAGATGTATATCTTCTTTCCCTACAGTAGATGATCAGTGACCAGTAATCCTATAATACTTGCCCTATTTCCCTAACGGTACTCAGAATGTACATGGGCATTATTTTTTGGGGACAATATCAGCAAGTCCGTCTGTTCATTTATTTCTCTGATTCCAGCATGTCCTGGTACAACTTAGCTCGAATAGTGCTCATTAGCCATCTACGAACTCATAATCAAGGACATAACTAAAATTGAATTTTCAAAAGTGGATGTAACAAATGGTCATCATCACTTGTGATGGACGAACAACATGAAGCTGAATTTTGTCATTTCATCCTCTTCTTAGTGATTTAATATTTAAAACATCTCCATTAGTTGTAATTTCTGGATCATAACAAACTTCTGTGGAAATTGGATGTTTCCAGCCAATGGCGAGAATCAAATGGTGACACATTGCATTTACGTTATCTGAACTAATAATAATAATAAAATCCATAACCTGTCAGTTTATCTGTTTATACAAAGTTTCATGACTGTTAACAGTGGTTCTTGTTGACCCGATAAGACATTAATTCTAATGTCTGAAAATAACAGTTCTGTAGGGTTATTTTAATATGGTGGTGCCCAGCTCCTCATCAAAATTTCCACAATGAAATGGCCACAGAAAAACACAGCTGTTATCGTACACCATTTTACTGGAAGAAGTAAAATTCTGTATGATAACAGCTGTACTACATCATGCTGGAAATCTAGGACCTGCTATAAGAGAGATCCAGTGGGATCATTGTCCTGCCATAAGAGAGATCCAGTAGGATCATTGTCCTGCCATAAGAGAGATCCAGTGGGATCATTGTCCTGTCATAAGAGAGATCCAGTAGGATCATTGTCCTGCCATAAGAGAGATCCAGTAGGATCATTGTCCTGTCATAAGAGAGATCCAGTAGGATCATTGTCCTGCCATAAGAGAGATCCAGTAGGATCATTGTCCTGTCATAAGAGAGATCCAGTAGGACCATCGTCCTGCCATAAGAGAGATCCAGTATGACCATTGTCCTGCCACAAGAGAGATCCAGTAGGACCATTGTCCTGCTATAAGAGAGACCCAGTAGGATCATTGTCCTGCTATAAGAGAGATCCTCAGCCGAAGACGGATGTGGTGGAACATTGGCGCAAATAAAATGGTGACAGCACATTTCCATTATCTGGACTACATCCTGCTGGAAATTTAGTAGCATCATGGTGTTGCTACAAGGGAAATCCAGAGGCAGTTTGAGAATGAATGCTGAAGAAGAAGAAGAGAGATCCAGTAGGATCACTTAAGAACAAATAAAAGAAAACCTACCTAGGCTGCAATTTGGGAAATTATGCATGAAATAGTTTTGAATAGGATTGGGCACCAGTAGGGGAGAGTGTTTAACCAGTGATCTACAGGTATCCTCATCATGCATACAATTCACCATCTGCTGTGAAGACCTGATCATCTACTAGTTTGTCTAGAGTCGAATAAAGTCAGTTAATAAAAACAACAAAACAAGTGAAAGACTTGAAGTTTTATAATAAAAATGTATTGACCATTTAACCATGCTCAATGAAAATATTCCATAATTAAAAATCAGCAATTTGATATAAAAACCAGGATATTAATGTATTCATACATTCCTGCTAATGTGTGGGATATATCCATGTGTGAGACAATGGATTGCTATACAATGTGTGCACTTGGATTTTGCTGATAATTTTTACTGCTTAAATTCCAACAAACTATATGCAACAGTAAACTCCTAGTAGATGACATCATTCCTATATAGTGAGGATTTCATCTTGTGAGTCCCACAGAACTTTATCCATACAACTACGTTTTTTATCCTCTCTTAAATAGGAAGCTTCTTTTCACAGTATTGGGTATGAAATAAAGCTCTGGGGCAATCTTCTTCTGTGTTCATTCTCAAACTCCTGTAGATTTGCATGATGTAGTCTGGAGAACGGAATGTGTTGTCTCATGTTTTACAGCATTGCTGCAATATCTGCACCTTTCGGCCTGACACAACGGAATTCAGCATGGCTTCAGTTCACTTTGACCCTATATTGGATGGAACAGCCAACATCAGACATCTACAAACTCACAAACCAAATTAGACAATCACAAATGTTTTGTTGTTTTCTACTTGTTCATCACATTTATTGTTTTTCATGACATGCTAATCTTCGCTTGCGAAGGAGGAACATCATCATTAATCTATTAACACAGGGTCTATCTCAAACATTTCATATGTTATTAACTTTCTCATGGGTGAAGATGTTAGTGTCCAAGATGACATTGGTAACAGAGTGTTGGTAGACAAATACTCTTAATTGTTGTTTTACTTTTATCAAGTTTAAGCAGTGGTGAGCAAAGGGTGTCTGTCTTTTGACATCTTGATTCTATCTGACTAGACTTCCATTCTCTGTGAAAATATTGTCTAGATATTTGAAATCTGAAACTTATTTCACCTTGCTATTATCTATTTGTATATTTAATGTGTGTGATGTTTTTCTGATTTTCATTGCTTCTGTATTTTATATATTGACTTTGTACAAGTTGTACTCATTGAAAGCTGTTATATATTGAATTGATAAATTGTTAGTAGTTCCTCAACTTCATAAATAAGGTTCAGTCATCTAGAATAAGCAATTTGTTCAGCGAGTTGTATAATTTAATGTCTTTATGTTCAAAATTAATGTTGTTTCTTCTATTTGTGCCTCTTATATTCACCTCTTCACTTATAAAAAAATTGAAAACATAATGCTACTCCTCTTTGTGCTTGTCAATAGTGAGGCTGCCATATTTAAACTGTGATTATGACATCACACTGTTAATCTGCACCAAGATGGCATGTGCAGGACAGTTTTGACATTCTCTTTAAACAACAATATTGAAAAATTACAAGACAATGTCAATGTTGTAATTTCTATCACACTTTAAAGGTTTTCATCTCAAACTACAAAAACTACAAAACAGAGATACATGATGAGATGCACAGTAAAACCTACCAGGTATGTGACATCTGATAGCACATGAATAATAATAACAAAAGCTAATTCAATTTCTTGTAGCACTTTGTAAAAACAATTTTACGTTGTGTTTTTTGAGTACCAGGCACATCAGCAAGTAAAGACTTTCCACACCATTGAGGTGTATGGAGGATACGGTGTTATGACCTTCGGTACATTAGGGATGATGTGGTCAGCATCATGACCACTGACTTTACTTTGTTAGATATAATCTTGTATCCATTTTCTGAAGCTGGCTCAACCATAAAACCATTTGTAATTTTTCTTTCTGTGCAATAGGAAATTAGGTACTTACATCATGTATTAGATAATTATGTTAGACATGCCATCCTAGATCTTCCATCTTTGCTTTCTAGTTTTCAGATTGCCCAGCATCTTCCTACTATACACTTTTGATACATTTACAGTATTATATTTATATACAATGAGGTATTAATAAACACTGTACAACTGGCCAAATTAACATACAAAAAAATTTGTATTCAATATATTTCTTTCCTTGTAACACGATGGAAGACACCCAAAATTTAAGGAAATGAACATTAATTACAAGTATATTTACAAAGAGACTTGGTTGAACAGATAGGCGATGTGAAATTTTGGGAAGAAAATCCAAAAATATATTGCTATCCAAATCCGAAAGACAACATCAACTTTCTGGGAAGGAAAGACCAGAGTACCATCTTCCAACTTCACACCCAATATGTACAGTTAAACAACCACCTGAACAGAATACAACGACAACACACTCCAGGGTTCTGGATGTACACTCATTCTTACGAAACTGTTGACCATCATCTTTTCAAATGTCCAGCACTGGATGATAATTGAAAAAATGCCTTTCCGTCCAGGTCCAGATAAATGGAATATTCTATATGGAACAGGCAACAGTTCATAAATACATGAATATATCACACAACAGCATTGGGTCAAATGGCATGAGCCCATGGACTGCTGGATCAACAATCAACCAATCAGTACATTTAACTTTAAAATTGAGAGACACCAGACAAAATGAACTAATAGTTCAATTATGCCTTCTGCGCTTATCCTAATACTTTCGCAGAGTAGCAGGATGTAGTCTGCAGGACATAATGCATTGTTATTATTTACAGCCTGACACATTCGACTTCAGCAGTTCAATTATGTAAAACAATCTGTGCTAATGATCATTTGATAATGCAAGGTTGGTATATTGACCTTTATCAAGAACCACATTTAACATTGGTGAAACAATGTAAACCGTACATACTGGTACAGTGAAACAACTCACTTTGTAAGACTATTTTGCAAGGAACAGTTGAAGGAGGAGCAGTAGAGGCAGACAAAGACAACTATGAACTGACAACATTCAAGAATAGTTTTGGTATAATTTTTCTATATTCGTTCAAATGGCTGAGGACAGAGGTATTTGGAACACTTTTTGTACTATATCTTCAGTGTGGTACCCCTACGACCCTGATGGGTTATGATTCTTATTATTATTGGCCTGGAAGTGATTAGGATTTGTTAACAAGTGGATGGTGTGTGTTTCCTGGCACAGTAAATTTTCAAAGAATTCTTGTTGGTGATAATATGTAAGTGCAATTTCAGCTGGTTGAAAAGGACAGAGGACTTATAGCAGGCACATCACATTGAATATATTTTTTTCTTGAGGGTTTCTTTGATAATAAAAAGTATAGATTAATACACATGTTAAAAAAAAGGTGATTTTCCAAAATATAATTTATTACTATGCTATTCAATCTCTTAAAACATGACAAGACTACAAAAATAACAAACCATTTCAGTATTAGCTTCAAATGTGCTATTGTTAATTGATTATTGAATAGGAACAAGTGAGAGACTGAGTTTTATTAAGGAGACAGAATTACAGATATAGACATGTTTCAAGTGAACGAAAGAAGAAGAAGAAGAAGCTAGAAACTGCAGAATATAACCACTATTTTCTAGCCTACATTTTTTCTATAGTTTAACTATTGAGATGAGAGGGAGAAAATTAGGTCCACTGAGATGGTACTACTTTAAAACCTGAGGGGCTCGAAGGATGACTGCAGGTGAATCACATATTAAAGCTATTGGTTTTGTGACCTGATGACTGACTGAAGAATGATGAAGAAAAAGAAGGAATCAATACCATGGCACTGGAAATATTCCCTCAGCTCACCAGTCAATTCTTCAGATTCCACATTGCTGTCCCACAGCTATACAGATTAAAGGAAAAAAAATTAGCATTCTAAATCACAGGTCATGGAAAATAAATTTTGGCAACATATCCTATTCAGCATGTACTGATCAACGTGGCATTTTGTGGCAGCAATATTTACTAGGAAATATCTACATTCACTAAGTTATAATGGCTTTCTGAATGACCAAGATGTTCAATTGATTGCGACAGAAATTGAACCTGGTACTTTGGCTGCCTGGGACACATTCTGTACCTGTCCGCCACAGAGCCGGATAAATAGGCTTTAATAGTATACACAGAGAAAAGACAGATTATGAGAGTAGGAGTTAATTAATGTAAACCAGATTACATTAGGTGAAATAGCCCTTCAGGAGAGAGAATCATGCACATATCTTGGCAACCACATAGGTACAGACAGAGAAACAGACAAGCATATTATAATAAGAACAGCAGAAGTAAGATGACACTTTATTGCATTGGGAAATATATGGACTTTGAAAAAAGGGCAAAGTAGAAAACTATTTTTCTTTCATAAATGAATGCTTGAATAGAATAAATAATTTGAATTGGTATAAGACCACTAGTGAAATAAAGTATACACGTACTAGTGGAAAGACTGCATAAGGAATGGCGTTGAGATGGATAGGATATGCAATAAGACCAGCAGAAAAGCATTGCAAAATGGGATTTGTTCTGGATTCTGTAATAAAAAATAGAACAAAAAATGGGAATTGTTCTGGATTCTGTAGAGGAAGAGAAAGATTGTGACACCAAAAGGCAAGAGATTGATACAGAAACAAGAGAGATGAGCAAGACATGGAAGGAACTGGGGGAAATAGTTAAAGACAGAAAAGATGGAAATATTTGTTGAAGATTTGTACTCTATACGGAGCCAAAAGGAGAAAAGACATGGTGAGAAAAAAAAACAAGGAGTGCTGCAGACATCTTCCAGTAAGAAGATGGTGGGCCATAAATCACCTACCGGTAAATGAAATCTGAAAAAGAACCATACAAATTATGGAAAGCATACAAGTTAAAACAGGAAAAGAGGAGAGTTGAAAGACTGAGGAATATTAGAGAAAAAAAGTGGAGGAAGAGATCAAATCAATTCGCATCTCATCAATACAAATGAAAAGGACAGCCCAACAGGAAAATGTTGGAGAGTGACAGCTCTGCAGACCTATCTTCCACAGGAAACTGACAGGAACAGATATACATGTTAATGTCAACTTGGTGGATAGTGGGAACAAACCCAATTTGATCAAAATACAAACTCAATTTGGTAAAATTAGCTTGTTTGAACTTTTCACATTTACTAACAATATTATCGGATGTGTTAATGGTACTTCAATATTCAACACTAGTTGAATAGCAATGTCCTATAGCTGACAGATATTCTTCAATTATTATGACTATTGTTATACAAATTGATATATATTTAATAACTTGTTTCTATGTCACCCATATTTGTGTATTGACATGTATACTGATCATTTATAACTGTTTCCTTGTGTGTTATGTTTAATCAGTACTATTTTAATATAACAAATACAAACAACTAAGACTCGTAGTCTGAGAGAACAATCATTTAGAGCTCAGAAAAATCTAATAATACTAACTGAGTCTTACCCAAATGCCTGTTTCCAAAATGTAAAGAGGTTAGCTTTGAATTTACAGCAGTTACAGCCACAACTATTGTTTGTATAATTTTTCTCCACATAGTTTTCATACTAACATTTCATAAAATCACTACTTCTGCTTGCACACTCACTGTTACATTTGAATTATATCAATGCTACATTCCCCATTGATGTACACCTTGCATCTGATTACACAGAATTGTATGTGCTGCAGAGTTTGTAATTATACTTCTTATAACATCAGAGGTAAAATATTTATAACTCCTCACCATTGGAAAGATTTCCTGTCCTGCTGAAATATATTTAGAAGTAAATATAAAAGCTCTCCAAAATGATGATTTAGCAGCTTATATGAGGTAAAAAGCTAAAATGGTTGCCACAACAAATACAAATATAGGACTTGTTCATCTGCTATACACTAAGCAGATCTTATGAAATGTTCCAGATAAACAAATAACTTGTATAAAAATGTAATACTGTAGTATTTCTGGCAATATTATCTAGGCACATTTTAATGTTTAGAAAGTTAAACCACTATCTAAGAAATGACTAGATACACGCAAATGTAACATTTGATAAATTATGAGAAAAGTCGTTCATCACAAACAAAACAAGTGATCAAGTGGAAAACAACACTAAGTTTCAATAAGTTTATAGATTGATTCCTCGATGATCAGAACCATTTAAATGTATAGTAACAGTAGTAGGGAATCTGTGGTTAATGGCATGAAGATATTGGCAGAAATAGTCACCTAGTTTGTTGCCATGGGGGCATACTATCATGACATTGGTCAGTGAAGAAAAGATCAATATGACTTCTTCTGTGATAAAAAATCCATTTCAGAACTGCTGGAAGAAATCAATCTATTAAATTGGAGCATGTCTCAGAATTTCAAGAAAGTCACAAAAAGGTTCCTAATGAAGTAGAAGGCTGTTTAGCTTGTGTCATTGCATCTTACGGCCATATTGAGTTAGTAATCTGAGATTTAGAATCTCTGAAGATCCTCCGTACCAAATAAAAAACGTTCAAGGAGAAACGCCTACCTCGAGCTGACAATACAAGTTCTTTCAGAGATCTTAACTGCCAGTGAGTTGTCAGGGTCCGAAAGGGGAATAAATAATGGCAACATCTTCCATGCATGTCAATAGAGGCAACTAAGGAGGTTATGGGGTGGAGTTGGCTGTCCCATCCCATATATGGTCAAAGTGTTCCAGAAGCTATGCTGAAGTTGGATATGCCAGACCAAAAGGTGCACATTTCGCAGCAAAGCTGTAAACCCTGACACAATGCATTCCGTTCTCTGGACTACATCCTACCAACCCGCAGGAGTTTAAGAACAAACGCAGAAGAAGAGATCTTAACTTGAGATGTCTGTGTAGCAACAGGGGCCGTAGAAACTTTTAGACTATAGTTCAGGGTGCAAAGAAGAGGGTCACCGTCTTCTTTCCAGGTGTAGGAGGCGTCTAAGGAAAATTGGAAGATACGCTGACAACCTGTGCAAAAAACCATCATTGTCACTGCATACCATATCTCAAGTTCTTACTTTTATCTATCAAATGATCCTCATGGATGACAAAGAGATATAGGCCAGTTGACATTGCATCTTTGTTCTTTTGTGGCAGACTCCTAGGTGGTGGAGAATGATCTGATTAAAGAATAACGGCGACACAATGCATGTCCATTCTCTGGACTACATCCTGCTGGAAATCTAGTAGGACCATGGTCCTGCTACAAGAGAATTCAGTAGGAGTTTGAGAATGAACACTGAAGAAGAAGATTGAAGAATGATGAGATAATAGGCTCAGAAGTCTACACTGCGCTTCTGGCAGGACATAAGGATTCTGGGATACTATCACACTGGAGTGCCTCCCTTTAGAGACTTCTTCAGCGTTCGCTCTCATATAACCACAACAAAATATTTCATGTGATTTCCGCCGGGGAGCGTGAAGTACGTTGTGCTGCAAGTTCCACAGTAGAACTATGATTATTTGCACCCCGGTTGGCCACTTGTGGTCAGGACCTCAGAGGTCCAGCACATCCATTTACGTCATTCCTTTATTTCGGGATTGGTCCCTCCTTTAGAGACTAAATATGTATCCATAAACCCTCCTAACACAACCATTCCTTCAATGATAACAAACCTTATACAAGTCTGGGTGTGGCCTCAATTACTAAACTGAGAAGGACCTGTGCTTTTGTCTGATAGACTATGGGCTGTCAAGATCTACCTAATCACAGCTAAAGGGAGCATTTCATCATCAGACTTCAGGCAGAGAACAGCTTGCTTTAAAATATTCGGATGATGCCAGAGTGAATGAAATAGAAGACATGCAAGAACCAGTTATCAGAGAAGACTCAAAGAAATAGTATTATTCCTGTTTCATACTATTTTGTTGAAAACCAGCTGGACTGTTTTTTTGTGAAAAATCCCACATGAAATTAATTTCGGGCATACTTATCTGTTTTAAATAAACATGATAAATACAGTACTACCTAATTCATGCCTAACCACAATTATGATACTATTATACTCTACAAGCATTGAAAGTAACTTCACCATATAAAATCTTCTTCTTCTTTGTTCGTTCTCAAACTCCTGCAGATTAGCAGGATGTAGTCCGGAGAACGGAATGCGTTGTGTCATGGTTTACAGCATTGCTGCGATATCTTCGCCTTTCGGCCTGACACATCCGACTTCAGCATGGCTTTGGGTCGCTGACCCTATATGGGATGGGACAGCCAACTCCATCCCATAACCTCCTTAGTCGCCTTTTACAACATGCATGGAAGTTAAACAGTGTTGCTATTCTTTGCTCCCCTTTCGGGCCCGGCAACACACGGGCGAACATTAAAATAATGATGATGCTGAGCATTCAGTGACGTAAAATAATTTTTAAAAAACCCACATATTCAATGTACCAACTTATTATTGCCATCTATTTCATTACTGGTAAAAAGTGATAGTCTAAACTGTAAATTAACCCTACAATAGTGACAAATTAAGACAGAGCGCTGATTATTTCCCCCCACAAAAAATGTCAGTTTTTCTTGCACATGATGATGCACAATACTAATATCAGTTCTTCTTGATCATCAATTTGTTTGTGTTCCTCTTTATAAATTCATTCATTCATTTTCCTTTTGCGCCGAAGTTAGCGCATAGGGCAGAGGTCAGATCTCTCCAATTCTGTCCGTTCAAAGCTATTCTGTGCAGTTCTTCAATAGTATTGATATTGATTATGTCACAAAATAATTCATTTGAATGAAAAAGAATTGGAATGAACTGACTTCTGTTACACAAATCGATCTGGACTTTACGATGTTAGTTGATTAATCCAACGATCGACGGAATGACCCAGACTTGATTAGAGAAACACCCTCCATCAACGGACGTCACTACCGGAAGTCTCCTTTATAAATTACTACAACCAAATTCCATATTTCTGATACCCAATAAAATTAAGTTCAATTTATTGTAAAATATTAGTATTTAAATATACAAATATAAAAAAATATAAACTACAGTAAAGAACAAATCTCTGTAGCTGTTGATTCCATGCATTACTTATTATTTATCTGGCAAATAAAATTTAGTTTAATTCTATGTATAAAATGACTATCTATTGCCTATCCCCAGGTGGATGATGTTCAGAATATCCACATTTGCCATTAAGCATAGGGATGGTGACTAGAAGCTTTAGTTGTCTATCCAAGGCCAGATGTGTCACAATGGCTGTGTTGAATCCATATTTGTTCAGTGTTGTCTTGATGTTATCTATTCATCTTGTTCTAGGTCTTCCTCTGGCCCTGTATCCGAATCTTCTTATGTTGTATGTTCTTGTTGGTAGTTGGTTACGGTTCATTCTCATAAGGTGTCCAAACCATTTTATTTGTTGTTTCTCTATGCATTCTGTGAATACATAGTCTGGTCTTATACAGATTCTTCTCCTGATTTCATCATTTCTCATATTCTCTAGTTTGGTCATGCTTGCAGCCTTTCTCAGGTATTTCATCTCACCTGATGTAAGTTTTATCTGCTGGGCTGCTGTCAGCGCCCATGTCTGGCATTGGTAGCAGAATGTTGGCATAAAAATATAAAATTTCTACTGCAATTAAATATAAATGAAACAATAAAACTACATTGAAGAATACTACTATATAGCTAATAATTGATTACATTACTTATGATTCCTTAGTCTCATGAATTTTAATTTCTATTCAGATTAGTATTTAAAAATATAATTTCAATAAAGTACATTATCTAAGAAATTGTACGAAAATCATACATGAAAATTACTGCAAAAATGTAGAAGCTAATTTATCTAGTGCTGTTATACATATAAATCTCAACCTCAGATATATATACAATCTAAAATATACATTATCCTTTATTAATGTAAATCCACATTTATATGAGTTTATTAAAAAAAAATGTAATTTTAAACATAAATATGTCACAACGTAAATTATTATTGGGCAGCACAAAATATTAGTTACACTTTAAACAAAGCAACAATCAAATTTGTTTCAGCAACGGCACTATTGCCAGTAGTATATTCTTTGGTTATTTTCTAAAACACACAATATTATTATATAATACAAGCTACAATGTACCATCTTCCACTAGGTATATATTTTACTTTATACATGACTACAGATTGGCAATGGAAAACACTGGGAGAGATTTTTGCAAATCTCAAATACCACAAGGAAAGGAAAGACCAGAATACCATCTTATGACTTTGCATTAAACATATATAGCTAAATAGAATACAACACAACATAGTTCAGAGTGCCAACTGTGCAGACTTTCTTACAAAAAACATTAATCATCATCTTTGTGAACTCCCAATGCTGGATGATATTAGAAGTGTATGTCTTCCTCCAAGTCCTGATAAGTGGAACATCCTATATAGAACAAAACAACATCTCAGAAACACATATATCACACAATAGTATTGGGCCATGATTTCATGGGCTGCTGTATCTGCAATCAACTATACATGACTACACAGTATAATGAAGTAATTATGTATATAAATAATGTTTGATCTATTCAATCCCGTAGAAGGTAATACTGTAACATACAATGCTGGAGGAATGTGATGTGCTAGCCACTTCACAGTAATTGACTTTGTGAGGTGGCAGCTCTCTCACCTGCTTATTCTTTCCTTCTTCTCACATCCATTCTAGCATAAAAAACGTTTTTGGTGATTTCATCATTAAACTCAACATGAAAGGTTGTGCTGTTAATTTACAGGATGGTTATATCTGTTTTTGGAAAACTCTTACCTTCTTCAGGATTAGGCACACAATTGTAAAGGGCCTAGATACAACTTTGCTAAAGGGTGTGGTTTTCCTTAAAAACAACTGTTCACTTTGGGGTGGGAGGGCAGAAGAAGGAGAGATTTTGACTTTCTTGTTTCTTAGTACTAAATGTTTTCTAATTTCATAAGGGGGAGGTTTCAGCCCTACAACACCCTCCCCAACATAGAGACTTGCAAATCGGCTTGGCTGTATCCTTCTTACATGAGAGAGTGATCTCTGTATTGTTTTGGTTGGGAAGAAAGCCTTCTAAGCACAAACGAGAGCTAAAGAATTTGAGAACGAATGTATGAGAACAAGATGATAGCCATAATATTACCTAAAGAAAACACCTGAAGATTGTTGGTACTATATTGGTAGCGTATTCTATTCAGGAAGTAAGCCATCAACCCAGCATTTTTTATATAAATATGTTCAGTAGTTTTCCACTACTTTCTGAATGGTCAGGATGCACAATTGCCTGTGGCAGGATTAGAACCTGGTACCCTTGGTCATTATAGACACACTCTGTATTGCGTCACCACAGAGCTGGACTGGTACTATATAGAGGTAAAATAAAAACTTCAGATGTCTCTGTGTTTTATCTTGTATAATCATGAATATTTGTCGCTGTGATTTAAACCAATGAGATTAAATATTCTTTGCTACCATTTTGTTTGTACTATTGGGCCTAGTACATCAAAACATGACAAGAAATGACAAATTAATTATTAATACATTTGTGACAAATATTGCTACTTTAGTGCAGGCAATATGATATGTTAGAATTCATGAATTTCCAAACAAAATGTATGAAGCTATTTCAGTTCAGTTAGGTTCTCAAAACAAGTGACTAAGCATCATATAAAAACTATAAATGCAGTAGTTCACATGAAGTAACATTCATGAAATAATTTTTTTTTGGTAATCATAACTTATTTTGAAAACATGTATTTTATTTTCTTGTGGTCAGGATTATGAAAGTTTGAGAACAAACCAAGACAAAGAGTTGACTAGCTAACTATGTACAGTGGAATCCCTGTATAGAACATATGTCTGTAACAATGTTCTCTATCTAACAATACTTTCTAACACACCAGTTTACTATTTATTGTTTATAATTGTATATAGTGAGTTTTGGTTAAACATAAACATTTAGTTAGTCTAGATGAATTTGTTAAACAGGGATTCCACTGTGGTAACAATTTTAACTTGTACTTCATCTTCTTCTGCATTCATTCTGAAACTCCCATTGGATCTCCTTTATGGCAGGATCATGGTCGTCTTGATTTCCAGAAGGATGTAGCCCAGAGAATGGAAATGTGTTGTGTCCCCGTTTTATTTGCGCCACTGGCCCGATACTTCGTCTTTTGTGGAACTTGCTCTTTAAAAGTGCAATGTTCCAGCACTTAATATGGTCTTAAACAAAATTACAAAATTATGATAAGCATGTTCCACTAATGAGTGACAAGTTACAGGCCATGCAGCAACACAGACTTCAACAACAATTGTTAAAATAATCTTAACTATAAGACTAACCGCAAAGAGGGATATTTTTCATTTTTTGTGTGAACAGTAGATATTCCTTGTGGTCCTTGGTCCAGAAAGGGAGCAAAGAACAGTGACACTGTGATCTGCAATGCATATCATAAGAGGCGACTAAGGAAGTTTTAGGGGTGGGTTTGCAGTTCTATCCCATAGAGGATCACAATGACCCATAAAATATGCTGGCTAGATGCGTGTTATCAGAAGGTGCAGATAACTCAGCCAAGCTGTAAACCATAATACAACAAATTCAATTCTCCTGATTACGTTTTGCTAATCTGCAGGAGTTTGAGAATGCAAGCAGAAGAAGAACAGTAGATAAGTAATATTTACTGTGCATTATATCATACTTGTCTCTAATCCATACATATACAAATCTAAAAGATTGTTGTCAGAGAATGATTGACATTATTTTCAAGTAATAAATTCACACAGACTTGGTTCATAGAGAAAGCATTTGGCCACAAGTACAAACCAAAAACTGGCTATGACTCTATGACCACACATGTAAACTAAAATATAAAATCAAACCCATATGACACACATTCAAACATTAAAAAACCCAATGCAGCTTAAAAATCATAGAAATGGGATCACAATATATGGAATGAAGCCAATTTTCCAAGACATAATCATAAACATTATGTATAACATTTTCTTATACCATATAATACAAGGTTTGTCTGAAAATAGCAATGACACCAGAATCAAGTTCTAAACACACATATATTCAGATACATTCTTCAAGTGAACTCTTCCTCACAGGGTACAAATTACACATACACGCTATAAATAACAGTTATTACCATAAAGCATTGAGTGATATGACCACACTATACAAATAATCTTCAGTACAGTGATATCTTCTATGTGTTGCAAGTACAGTAGATGCCGAGCTATTATTGGTTTTATGTGCTTCAAAAGGAAGATTAAATATGCACTTAATACTGAACTAATAATTTGACCACATTCTATGATTATCACATTTTTGGAATATGCCCATGGTGACTAACTTAAATGATTGTAAAATATATTAGCATACGTCAATAGTACAGCAACCGTAGTAATAGTATTGCTAAAAATTGCTAATCTAGGATAATATGAGCATTCCAATATGGCCATCAAATAAGTATGCTATGGATTGATGGTCAGCAAATAATTAATGTAAACCATATACAATTCATGCCAGCCTTTTTTTTAAAAATAGTACTGGAAAATTTATATAAACTCATTGATTTGACAAACCACAGAACAATAGAATATATTTTACAATATCCAATTATCTACACACACGTACACAAGCATACACATAATATATACTGCCTTCCTTGGCAGAGGTGCAAGTGATATAGTAAGATGGTCCCAACGTGCATAAACTTGGTCTGCTTCGAGGGCAGTGTATATGGTACCATCCCACATACTTCTGATGACAGCAGTTGTAAAGCAATGTCCTTCAGAGGATATGCATCAATTATATATATATTTATTATACATAGTGGTACCTTGGTATTTTCACTCAATTGGTTTTATTGTGCAAGTCATGTGGCACTGACGATTTCAGCAAGTTGTCAATCAACTTTAAGGCACAAGAATATAAAATATGATCACTCAAAATATATGAAAGTAAACACATTTACCACAACTTTCAACTACCCTGTAATAAACATAAATTATAAGATAATAAAACAAAACCATATTGATATGTGAGTATTGGAAAAAAATATGTAGAAAATTTTGCATTAAGATGATGTGTTTACTCTGAGATATTATTGTTAAGGCCAGCATACTTCTACAAATTAATACATTCACAATAATCATACGATCTACTAATCAATGTTGATTAAAGGGCATGAGCCTATGTACCGTTGGATCAGCAACCGAGTGTTAGACCAATGACATTTCATGAACTTCTGTACAACAGAAAAGAATTCTAGAAAATGTATATATTTTATACAATTCAACTCAAGCAGATTATTTAATTATAAGACTTAAATACAGTTTGGTTGACATCTAAATAGTCAGGAGAACATAGCAGTTAGTGAAATGTTTCATCCCTATTTAAGATGCAATGAGTATTTTCTAATGTTATCATTAAGATCTGTAAGGTGAAAAGTGTAGTGTTTAAGTAAAGGTTGCCTGTAGCATGTATCTTCACAGTATTTTGTTTCCTGTTTGCAGGGTACTTATAGAGCTAATATTTAGGAGACAGTATCTCTCTATTCTATTCTTCTGTACAGCTCAGATCCTGGGTAATGACAAAGGCAACAGGGTGCAAAGGACCCCGCATTGCTCTCTGTGGACCCAGGGTTAGCAGATAACCAAGATCCTAAAAGTACCTCCTCGTGGTGCACCCTGGAAACAGAAATACAGTTGCTCTTGCTGTATTCCTGTCTAACACATTTAGGCGTGTGTCCATGGATGTGGTAGATGGAATGAGAATTGCTCGCAGAGAGACAGGAAATACCTACGAAACCTCTATGCCATTACATCACTGTCAGCACAAAGTAATGCATGTAATTGAAAGCAGAAATGGAAGTTACTACAGAGGCAACAAAACATTCTTCATAAATCAAGTACAAGCAGCATACTTAATCTTTCTACACAAAATATCACTATTATGTTCTCTCTATATCACTATTAAAATTACATTTTCTTTACTCTAGCTGAACACTATTACCAAAGAAACAGTACCACAAAAAGACCTTCAGAATACTATAGTAAAATAGGAAATTAAAAGGTCAACCTCTTAGTAAAGGATTGCGAAAAACCTTAAGAAAGTGAACTTATATCCCATACAATTGAAGCACATTCTGTATAAAACACTGCTTTTCTCATTATAACACTTCTGAACGTCAGTTACATACTTCAGCAACATTGCTAATGTTATGAGAAATGGTATAACTTTTGTTGATCAACCCCCAATAAAATTACGTTGAAACTATGAGAGCTACTAACTAACCCCTTCAACATGGAAACCAGAAATTAAAACTGAAAACAAGTGCACCAAACTGCAGACAATATGTACCCCATATCATCCAATGTCATGTAAAGTTGATACAATTTTATTGGACCATAAACAGTAAACAACAGACGTAACAAGTTGCATGTGCATAAAACTTACAGTTGGTGAGACATATTTGTCTGCCTACAGACAAAAGGAAGAAAAATATGACTTACGACAGAATTATTTCCAAACATGAGGGATACATGGATGATATAAAGTGATTCATTCAGTTAAATGAAGCTATTGTTGATTGACTCGATGACTGACAGAACTATGAGGAAGAATAGCTAATAATAATGGAAGAATATCCTATATGGGACATTGATACTCAACTATTGTTCAACTTTGTAGACACTACTACTATATCCAGCTGTATCACTAGTACAATGTGGATGATCAACTTTTGATTCATAAGTTTCCAGCCAAAGACAGATGTTTCAGGTCATTGGCGCAAATAAAACGGCGACACAATGCATTTCCATTCTCTGGACTACATCCTGCTGGAAATCTAGTAAGACAATGGTACTACAATGGACAATGCTACAAGGGAGATCTAGTGGGAGTTTGAGAATGAATGCTGAAGAAGAAGAATTCATAAGTTTTATAAATGTGTTTCTGAGACTGTCCCACTAACTGCTCCTACCACCAAGCTGACAAAAGATTTAAAGAGCATAATTATCAAGATCTTCACTTGAAGAATGCAGGTATATTTGATTATTCATAGAAAAATCAATGCAACAATAGTCATGTTATGAAAAATGGTAAGACTATGATTTCATAGAAACACCAGAGCAGCAATTTTATATTTTCATAGCAACAACACTGCAACGATGGTGATAGAATATGCACACACAAAAATTATCTAACGGCATGCAGGTATTTGATATGAGATTTAAAATCACATGAGAATCAGTGATAAAAATATTATCTTTAAACTACTTTATTTTACAATTATAGAATTTGATTGGAGAAAATTACTTATGTGCTAGCAAGATATTCATATGCAAAACAGAAAATGTCGAACAGCATTTCCCTTAAATACGTAGGTTGCTCGGCAAAATATGCGATGTTTGTGATTAGGTTTTAATGTATGCCTTTGTGTTTGACAATGAATCGTAGTAATTAATTAACAGTGAGAAGAGGAATTCAATGGTGCACTTCTAGTTTCTGACATTCTAATCCTAACTAAACACTAGTCTCTTCCATGTTCAAAATTAATTGAATAGTTTACATATTGAATAACAGACAGTACATATATTTATAAGATGTAGTGATATCTTTTTGTATCTGTTAGTGCGGTGATATCATGACACAAATTAATCAAACTCTCACAAGTTGTTATGATCTCTAGGAATCATGAGCAACTTGCCCTTAATTCCTATGCACAGTGGGCTGAGTTTCTCAAGAAGCGCATGGGGATGTGATTGGTCAAGTACGGAAAACCTGTTTACTTGTGTTGCAAAGCGATTCAGCGCTGCTAGAACAGACCTGGTTCAATTCCCGTAAGCTGTAAGAATTATTTTCATTTATCCTCATGCTTCCTACTTGAGTTTCTCAAGATATCTCTTTCATACTTCAGCTGTTGGAGGTGTGCATAATGCCTTGAGAAGAATCCTCATCTTGAAAAGAATATGTACATTACATTTTTCTGAACAAATTTAGAAACATATATCAGTTAAAATTTCGCACGTCTGTTGCCGGGGCCCGAAAGGGAAGAAAAGATTAGCAACACTGGTTACCTTCCATGCATGTTGTAAAAGGTGACTAAGGAGGTTATGGGATGGAGTTGGCTGTCCCATCCCATATATAGTTAGTGACCCAAAGCCATGCTAAAGTCGGATGTGTCAGGCCGAAAGGCGCAGATATCGCAGCAATGCTGTAAACTATGACACAACGCATTCCGTTCTCCTGACTACATCCTGCTAATCTGCAGGAGTTTGAGAACGAACGCAGAAGTAGTTAAAATTTAAAGCAATAACTTTATTTTAAAATAGTCATATTTCTTCCTTGCTATTTTATTTGTGCTAGTGAAACATTTAATTAAGCTATACCCATGACAGAACTCTTAGTGAGTACAAGTTTGTCACTCTTTTCCTTATGCCAGGGAGTGTAGTTTCTTTCAGCTGCAGATTTATATTTCTTTAGCATTCCTTTTGGTTTGGACATGTACTGAGACATAACTCACTCTCTCAATTTATTTTGCAAGGAAGGAGAAGAAGCGAAAAAATCCTGATTGATAACAAAACAGAATGGTCTGGGCATGATTTTTCTACACTCCTCTGAATGATTGAGGACAGAGACGTTTGGAGGGTTTTTTGCTGCTGATGCCTCCAGTGTGGTCCCCTTATGACTGTGAGGTATGGCTCTTATTATTATTATATTTCAAGAACTTTTGCAAGGTAGTTTGAAAATAAATCATGTTAAAAAAAAAAAAATTGCTACAGAAACCACAACAATATGGACATATAAATGCTTTGCTGCTGGTTTCCTGCAAGGAGGTTAAGATCAGTTGTTGCTCTAAGTTATCATGAATTGAAAAGCAGTCTAGAATTATTAAATTAAAGAAATGTTCTGAAAAACTACCGAACCAGAAAGAGTTGCCAGGAGAGACACTAAAGTCAAAAGCATTACTACTTCACTACTTGACATGGAACAAGAATTCCAATTTCTCAGTGATAACAACAGACACACTGGAGCTAAAACGTAATGATAAAATATGAGTTACCTATTCTAAAATATCACACATGCTAGTACTAACGAGCATTGTAATCAATGAAAGGCATCATAACAGCATATCTATCAAAACATATCTTAAATACATAAAGTTGTTACTCAGACACACCACATTAATTTGATTTAACAAAACTGTCTCCTTATCCTCATCATGTTTCTATGTACTGTTGCTTGAATACTTGTTGTTGTTGTTATTGGGCGATCCTAACGGTGAAAGACGAGTAGTGGGAGATGAAGGCGGTGTTGAGGGAGACAAGCTTGCAACAGTTGGTTCCATCAATTTCCAGACACGGGATAACTGTTAATGAGACCAGTATGTAGAATCAATAAACAAGGCAAATAAGCACAAACGATCTGAGAATAATAAATGTAAGGTTCAAGAACGATCACATACAAATAAGAATTGAAAAAGTTCACACAATTCAATATATATGTTAGCTATATAAATAATTCATTCCTGAATATTTTCTATATGGAATATTTTGGAGGGTTGCAACAAAAAAAAATAAGATATGTATTTGTAGATATTTCTCAGAAGAAAAAATATATTCATATGGTGGTCAATGGGTTTCTTGTTTGTTTGTCTCAGAACCTCAGAAATTGCAAGAGATTAGCTCTTATACTTCTTATGTGCTGGGGAGTGGTTTTTCTGAACTTTCTTTCATACCCAGGAGACTTCAGCTTTCGGCTTAGTGCAATGTCTATTGAAAGAGCCTTCTACTTGGGGGTGGGGATCTATAATTGTATAGATGACATGCTACAAAACTTCCATAAGAGAGTCTCAATATAACGGCATGTCATGTACTAAGGTTTTCTGTTGCATCTGTGGTTTGTCTAGTGGGCCATTGGTGAGACCCGGCAGACGTAGCCGCATGCGTGTGGCCATTGGTAAAAATGTTAATAACCACTAGCACAGACTTGAAATATGTACTTTGCATACTTTTTTTTTCTACATTCACTTTCAAACTCCTGCAGATTAGAAGTATGTAGTTCAGAGATCTTGGTTTTTGAATTGTCCTGGTTTACAGCTGGGTTATGTTACACCATATCTATATTAGAAATGGGAATCAGAAATAGTTACACCATATCATCACTATTTCGGCATGGCTTCAAATTCCTGCTATTCAAGAGGGCGTAGCCTGGAAACAGATTGTGTTCTGGAGTAGAAGACTGTCAACCTCGTGAAATTGAACCCTTGACTTCTGGCTTACAGCTTGGTTTATGATATCACCATATCATACTATTTCAGCATGGCTTCAAATTCTTGCTATTCAACAGGGCGCAGCCTAGAAACAGATTGTGTTCTGTTGTGATTTACAACTTGGCTGTAATTTCTGCACTGCATCTTTTGCTCTGATACTTCAACTTTAACATGACGTTTAGGTCACTTTAACCTAACCTATGGGATAAGACAGCTAAATCCACCTCCAAATAGCCTTAGTCACCTCTTATGACATGCATGGCAAGTCACAGTGCTGTTACTCTTTGCTCTCTTTTGCACCCTGAAAACACATGAGTGTCATCATTTCGCATGATCATATCATCTTAATATGATCCAGTTTAGTGCATTAATGAAAAATAAACAGGACAGGAAACAGAGACTTATAGCTATCACATATAGTAATTATATAGACAGTAAAGATATAGTAAAATAGTGTAACAGCTATGATAAAATATGTTATAACTATAGTGAGATTTATACATAAGTATGAGACAGAATGTTACAGATATAGTGAGATTTATACATAAGTATGAGACAGAATGTTACAGAAATAGTGAGATTTATACATAAGTATGAGACAGAATGTTACAGATATAGTGAGATTTATACATAAGTATGAGACAGAATGTTACAGATATAGTGAGATTTATACATAAGTATGAGACAGAATGTTACAGAAATAGTGAGATTTATACATAAGTATGAGACAGAATGTTACAGATATAGTGAGATTTATACATAAGTATGAGACAGAATGTTACAGATATAGTGAGATTTATACATAAGTATGAGACAGAATGTTACAGATATCATCATCAGGTGCCATGCCGGGTGGCGTAGGCGGTCATGGCTCTCTGTCCACAGTATTATGTATCAAAGTCGTTGTTGTTTCTTTGCCATGCCAGGTTGTCAAACTGTCTAATATTTTCTCACATTGTCGCCCTCTGTCTCTGGTGCCTTCAATCTTGCCTGTTGCGATTATGTTCTCTAAACCTGCCTGTCTCATGAAGTGGCCAAAAAAAGATTGCCTTTTTCTTATATTCTTTAAGGTCCAAAAAAATATTGCCTTTTTCGTATATTCTTTAAGGTCCAAAAAAATATTGCCTTTTTCGTATATTCTTTAAGGTCCTTTTCGCATTTAACTCTTTTAACACTGCTACATTAGTTTTTCTGGCAGTCCATGGTATTCTCAGCATTCTTCTGTAGAACCACATCTCTGTTGCCTCCAATCTCCCACTTTTTAGTTTGTTTATTGTCCAAGACTCGCACCCATATGTTAGTATAGGGGTTATATAGCACTGCAGAGCTCTCTTTCTCACCTCTAATGACAAGGTCATATTACACAGTATATTTTTCATTTTTCTGAATGTTGTTTTTGCCTGTTCTATTCTGCATCTTATTTCTGTTGAACTTCTTCCATCTGCTGTAATAATTGTACTTAGATATTTGAATTGGTGGACCTGTTTTAATATTATATCATTCACTTATGATCTTGCAAGGTGTGTTATTTTCTTTCTTTGAAATAACCATTACAGATATAGTGAGATTTATACATATGTGTTACAGCTATAGTGAGATCATAAGTATGAGATAGAATGTTACAACTATAGTGAGATTTATACATAAGTATGAGACAGAATGGTACAGCTATAGTGAGATTTATACATAAGTATGAAACAGAATGTTACAGCTATAGTGAGATTTATACATAAGTATGAGACAGAAGGTTACATAAATAGTGAAATATATACATACGTGTTACAGCTATAGTGAGAATTATACATATGTGTTACAGCTATAGTGAGATTTATACATATGTATGAGACAGAATGTTACAGCTATAGTGAGATTTATACATAAGTATGAGACAGAAGGTTACATAAATAATGAAATATATACATATATGTTACAGCTATAGTGAGATAATACATAAGTATGAGACATAATGTTACAGCTATAGTGAGATAATACTTAAGTATGAGACATAATGTTACAGCTATAGTGAGATTTATACATATGAATGAGACAGAATGTTACAGAAATAGTGAAATATATACATACGTGTTACAACTATAGTGAGAATTATACATATGTGTTACAGCTATAGTGAGATTTATACATATGTATGAGACAGAATGTTACAGAAAAAGTGAAATATATACATATGTACAGCAGAGTTATGATATCTTGGGCCATTGGAGTAAATAATATGGCAACCAAACACATTCCCATTCTATGGACTTATATCCTGCTGAAAATGTAGTAAGACAATTGTTCTGCTAAGAGAGAGATCCAATAGGAGTGCGAGAACACAAGCTAAATAAAATGTATATACATGTTAGACACAGAATATTGCAGCTATAGTGAAATATGTATTATCATTAACCACTCACATCTGCATTAGTTTTTGTTTCAACACTAGCCATGCATGAAACAAACTCATGGAAGATTTCTAAGTGGACATGTACAAGCTGTGTCTCCATCTGTAAACAGTGCAAGGAAAAGTAGTTCCGGTTTTCCATGTTGGCAAGATGGTCCTCTTGCTGCAATGTAAAAACAAGTCAATTCTTATGTTATAATTCTTCTTCACCTTCTGTGTTCAGGTTCTTTATGTTTTATAATTGGCCCTACCATTGTAGTAAATTTCTTTGATGACAGATTGGAAGTGTAACATGGTTTAGAGAAACTAACCTAAAACAAAGTCGTGCCAAAATTGGATGTGCTGGGTCAAGTGGAGCAAATCAAAACATAGCACAATGTTTTCAGCTCTTCAGATCAACCAACATGATGAATTTGTAAACCATGACACAACACATGATGTTTACTGAACCACACCCTGCTAATCTGCAAGATTTTGAAAATGATTCTTGATTAGAAACTGGCCTCAC
The DNA here is from genome assembly GCA_034231615.1 of Meghimatium bilineatum. Classification (NCBI taxonomy): domain Eukaryota; kingdom Metazoa; phylum Mollusca; class Gastropoda; order Stylommatophora; family Philomycidae; genus Meghimatium; species Meghimatium bilineatum. The sequence goes on along the minus strand of CM067320.1, from coordinate 26,304,092 downwards.
AGCACGTGGGGCATTCCCATATGTGCTCCGCCCTCTGTTCCAGCAGCCATTCAACTCGATGGTGTTTCATCAGGGCACAACTCTGGCCCTTGTGACAGGTTTCTTTGTTGTTCCACCCACCCACGCCGTGCCCATAACTAGTTCAAGCACAACGTCGGCCTGTCGGAACAACATGGCAACTGTTATCGAAGGTTACAACTACGATTTGAGAATGAATATAGCAGAAGCAAACAAACAAGATCATGATGAAGTGCTCAGTCTACCTCAGAACCAGTTGGCAATCATGTCAAAGGTACCACTACAGTTTCTATCTGATATAATTTTATACTTCTTCTTCTTCTTCGTCGTCTTGCGGCGGACCCTCTGAAAGCATTCCGCTGACCGTCCTGAGAAGGACGTATGAGGGTGATCTGCGCTGTGTCATGTTTTACAGCAAGCTGCGTTATCTGCGCCTTTCGACCTGACACATCCGTCTTCAGCCAGCATTTTTTTGGGCCGGGTTGGCATTCCCGTATCTTCGATCCCTAGTACTTGGCCAGGCTACAGCAGGATTGCTGCACTCCTGTTTCCAGGCCCACTGCGTGGAAGTGTACTGATGCTCGACCAGCTATGTAGCGCCGGCCTGTGCACTCTGGTGTGCATGACATCTCTGGGCCCTAATTTTATACTATGTTTATCTATTATATTTTTTACTTCCGGTCACATAAAGATGGCGACACAATTATTTTGAAGCTAAAATGCACATTGTGTACTATTAAAAATTCTTGTATTCAATAAAACCATCTCCAGAAACCTGAGAAACAGATTTTGGACAAGTACCACAAGATCAAGATACAACATTATGTTGAAGTCGGAAAACATGTCCAAGGACATAACAACTGTGTACACAGCATACTTAATTATGTGTAAGCAATGGCAATTTCATCTTAAAGCAAGATTAAAAAAACAAATAGTGGGTTTCAAAATGACTACCTAAAGCAAAACACTCCAACCATGACAAATATCAGATTAGATCAGAGGCAACCACTGAAGACGGATGTGTCGGGCCATTGGCGCAAATTTAACGGCGACACAATGCATTTTCATTCTCTGGACTACATCCTTCTGGAAATCTAATAGGACCATGGTCCTGATACAAGAGATAACCAGTGGGAGTTTGAGAATGAACGCTGAAGAAGAAGATCAGAGTCAAGCAACCTTTTTTGGGTTAGTGAGCTGGAATGATTGTTTATCTATGGGGCAGGGCCAATAAGTCTTTTTGTCCTTTCAAGTTTCAAGTAATAATTTCTAAGCTTAGAGGCCAGCTCGTATATGAGAGATGGTAAAAAAGTAATGCTTCCTCCTAATTTATAGTTTAATTAAATAGGCACAAAAATATATAAAACTCACATTAAAATGTAGTCTGAAACCTGTACTTCAAAAATGTATTTCTTGTCGCCCTTCCCAAAACATATTTGCCAAATCCTTTACTGTTATCTTCAAAACACATTTTCCACCATACACTGCTTACAATCTTTGATTAATGTTGGTTGATTGACATCTTTCGGCTGTAAGAAACTGAACCGTTGGTCAAATTTGGACGGATTCTTTATCATACTGGTCATATTTTGGACTGCCTGCACAGGCACTAAGCATACAAAGAGAATTACCATGTATTCATCAATGTGTACTTGTTACATAAGTGATGATACCATCGTGTTCTTCACATGTTGGCATTGGTGACACAGCATGGAACACCCTTGATATTTCTCATGATAACCTCCACAGTTCTGTGTCAGGTTGTCTTTTCATTTGTTAGCTGCATTTGATCAAAGTTCCAAAATATAAGATGCTTTTCCTTGAGGGGAATATGCTCTTAGTCAAAGAGTTTATTGCTTGGAAGTCAACACAAAGTATATAATGCGTCAATACAATAGATGTGTTTTTTGAGTATGCTATGTTAATATAATGACTTCCATACATGATTTGTTTTTTTAGCACGTTGTGGCACGATTTCAATCTAAAAATTATTGTTTCCTTCTTCCAAACTTATAGATGGCATCATCTTTTTTGGTTTCATGGATGATTTGAGTTCCATTCCATGTTTATGGAGCTTTAGATGATGGACTTCATTTGAAGAATTCTTTATCTGTTATTGCTGGCAGTGATTTCCAGTTTTGGTGAACCATTTAGCTATCACATTTTCCCTGGGCTTTTTTTAAAATCACATTCGCTCTCAAACTCCCACCAAATCTATTTTATAGAAGGACAATGGTTATACAAGATTTCTAGCAGGATATATTTCAGACAACAGAAATGCATTGTGTCACCGTTTTATTTGTTCCAATGGCCCAATATATCTACTTTTGACAGTGATTTGAATACAGCCTAGAATCCATTGGAGAACTATTACTTTGCATGGTTGTTTCAGAGATAGTGACAATTTTAAGGCTTTTAGATAGAATGTTGTTGAATTCTAAAGGGCTTGCAAGGTAGATTTAGCATTGGTCAGGACCACTATATTGGTTTTCCTCCTGTTGGTATAATCCCAGGATCAAATGATCTATAAATATTATCTATTCAAAATAATAAATAATAATTTGATTAAGGATGACATTTGTTTGTTCAATAAACTCTGACTTTATCTCATAACTTTTCAAGCTAATTGTGCCATGCAGTTATATGGACTATGTGGTTAAAAGTGGTGAATTTTGATATCTCTAAATGGTTGCTGGATATATACCTTCTATATTTACTCACATACATTCCCCTTAGGCATCTTTCAAAGCATTGCATACCACTAAGAATTAAGATTCTTTTGGGATGAACGATCTGGAGAAACTACCCAAAGTACATAGGGAATAAAAGCTTCATTTTTGCAATTTCTGAAGATTGAAACAAACTTTCTAAGAACTGTACTCACCTCCAAAATTTTTTGTTCAAGTTGTTCAACAGCTCCAGCCTTAAGAATATATGTAAAAAAATTAACCCATTAGTCCGAAGTCATATAATTATTTACTTTAAATTAAACATGCCAAAATCGGATGTGCTAGGCCTACAAGGCGCATAACGGTGGCACAATGTAATCACGCTCCCGGCGGAAATCGCACGGATATCCGTGATGGTTACAATGGAGCGAACGAAAAACAAACAAACTTTAAATTAAAGAATTTTAGTTTTTCTGAGGATATTTTTTCCTCAATGTATTGCAGAGTTATTGATAAATGAACAACATAATTAGGAAGCATGGAGGGCCACTGAACAAAATCAGAAGGCAGATGACAGAATTTGAACAAGGTTCTATAAATATGTTGGCTAGAGTTGTGAGGTGAATCAGTATCAAATGAACAGACCCGGTTCAAGTTCCATCTGCACCTTCTGATTTGGTATCTTCTTCTGTGTTTATTCTCAAACTTCTGCAGATTAGCAGGATGTAGTCCGGAGAACGGAATGCGTTGTGTCATGGTTTACAGCAATGCTGCAATATCTGCGCCTTTCAGCCTGCCACATCCGACTTCAGCATGACCCTATATGGGATGGGACAGCCAACTCCATCCCATAACCTCCTTTGTCCCCTTTTACGACATACGTGGAAGGTAAACAGTGTTGCTATTCTTTGCTCCCCTTTCGGGCCCCCGCAACACATGGGCGAACAATAATCTAAACTGAATATTCACACAATTCAGAATCATTGGCACATCAGTACTATCTAGGAAGCACGCTCATAGACAAAAGGTAGCAGAGAAAAGTTCAGTCAGTAAAGATATTGATGATAATGGATAAGATTTTTCACCTGTGTGCTATGGAAACTATCATCATCTACACCCCATGTCATGTACTGAGACCAAGCACATTGGGTTTGTCCAGGGGACAATGACAACTTAATCAGCATATCTTTGTTCCCAGCCTGAAATGGCATCTTATCTGGTCTTTACCTGTCAAGCGTTCTAAATTGAGATGCTCTACTCGATTACTATATTATGCTTCCGGCATAAATTTATGGATCACTTGGATGCACAAAATCATTTTCCTGATTAAGGAGGGGACACAAAAATGAATGGCTATCAGTACAGTATCACCTGGAAGTATTTGCTGATTAGGTGTAGCTAGTATGTAATGATTCCTGAATACAAAATGATTATTTGTATGCTGACATCCATTCTGATAAAATATTAAAAAAATACTTTGGACACATTAAAAGACATGACACCTTGTTGAAGACCTTACTTGAGGGTAAAATTGAAGGGAGGCGACCAAGAGTTAGATAGAGATACAAGTGGGAGAGTAACATCACAAGATGGACAGATTAGTCTAGCAGACTGCACCACCAAAACAAGAGACAGGGGATGTTGGAGGTCTATTGTAGCCAACCTTCATTGTGGAGGCAGCACTTGATGATGCTGATAATCCATTCTGATATGTGCTGTCTTCATACACACATAGGAGTCCCTCTAAGTAAATTGCTTATTTTAAAGCATTGCACATCACTGAGAGTTCGAGACTTATGGGTATGAAAATAAAAAGCTCTGGAAGAAACCTCGTCTCCCATTGTACAAAGATAACATCAGCTTCATCATTCATAATTCCTGGGAATCAAACACTTTGTGACATTTCGCTGATTGACGGTTGAAAGGGGAGCAAAGAATAGCAACACTGTGTACCTTTCATGCATGTCATAGGAGATGACTACAGATCCTTTGGGTTGGAGTTGGATGTCCCATCTCATATAGGGTTAAAGTGACCCAGAAACTAGGCTGAAGCAGGATCTGTCAGGACAAATGGCTTGCAAGTATTGTTTGTAGTTGCAAGTTTATTGCAGCTAAACTGTAAACAATGACACAATGAATTCTGTTCTTCAGACTACATCCTGATAATATGATGAAGTTTGAGAATGAATGCAGAAGAAGAAACAATATTCTCACTTGATCTATCACATCAAAAAATGTTAGAGATGGAGCACTTACTCAATACAAGTGGTAACTATTCTCATTTGTCTCAAAACTCTGAAAGCTAATAGACCAATTATTAGTTGGCTGATTAAAGGTAGCTAACTGATGTGTACACCATCTTCAGGTGCTCAATTCCTGCATTCTATGTTCTATGTAGACTACATTTTTAAAATGTATTCTTTTAAGACTTTCAATAATTTACTTGCCTCTGAGTTCTGCACTGTTGCTGACATTTTCTTTTTCTTGTACTGTCCCATTTTTTGCATTGCCTTTTGATGATCATGAAGAACACCTTTTTCATGACGGTCACACAAGTCCTGTGTGTATAAAAATATAAAAAAAATACCCATTAGGATACAAAATTCACATGTAATATAATTCTTCATTACTACATGCAAGGAAGTAAGCAAGAGTCATATTTAAAAAAAAATTGAATAAAACATATCCCATTTAAACAGTAACAGGAAAAACTTGTATACCGGTAACTTGCATAAATCTGAAATTAATTTATAATAATTGCTTCTAAAGTGTGAGTTTCCCATTTATCACCAACAAAACATCATTTTTGGCCTTACTTTGTAAGCTGTGATAAGGTCTTGGAAATATGACAACTTTTCCACAACACCATCATCCTCATCAACAGCCTGGTGGACACAAATAATAATGCAGTAAATTATTTCATATCTGCATGAAATTAAAGGTAAAATATATCTTCCAAAAATATATAACCCATGTCTGGGAAAAATTCAGAGGTCTGAAACCATAATCCCTTCAAAGTACTCTAATTGGGACTGCACACACTTAACTTATCCCATCAGTTCCACCACTGTTTGAAGTATTTATGGAAAGCTTCTTTGGAAACAGTACCTGAACTATCACAGTTTACATAATGTTCAAAGAAACAGTGAGACCAGAAAATTATCAAAGACATAAGGAATGTCATGATGGCAAAATCTAAGAAGTCACTGAAGCCATCAAGCTGTAAAAAAAAAAAGGTAAAGTTTAAATAAACCATATTAGAGTTTTGAGCACCTATTCTCTGAAGGGAGTTGAAAGGTGAGCAACAAAATCAAACACCTACATTAGACTAAAATTTGTATAAATAATTTTAACAGATTATTTATAGTGATTACTTCATATCAATATAAAAATCTAATCATGCATACTTCAAAATAATGAAATAAATATTTGTATCAATCAATCAAGCCTTTCATGAGTTCTGTCATGTCTGTAAGTTTTTCAACTTGACAGGTTTGAGACCCCATACTGTGAGATATTGATACCTGCATAAATAAATGGTAGACTAACTATGGGAATATATAGACCTCCTCAGAACAGACTTCTTATCAAAGCATCTATCGCTTAGAGTTGGGGGGTCTTCTGATTTAGAAAGAAAGCTCTGAAGAAACACACTTATTGCACACAGGAAGCGAGTGCTCATAGTTCCTGGGTTTCAAAACAATCAAGCAAGCCAACCTGGTAGAGCAGACAGCATAGTAAATTAAAAAAACAGTAAAAATGCATGCAGACCAATTGGGCTACTTTTGGCAAAATTTATCAGATCCACCTGGCAATCCTATCCTTGAATGATAACATTCCCCTGGGTGTATAGATCATGAACATACATAGATTCTTCAAATGGTCTCTGTCCTTTAATATGTTTTCAGTACTGCTTCAAGCAAGCTTCATCTTTGCCAAGTATTTCATGACATATCTCCAACATATGAGATTCTGGGAACTCCATTATCATTATCTTGCTATATCATTTCCCAATATTCTAAAAGCATGTCCTTCTACTAGAACATCCACTCTAAAAATTATATTGCTTCGCCGAATATAATCTGGAGAATGGAATGTGGTGTGTCATTGTTTAAAGCTTGGCTATGATATCTATAAGTTTGGCAAGACATATGCAATTTCAGCAAGGCTATTTGGTCTTGTTTCATTTAACATGAAATGTGATCCAAAAATGACATGGGATAGGACAACTAAGTCCATTTTCAAACATCCTTCATCACATCTTACTACATGAATAATATTTCAGTGCAGCTATTCTTTACTCTTCTTTTGAGCTCTGGTAACACAGGTGATTTCATGTCAAATACATCTTCTCTTCACTTTTCTTGATTTATGATTCACCAGAGTCTTATTTGTTCATAAAATTTTTTGTACAATTAAACTAAAATATGACACAGAAGAACAGTAGAAATCTCACCGCTTGCGTGGACTTATCTGCAAGAGATGCGAACTCCACAGACAAATGCTTGAAACCTTTTTGAAGACGCTCCCATGTTTTACTCGTGCCTGTAGCCCAAGTACTGAGTGATGTTGTATCATTACTCATTATGCTATGGAGAAAAAGAAAAGACAGTTTTACTAGTGTATTTTATATGAACAATTATTCTTGACCAATTATTATTGAATTATTCTTGAATAATCTTCTTATTCTCTAAGAATATTATTTAAATCATTTTGCAAGTTCAGTTCATACAGATTGTCTAGAGCTGCTTCTTCTGCATTTGTTCTCAAAATGATGTGCAATGCTGAATTCTCTGAATGTTACACCACAAAGGGAAATGTAATTGTACAGATGAAATGCTGCTGTGCTTTCACATGAGCAAAAATTTACTATATTGGCATGTCATCTACTGAGAGTTTAATATTGCCTAATAACCGATCCGATGGACCAATAGTGAGACTGTCAGACCTTTGACATACAGATTTGCAGAAAGTGTTGGGATTTCAGGAGATTCATAAGAAAGACTACATTCGTGAAAGAATACATCCCGCCGAAGACGGATGGGTCGGGTCATTGGCGCAATTAAAACGGCGACACAACGCGTTTACATTCTCTGGACTACATCCTTCTATGTGGACCATGGTCCTGATACACGATATCCAGTGGGAGTTTGAGAATGAACGCTTAAGAAGAAGAAAGAATACATCACATAATACACACTGTAGCTAATAGAAGAAAAACTATACTTTAAAATCACTCATTTCCCTGTCCAGAAGTGGTATGGTATTTTTTTTCTATGAGTAAAAATTTAGTAATACATTAAATTAGTGTTCATCAACATAGAATTATGAAAGAATTATAGTAAAATGTTTTTTTTAAAGAATATTATTCTTCGTCTGCATTAAGGATTCTTTTGGTCTTTCTAAGTCTTCAGGCCAGCCGTCAAGATAAAGCTCCAAGTCTTCTCCAGGCCAGAGCAGATGCCCCAAAATGTTTGTTTCAGCTCATGCCAGTGCGGTCACATTTACTTCTGTATTTGTTCTCACAATGTTATTAAATTAACACACATTTTAAACATGGTACAAAAAAATACAGATATAATCCATGTAGATTAGTGAACATACCCAAACTGGCGACCCATTTGAAGCATATCTGTAGCAAAAGTTGCTGAACGACACACCATTCTTTCTGCAATATCTTTTAGTTTACATACACTGTCAGACACAAGCTTGATATGTTCTTTACTATTGGCCAGCTGCAGCTGAGTGTCCATAGGTACTAAGTCCTAATGGTGGGTCAGAATAATAGGAACAAATTATACTAATTAACCTAAATTCATCTTTAAAAAAAAGATGTATACAATTTAATATTTTAGTTTATCAATACATATAAAACTGCATGTTATTGCAATTGCATTAGAATCACTATTTACTGCTGAAGATGGATGTGTCGTGCCATAGGCGTAAATAAATCGGTGACACAACACAATTTCCATTCTCTGCACTACATCCTGCTGGAATTCTAATAGGATTATGGTCCTGCTACAAGAGAAACTCAGCAGGAGTTTGAGAATGTATGCTGAAGAAGAAGAATCACTATTTTAGAAATAATTGGTCAATTATTCTTCATTTCATTTGCAATGGATAACAAATGATTGAACAGTGCTAGTTTATCTCTATTATAAATTGGTCACAAATCTGATTCAGGATTTAGTGATTAACCAAGCATTTTTTGACTGTACTGATATTTTCTCATAAATATGTTCAGTAGGTTTGCCATTATGCTCTTAATGGCTCAGATGCACAAGTATTTGTGGTGAGGTTTCAACCTGCCCATCCGTGATGGGCCCCGTACCTCCTGCAACAGAAACAAACCATCTAAAACATTGAGTATCTCATAGAGGAAACTAAGAATAATGAGGAAGTACTGTATATTTTCATATATAAGAGCAGAGAATTTATGTATTCACTTTCACTAAGATCCTTACTATCGTAAGGGGATCTGCTTAGATACGCATACAACCCAATTTAAAAAGAAATTAGCGGTAGAAACACACAAAAAACGAGAACACAGAATGGAAATGCATTGTGTCGCTGTTTTATTGCGCCAATGGCCCGACACATTCGTCTTCAGTGGAAGGCCTATCTAAAAAAAAATTACTTCAATGTCATATTCCATGTCATGATGTACCGGTAAACACTAATGGGAAACTCTGAACTTCGCAAAGGTCACAGTTTTATATTAACCTTGGGCAGACTTTACATATGCACACAATAATATTTTAAAAAAAGTATTAGTTGTAAAATCACAAAAAATGGTAACACAGAATAGTCAAATAGGCTTATAGGTAGCAGTAAAAACACTTACTGGTATGAAAAGTAATTCAAATACTTTGAAATTGGAAACATTTAATTCTGAAACAGTTCTCAAATTTCATTCTCTGTCCTGTACATCATCAGTATCCACCTCATTATCTACCGGCACATTGTTGACATCGCCCTCAAAGACAGCATCATTCCCTCACTTCCAACCATTGCATTACTGATGGAACACTTTTTGAAAGATCGTACGGTCACTTTGGATTGAATATATGATTAAAAATTTTTTGACCCACTTAAAGATTGTAATGATGTCAGCTTTTTTTAACATCGTCAACCTTCATCACAGTGACAGTATGCCTAGTCATGCACCAATCGTGACCATCTACAGTACTATAATATCTGTGTACAGAAAATATAAACATGACCTCAAAGGCTGATTTTGATTATATTCATGTTTTAGTTGGTCAGCCTTGGCTATTTTTGGCATACGACTCCAAGTTTATAAATTTGTAAATAGTGACCAACAAATGTACGACAATAATCAAAAATGAAAAGAAACTAGAAATTTCACTCGCTTAGGGAGTCTTGCATGTTTTTTTAAACCCTTGAGGGAGGAGGGAGCAACCAAAATAAATAGTGAAAGGCATCTTCTCTGTCCAGTTGCTTTTACAAAAACTGTAATATTAGGGAACACTCCCATAACTGGTCTGGGTTTTATTACGCTTGACACTTCTCTGGGCAAAGATTGCAGTGTATTATCCTTGGTGCCCGTTGTTATATTTTATGTGAGTACAGGTATGTTGCAAATGAAAGAAATGACTGTGCATATTGCTAAAGTTTATGTTACTGGAAATTTCCTTTTAGCATTCCGCTTGTCCCTTCATTTTTAAAATAATGAAATTTCACAGTATTACCGTTTTTTCCCTACATCGGCAAATACACAGGTTTTCAACTGTGGTCATATTTTGGAAATTTAAGTTACATCCTCAGCATAAACGGATTGGATTATATACAGAAATATACAGTACTGAGTGAGGTTAAATACATATCTGAAAGTTGTAAAATAATGAGAAGGTATTGGATGAAGCATACCGATTCGCTCAACTGTAGTCAAAAAATTGTAAGCATGAAACTATTTAACCATTTACAATATGTAAGATATTTACTTCTTCTTCTTCCGCTGCATTCATTCTCAAACTTCTGCTAGTTAACAGAATGTATTCTGGAAAACAGAATGCATTGAAACATGGTTTACGGCTTGACTGCAATACCTATGCTTTTCACACTGATGCATCTTACTTGGTTGGTTGCTGATCCAGTGGTCCATGCCATTTTACCCAATACATCTTACTTCTGCATGATCATTTACTTACAAATCCAATTAAATTGTTCTTACCTTAGCTTTACTGGCCATATCACTGGTCATAAATTCATCAGGAATTTTCCCAAAAGATTCTTTGATTTTGTGCTGAACATCCTGGGTAAGGAAAAGTGTTAACATTTTTTTCACAGATCTATCAATACTCTTAACCATAAACTATTCCTACTTCTTGCAATTAATTGTTAGTTAGATAATGGATTATCATCATGGCATTCCATACACATCCATATTGCTCTGCTTCTTCTTCTGCATTCGCTCTCATATAACCACAACAAATGTATTGTGTGATCCGCATGGGAGTGTGAAGTACATTGTGCTGCAAGTTTCACAGTAAAACTGTGTTATTTGCACCTAGGTTGGCCACTCTTTGGTCTGGACATCCGAGGTCCAGCACATCTATTTTCGCCATGTCTTTTAATTCGGGTAGGCTTTCCTAGTCCGTGACAGCCTGTCTATCTGTTCGCCGAGACGATTGTCGTTCACGTCTATCTCGCACGAGGTGTTCCACCGTTTATGAACTTTCCTCATGTAATTGGACGTACTGTGCCTGTGCCCATCGGGTACTGAACCGTTTCTCATCTGCGAGCCTGGTTCCGTATGAGGAAGAACTCAACAGAAGAGTAGGACCCTGGCTCTATCGCCTTCTTATCCGAGGTGTCTTTCACTGACATCGTGAACCCCTTGTCCAAGTTTGAGTCAAACCACGCGTTTGAGAGGAAGGCATTCTCGAACTGAGCTACCTTTTCCTAAAAGCGCCTGAGCCCATCGGGTACTGAATCCTTTCTCTCTGCAAGTGTATTTGCGGTATAGGAAAACTTGACAGTAGAGTTGGGCCAGGGCTAAAATCGTTGTCCCTTTGTGCATGAGCCCATCGGGTACAGAACCATTTCTCTTTCTAGCATGTCTCCAGTATAGGAAGGGTCGACATTAGAGTTAGGCCAAGTCTTCTTTCTTTGCCAGCCGCCCATGATTGAGCCTGAGTCTCTGCCTATAAGAATCACAGGTAACTAGAAGCTCTTCTTGAGCTAACAGAGCTTGTAGTTCCCATTTCCTTGGAACTTTTCACTTTCTATTTGCAGTTCACACTGCCCCCTGGTGCTGTTCTTCCCTTTCATTGTACTCAGTATGAAAATTATTCGTCTCTCACCATGCATCTACCTTTTAGTGCCTTTTTCATTGGCAATGTTTGGACTGGACTGACTGGCATCACTGTATGTGTCACACTGTGTTGGTGCTGTCGGAGATATTGTCTGTCTCTTATACAGTCACATCTCTTTCCATATGCTACCTCAACATTCTCAGACACGATCCCCAAATGATTTAGCCAGAATCAGTACAAGCCACTGTATTTTTGTTTCCAGGGTGCACAGCGAGGAAGTGCATTTGGGATCTTGGTTATCTGCTAACCCTGTGTCCACCAAGAGCATTGCGTTCACTTTGCGCCCCCCATATTGCTCTGATATTTCATTTAGTATGTCCTTCAGCATGTGTAACTGACTGTTCCAGTTCTTTGTTGGTTGATAACTCCTCTTTTGATTACCACACACCACTCATTTCTTGTAACACAACTCTTCACTCCAACGACCTGCATTCTAGCTTTAGAACAAGAAGATACACCCCCTACATCCACCTGGTATAACTCCTTGATTGAAATTAAAAATAGCATGGTCCATTGAACTACTAGTAGACACTGTAGCCACTTTGGCAAATCTTTCATTTCCCCTAACATCTGTGAGTCCAGACACAGAAAAGAAGGTAACTTTCTTCAACACAGACTTCATAACTGTCTCCAGCTACTGATGGCATAGTTAGCCAGACTGAATCTTTTGAAGAATATTGATATAATCAGTAAGAAAACAGACATATATAACACTCTGATACTCCAGCCATATCATTAACCTTGTCACCTCCATCGTCATAATACTGATGGTTGTGTACAAAACACTGTTTAATACCATTCCCTATGAACTGAGTTATGAATGTCCATGCACTGTGCACGTGCCAAACCACTAATTCATCTGTATAAACAATAATATTTCTATTTGAGGAATTCTCAATGATCAGAGCTTGGACTTCTGAATTTATATGCAGTAGAATGTCATTGCGACATTTTCTAGAAAGTGTGATGACCACTTGAATGGAAGTTGTAAACTTGACAGGTTTTGTTTTCCACTCTTCCCCATTCCTCAATGTCCCACAATGTGTTTAACAATCTCCTCTGCAAAGTTATGACTGCCCCCTTTTTATACTGTTTTCTTTGATCTTTTCAATATCATCATGTAATAGCTGGTTCTTGTCTGCACTGATAAGAGGTAAAAAAGAGCACACATCTGCTCTTTGCATCATTATAGAGTATTCCAGAAAGAATAACTTTTCTAGAAAGCTCACTGAAAGACCGCTATCCATTTATTACTGAGGCATTAAAAAACGACATGCAGATTCATTTTAGATCTTATCAAGTCTTTCATTCTGTGTTGGACTAAGGGACAGGATAGACAAGGCATACACAGCTACCAACAGGACAAACCGTTAATATAGCAGTGTCAGAAGCTTCACAAAAAAACCCTAATTGCTGTAAACAGCCTTTGAGCCCTTAGAATTGTGTAATTTAAATGCTCATTAAAACAAACATCTGTTGAATGACACTTTTTAATGTTGTATTTTAACGGGTATTTTAATGTTGATGTTATCTGTACTATTTCTCCACATAGATTGGTAGTTGACATTAGTGCATTGATGATGTGGTTATTCAAAGAGAACAATGTCATAAATGCTTTCTTTGGTTTGAACAAAACTCCACATGCATTACACCACTGACCAAAATTATCCAATTCTGTGGGTCTTGGACAACTGGCCTTCTTTCTAATCCCTAATGGTAAACTAGTGTCATCTGCGTATGAGGAGTTCTACCATTTCGAATCAATTGTCCATCCATAACCTGCATATGTCAATGTTAAAAAGCACTGAATATAAAAGGTGAACTCTGTAGAAAGCTTGAAACTTAATGCTATTGGATCAGATGTCCAATTGTCACACTTCAGTACCACTTTCTCTGAAACAAGGATGACAAAATCCAGTTGACGAGAAAAGTGCCTATGTTAAGTTCAACAACCAGTCCAGCAGGAGATACAATAGGACCCTGTTGGAAGCGCCTTTCAAATCAGTCACCAGAGAATACATCTCCATATATACATGGCAACATTTATAAACCTCTTGAACAAAGACAGCAGCATTACATCATGTCTCTCTATTTGGGCGGTATCTTCCAAGTGTAGGTGGAAAAAGATACAACTTTTGAAGTCAGCATGTCATTTTTTCTTTTAAATGATCTTTCCCAGCACTTTACATTGTTATTATTTTATATCTCTTACCAGATTTAGGTATTGGTGTCAAGTAGCTGTACAGCCAGTCTTCATCAATTCTTTTTTTTTAAACAGCTGTTAAATAAACATGCTAGTTCTTTAATCTCTGGAGTAAAAATGGCTGATGCAACATTTATGCCATGTAATTTTTGCAGATGACACACCTCTGCTTGTATCGTAAAAAATAAAACATGCACTTTATAAAATAACAAAGGTTAAGGTATATTTAAGTTATAATGAATAAGAACATACATTTCCTGTGAATGTTAAGAAAAATTTGAGTAGTTTATCATCATACATCTGCGGGTGTCTGGATATTATATTCAAATATCTCCGCAAACTTTTCTTGCGCTGTTCAATGAATTCTCTAGAAGCTGTGGATTAAATAAATCACAAATATTGCTTAACATTGCTTATGGTTAAATAAATCACAAATATTGCTTAACATTGCTTATGGTTACAACCAACAATTGACATAAATTACCACGTATTGTAATTAACTATATTACTGTACATTCTTTACACTAATGTATGGATCACCACTGAAATTGGATGTTTCTGGCCATTGGTGCAAATAAACGGTGAGATAACATATTATCCATTTTCTGGATTGCATGCTGCTGGAAATTTAGTAGGACCGCTGTACTGCTATTAAATAGTTCCAACAGAAGTTTGAGAATGACACTAAAAATAAAACATTTAATGCATGGATCAGAATAATGTAGAATAATGATGACAAGATACGTCAGAAATTTCAACCTTATAAATGATGTCACTGCAGAAAGTCCTGTGCATATTCTGGCATAAGACCATCTCTAACCAAGAGCTTCGCATAGGATGTCAGCAGAATGAGATGAATATAATGATCAGAAAGAATTGCTGACATTGGAATGGATATCAGCTCTATTGTTAGGATAGATATTTGAGGAAAATAGAAGTCATGGAAAACCAAAAACAACATGAAAGATAACAATGAAACAGGAATCAAAAGATATGCATCACGAATGCAGCACAGCACATAAAAAAGTTAAGGACAGAGAAGAATGGCATGATTGTATTGCTGCCAAAGTGCCAAGAGTATTATAAGTTAGGGTTGATTAAAAAAAAACCAGAAGGACATGTTTAGCAATTTACAACCATATTAACTGCCCCACTAATACCTATTCTCATTTTAGAAATTGTAATGTAAAATATAATTATTTCTGTCACAATTTCACCTTTCCATTTTTACTAGGAATATACAGTCTCTTTTTTTTCACCTTTGTATCACAAATATCAGTTATTTTCTTCTTCTGTGTTCATTCTCAAACTTGTGAAGATTATCAGAATGTGGTCCAGAAAATGAAATGAATTGTCATGATTGAGATCTTGGCTACGATATCTGAACCATCCAACATCAGAATGGTTTCGAATCACTTTTACTTACAGTGTTTCTTAACATCGGTCATATGGGCCAACTGAGAGCCACAAGACTTGCGAACAAGGTGGGGATACAATGGAGAACATTTTTAAATTAGGGAAGCCACAAGACTTGAACAATAAAAAATAAGAACGATAGCAATGATGAATAATAGTCCTTGGCGGCGTGTAAATAAAGGCATTTACTTTAGTCAAACAGACATTCATGTGAAATGCACAGGGAAAAGGAAAAGCAGGTCACACAATCGAAACTCATGCAGAACAATCAACAGATAAAACTCAATATTGCACATAAGCAATATACAAGAACTACAGTAGCTTGAAAGGAGGTGCTCAACATGGAAAGAAATGACTAATGTTATATGTGCCATCTATGGCCCAAGAGAAGCTAACTACTTTCTAATGTACACAAATGTATTTCTAATAGTAATTATCCTTTTTTTACCGCCGCTCAATACAATATGTTAAGACTTGAATGTGCAAATAGACTTTGCTGTAAATACACACTCAATATATTTATACTTAAATTACAAAGAAACACTTAAGTGGTTATATTAGAACATTAAAAAAATAATTTCCAAAGAGGTTGAATTAATAAATGTTCTATAATATCTACCTCCAATTTTTTTGGGTGGCAGCCGCGGAACAGCTCTGTATGGAAACCTCGATGATAAAAGCTCATGAAGGGCAACAAAATCATTGTAGCGCCGCAGAACAGTTGTTTTGTTTCTCTGGTGAACAGAATACATGCAATTTTAATTGAGAAATTAAGTGACTAAATATGATCACATCAACAACCAAAAATTTATAAACTAAGGGACTAAATATGATCATATCAACAACAACAGGAGAATTAGACCAATAATTAATAGCATGCAGATGTTGACAGAATTGGTCTCTGATTCTCTTGCCCATCTCGTCTCTGTAAGCCATGACATAAACTTTGCAAATGATGGCATATATAATATAATGGGATACACATGTAAAGCCCTTTTCAATTGTGAAAGGGACTTTGGAGAAGGTTATAGAATGAATCTATGTGCCATAGGCTAAGGTGTTTCATCTACTACATTTACAGATGACTGCGCCAAAATGTGAGACTTCAACCACAAGGGAACTGTGAACTAAGATGGTGTTGTTACACTTAATGAAAATATATTGTTCTAAATATGTGGCATGCCAGTGCATACCTCAGAGTGAGTTTTGGCATAGATCACTCACTACACAGCAAGCTACCTCGTGTGAAGGGAAGCAGGATCAAGAGAGACAAATCGTAGATGGGTCGGGCAGAGGATACTGTTAAACATATCTGCGCTCCCGAAGACATAACTCCTGGCGAGGAATGGATACCTATTCCTATGGTCTTTCAAGAGGCAGTCAAGACCATCATTACACTCAACAGAGAGTGCAGAAAACACAGCCCCGTAAGTGTGGATGCTGAGGTTGAGGCACTAATATGCGAAAATATTTATGACACAGATGTGATTCACACGGACAGGTCAGTCATCTGTCACCACCGATGCGCATGTGCCTTTACTGTCAGATCAAAAGGGAGAACAGTACACAAAGCCAGTGATGCCTTTACTACAACAACAAGCACTCTAACAATGGAAGTATTCTCGCCGTAATGCAGGCACTTTACTGGCTGGAATTGCAAGCCTATTCCCATGCGTGCATACTAAATGACTCACTGAATGTGATTCAGAAATTCAAAACAGGTGATGTACGTAGGGAAAGGGAAGAGTCATTAGAGAGAGCTAAAATGAGGGCATCACTACAAAAACACACACCTATTTTTGCCCCCAGGCGTGGAGGGAAATGAACTGGCCGACCAATTAGCTAGTCTCACCACCACAACAAATGGTCAGCCTATGGACCGAGCAGACATACTCATTGCTCTTCATGAGTCCCCACGATCAGAGAGGATTTTGAGATGAATTAGCAAGAGTTAATATCGAGAATGCGAGAATTAGGAGTGAGGATGGGCGAGGTCCATAGAGAACCCCTGACAAAGATTTCAAAAAGAGCAGTGAACCAACATAGAACCGAAACCAACATCAGCCGTTATGCCCTGAGAGATTTACTGAAGCGGAGATCAGAGCTCCTATGGACGTGTACAGTATGCACAGAGGATAATCAACAGACCTAATACCTGATATTGTTCTAAATATAACAGAAAACCTTGAATATTTTGAAGTCACATTAAGAGTACCTGGCTGGTGATCTCATATTCAACATGCTTTAGGATAATTCCCTTCTTCTCTGGCACAAGCTCAACTTTCACAGTGTCGATATCACACAGATCTCTGTAGTCAAAACACAGCACATTAGGTGTCCTCTGCCTTCTCAGACGAACACTGGAAGATTTTAAGTCTGACAAGTTACCAAGAGATGGCTTTGGTAGTTCTGAAAATAGTCATACCAAAGGTATATATAAATAAATAAATAAATATGCATGTACATACATATACATACAAAACACCACAATGTTAATATATTTATTTTCTATGGAAGCAACATATTACAAATGATGATTATAGAACACCGTCATACTTAATTGATCACTCTTGTTCCCTATGCCAGGTGGTGGAGTTTCAGTTTTCATATCAGTGTTTCTCTGGCATTAATTTTGATGAACAAGTTTTCTAGAATTAATCATATACTCCATCTCCAATGTGCAAGATCAAAGTGAATGACTCAATACTCAAACAGGTCCACCAATTTACATATTTAGGAACAACATTGACATCAGATGAAAGAAGTTCAACAGACTTAAGAAACAGAATAGGGCAGGCAAAGGCAGCATTCTTAAAAATGAAGAATATATTGTGTAATATGTACCTTTCATTAGAGGTAAGGAAGATAGTTCTTAGGAGCCACAAAACACTAATTCTAAAATATGGATGCGAGTGTTGGACAATAAATAAACAGGATAGAAAATTAGAGGCAATAGAGATGTGGTTCTGTAGAAGAATGTTGAATATACCATGGATAGCTAGAAAAACTAATGAGGAGTGCTGAAATAGACAAATGCCAGATTTAGGGGGGGGGGGGGGGGGGAGTTAAATAGCATTAAATATAGTTTTATTTAAAGCAGTGTTTCCCAAAGTGGGTCTATATGGATCCCCAGAGGTCAATTTCAACTTGAAGGGGATCTATATCCGAGAGAAAAAAATTCAACATTTAGTAGTTCCGTAAATGTCTTATTATATATAACACATAAAGTGCGTACACAATACTTATAATAGACAAAAATATTTTACATACAAGCAAACACATTATATTTCATAAAATTGTTCAGGTACCTATTTGTTTCGTGGTGTGCTATGTTTATGTGCAAGTTTTACAAGTGTTCGTACAAGCAGCAAAACCATCGCACATATAACACTTGTCCAGACTTGTATCACACTTAGTAGTCAGAAGACAACTATGGTGGATCGCTTCAATTTCAAATAGAGATGATGGTGTGCAGGTGTCTTTCAATATCTCACTACTCATAGAAAATATCAGGAAAGTCTCATACTATCGGGGAACAGCTGATTGTGTGAGTCATTGAAGATGCTTTAAAAACAGTTCTACACAAGTTTAGTTTGCTCTTTTTGTGCCATAGGTGGTACATAGGGCAGAGGTTTTTATTCTCCATATGGTGCGATCTGAAGCCTGCAATTTTAGTTTTTGTATTGACTTGCAGCCCCATTGTTTTCCCTTCTTTAAGTATGGTGTTTTTTTAGGGTAGTTTTAGGTCTTCATCTTTTCCCATGTGGTGTCCACATGAGTGTTTGTTGGTTCAATCTGTTTTCTTCTAGTCTTAGGATGTGAAGGGAATGCAATGCTCTAGGCGGACCCAGGGTTAGCAGATAACCAAGATCCCAAATGTACCTCCACGCGGTGCACCCTGGTAACAGAAAACAGCAGCTCGAGCTGATTCTGGCCAAATCATTTGGGGATCGTGTCCGAGAATGTGGAGGAAGCAGATGGAAATAGATTTGACTGCAAATGAGACAGACAATATCTCCGACACATTTGCATCACCACATGTCGACATACAGTGACGTCTGTTAGTCCAGTCAGAACATTGGAGGGGCGGCCAATGTAAAAGGCACGTAAAGGTGGTTGCATGGAGAGAAACAAATATATGTCATAATGAGTACAATGACACAATGAAAGGGCAGAACAGCGCCAGAGGGCAGTGCAAAACTGCAAATGAAAAGTTCCTAGGGAAGGGGAACTATAAGCTCTGTCAGCTCGAGACGAGTTTCTAGTTACCTGTGATCCTTATAAGCAGAGACCCAGACCCAATCGTGGGCGCTCGGAAAAGCAAGAAGACCTAAACCAACTCTAATGTCGAGCCTTCCTATACCGGAAATATGCTTGCGAAGAGAAAGGGTTCCGAACCCGATGGGCTTAGGCAAGAAGGAGACAACGATGGCAGTCCTGGCCCAACTCTACTGTCAAGATTTCCTATCCCGGAAATACACTTGCAGAGAGAAAGGGTTCAGTGCCTGATGGGCTCAGGTGCTATTGGGACATGGTCGCTCAGCTCGAGAATGCATTACTCTCAAATGCGTGGTGTGAGACTCAAACTTGTGCGAGGGGTTCATGATGTCCGTGAACGACGCCTCGGGTAGGAGGGCGAACGAGCCAGGGTCCAACTCTTCTGGTGAGTTCTTCCTCATACGGAACCAGGCTCATGGATGAGAAAAGGTTCAGTACCCGATGGACACAGGCAGAGTTCGTCCAATTGCACGAGATGGGTTTATAGGCGGTGGAGCACCTTGTGCCGAAAATGGAATGACGAAAATGGATGTGCTGGACCTCGGACGTCCTGACCACAAGTGGCCAACCGGGGTGCAAATAATCACAGTTTTACTGTGGAACTTGCAGCACAACGTACTTCATGCTCCCTGGCGGAAATAACACGAAATATTTGTTGTGGTTATTTGAGAGCGAACGCTGAAGAAGAAGAAGGATGTGTCCCAGGTAGTTCCATCTACTGTGTCTTATGACATCTGATATGTACTCTTGGTGTGTTTTTTAATCTTAGATCACTATTTGAGATGAAGTTGCTCAATTTTATAGATATCTGTTTTCGAAGCTGTTTAACTTTTGATCTATTGCTTGTGTTGATTTCCAATTTTCACATCCACGGGTCAACACTGGAACAATACAAATGTTGGAAGTGCTCATTGTTATTCTATGTGTATATTTATTTATTTTGTTGAGGCTCAAATCACAAGCCTGCATGTGATATATATATGTGATATATAAGTTGTGATTTGTTTCTTTCCACATCAAAATATTTACTAGCATTGTGTATCTTCTAAATGAAGGTATTAATAAAAATTGTAGATGCTATTCTTTTTTTACGATTGTCCACTCTACAAAATAAAACCTATCAAAGTGAGTAGCATTGTGTCAGCTGTCAAAACATATATGAAGTTTATATGTTTTAGTGTTAGTTAGTTAGTCGTCGGATCATCATCACTGCAAACTGGACACATCCATAGTTGCTCCGATCTCTCCTTGAGTGTATCCGCCATCACACTTCTGCTGACAGTACCGGTCCTATGCTGGTTGACCATCATTCTTCTGCGCCCTACAAAATGTTCACCTCTAGCAACACCGCATTTCAATCCCTGATCTTTAATCCTAGCCATTGAAAAGGAATCATCATCCACATTAGTCTCACTCTCGCGTGTTATATCTCTTAAGGAGTTCAAAACGTCAGCGCGATCCATTGCCACAATCGCACACGATGCCAGTTGATCCGCTCTTTCATTGCCTCGAACGCCCACATGTCCCGGCACGAAAATAAATGTAACCGCTTTCAAGCTCGCATTTCTCAAGGCCTCAATCCACTGTTCGCGAACGAGACCCACTTGTACCTTCTTAATCATACTCATAGAGTCACTCAAGATGCAGACCTGCGTTACTTTCTGTGTGCGTAGCCACTCAAATGCCTTGGTCACCGCCATAGTCTCCATGGTCATACTACTCGTAGTGACTGCAAAGGCACCACTTTCCTCCTTGATCGTTTTACTTGCGCACTGAGCTGTAAAGGCCCAAGCACTGCGAACATGCCTAATTACAGATCCATCAGTGTATATAATCACATCCCCCTCTTTGGTATTCTCACTGATTAAAGCCTGCACTTCTTTCTCCACAGCTGTGGGACACCATTCTCTGCATTCCCTGCTAAGTGATATTACTACTCTCAAACAAGTTTCGAAATCTGTGGGTAGACCTATCCATTCCGCACCAGCTGCCGCATCCTGTAATCGGCACACGCTTTGTATTACATCCTCAGCACGTCCCATCCACGACCTTCCTCTCTTGAGTCTGCTGCCTTTAACTTTCTGTATTTCGGATTGCAACGGGTGTTCCTTATCTGCATGTATTTGAAGGTACGCCCGTGCACGGCAATACTGTAATCTATGCTCAGCTGTTGGGCAGTCAAGTAGGTATCGCATAGCTCTTGTCGATGTGTCTCTTGTGCATCCCAGAATGATACGCATTGCTGCATTCTGGACTCTATCCAGTCTTTCGATCTGAGTTTGGCTAAGAGTCAGAATTGCCAGTGCATATTCCACCACAGCCACAACCAAACCCTAGTACAAAAGAAATAACAATCTTTGCTCACACTGCGCAGCAGCCATAACCTTCATTGCTGCTAAGCCTTTGCCTGCCCTTATGATAATGTGGTCAACATGTTCCCTGAAACTCAGGCTTCTGTAAAAAAACACACCCAGATATCTCATTGTGCTAGTTCTATCTAAACTTTTCCCGGACAACAAAACTTGTGGCATGGGTGTCTTTACCATGTGATTGTTCAAGGAAAACCACGTCACGAATGCCTTAGACGGATTAACCACTGCTCCCGTATCTCGACACCAATTTGTCAGTCTGTCCAGCTCCTTCTGTAGTTCCACGACGCACTCTTCTCGATTTCTGTCCTGTCTATACACCAGGATATCATCGGCATATGACATCGTTCTGCCAACACCTGTGATTTGATTGCCAGCGATATGTACTGTGTATACATTGAAAAGTACAGGAGATAGAGGCGATCCCTGTGGCAGGCCAGGGCTAATAACCGTTGGTGTAGATATCCAGTTACCACACTTAAGAACTACAACCCTGTGCATCGGGGCGGCGCCAACCCAACGCACGACAAAAGGATTAACTGCAAGATTTAACAGCTGGTGCATCAAGATATCCAAGGACACCCTATTGTACGCATCCTCAAGGTCTATTGCGACCGCACATGTCTCCATGCGCCAATCGAACCCCTCAAAAACATCCTGCACAAATATGGCTGCATTTTGCCATGTCTTCTTTCCTGGACGATATCCTCCTAACAATGTTGGTAAACACTTATTTCTTTCAAGATAACACGATACCTTCCGGGCCACAATTTTTTCCAAAAGCTTGCCAATCGTATTCTGCATAGTTATTATTCTGTAGCCATGTATCCTGGTGTGGTCCTTCCCAGGTTTGTGTAGTGGAACTAAATAGCTGTGCAACCAGTCTTCTTTCACTGTGCCCTTTAGAAGGCTATTATTGAACATGTCCGCCAACTCATGTTTTAGTGTATTTAAATACACTAACAGCCAGGCAGGGGGTCTATGGAAAATTTAAATACGGCAAGAGGTCTATGGGGTAAAAAAAGCTTGGGAACTGATTTAAAGTAATTAAAGAACATCGTTATAATGGGGCAAAACAGAAGGCAAGAGAGATTGAAGACTACAGCATAAGAAAATATTAGATAATTTAACACTGTGGCATAGTAAAGAATCAACAATGATCTCGATAAAAGAAACTGGACATAGAGTTATGGAGATCCATGATCACCTGCTCCAGTCGGCTTTGACACATAATGATATTATATATATTTATATATCCAGCATAGTTACTTTAAATGAGTTCCATGTTGTTGTATCACAACACTACCCATGTTGTTTTATCACACCACTACAAATCCTCTATTTAATGAAAGCATACAGTTTTCATTCTTAAACTACCGATTAATAAAAAGTCCCACCATATATCAATGGTCACTAAAAGATATGTTATCAAAAAGCTAATAAGACAGTTTAACAAGCAATATACATATGTACAGTTCAAAGATAACACACTGATAATTTGTCACATGGAGCACTGTTCCATAATAAAATGAGGAACTATTGTAAATAGTTCTAATTCCTTTCTATTATCTAATGATAACCCCGGGTAATGTTAAATATCTGGGCCAACAATAAATGGATTTGAAACCAGACCAAACTATACACACTGGTATTCTGTCATACTACACTCTATGAATATTATATTTTTGACAATCTCTACTTCTAGAGTTTAACATTTTAAATAATTTTGCTCATTGCTGAAAGAATATGACCACCCCCCCAATAAAAAAATAGCACAATCCAATGAATATTAGTATTTTGCAACATTCCAGATAATGAAGCCACCTGATAAACTTGCTAAAGGTGTGGCAAAGAAACAAAATCACATCTGTACAATATGTAAAATAGTGAAAACTAATAATGCTATTAGATCAAAGCTTCAGCAGAAGACGGATGTATCGGGCCATTAATGCAAATAAAATGGCGGCACAGCGCATTTTCATTCTCTGGACTACATCTGCTGGATATCTAGTAGGAGCATTGTCCTGCTATAAGAGAGATCCTGCGGGAGTTTGAGAATGAACGCTGAAGAAGAAGAAGATCAAAGTTCTAGTTTATTTCCTGATCACAATAAAAAGATCACCTACGGAACCAATAAATCATGATGCTTATTAGGATCTTATCTGGCAATTCTTGATCATAACAGGACACAAAATACTATGTCATCATCTATACCTCCAATACAAGGACTAAGAACAGAATATGAAAGAGAACAAAGACTCAAGGACATTGGGGAGAATATACTAGCTAAGATGACAGACCATTATAATGTGAGTCTGAAAACAGGAATGGTACCAGATGAGTGGCTACATAGCTATCTCATACCTGTGCCAAAACCAGGCAAAGATACTGCTAACATAAAAGGTTATTGCAACATCAGTGTAGAATGTATATGATAAGATTCTGAAAAGAATTGTTGCTAGACACATAACCAGGGAACTAGAGATCAAAGGCATTCTCCCAAATAACCTAGGTGCATACAGACCCAGAAGAGACACAGTCACAAATGCAGCAGTTCTTGCATATGAAGTTTAATGACTTTATTTTACTTGGGTTACCCCACATGTGACACAAAGCAGGGGAATTTTCCTGACAAAGCTGAGACATTTTGCTTTCTGAGAACACTATTTACATCACAAAATGCAGTAGCTTGAAGTTATTGCTGGGATCAATGGAAAAATTAATTTTATAAACAAGATGTCTTGAACCTGGTATATAGAAAATAAGTCAAACATTCAGAAAATGTGTTCAACCAATTATGAAAAATTCGATGAAAGATATTCATACTTTATTACCACCTAACTTAGACATGTGAAATGGAAGAGAATATGTAATCAAGATGAGAATTGAGCCAAGTCCATTACACAGATGCTAATTCACAACTTAAGTCAACACGTTTTCCAACCCGCATGCCTAAAAATATTCAATGATGAAACATATTTGTACAATACATGTTAAATTGTCATTTCAATTGACCTGGTCATACTTTTAGTAACTTGAGAATATACATTTGGAAATCTTGATTAAAATTTCATCTTTTTGCAGAATTGTTGAATTTGGAAAACATATTGATTTAAGTTCCAGGTGAATGGACTTGGTTCAAATATTCTCTACTTTATGATTTTCTAACTAATTTCTGTATGCTTTCTAAGTATAGTATTCAAGGAATGAGTAACAAAACTAGCACAAATCAGAAAAGAAATGAGTCAAGGATGTTTTTTTAAATTAAAAAGCATATTGAATGCTTATTTTGAGAAGATGGTGAAAGGAAAATACATGTCACATGAGAGTATGGTGAAAGGAAAATACATGTCACATGAGAGTATGGTGAAAGGAAAATACATGTCACATGAGAGTATGGTGAAAGGAAAATACATGTCACATGAGAGTATGGTGAAAGGAAAATACATGTCACATGAGAGTATGGTGAAAGGAAAATACATGTCACATGAGAGTATGGTGAAAGGAAAATACATGTCACATGAGAGTATGGTGAAAGGAAAATACATGTCACATGAGAGTATGGTGAAAGGAAAATACATGTCACATGAGAGTATGGTGAAAGGAAAATACATGTCACATGAGAGTATGGTGAAAGGAAAATACATGTCACATGAGAGTAAAGTGAATAATATAATTGAAACATATATTTTTTTAAGGATATTTAAAGTATATCCCATAGAGTATTATTATTAAACTATTGTTGAATTTTAGGCACCAGTAATACATTTAATCATATCACCAGTACAATATGAAATAACGCTGAGCAAGTATGACAGCTTGTCAGAGACTTGACCACCAAGTTGACTTTTTAGGATATTGCTTTTCCACAATTTTAAGACACAACTTATACATTTCAGTAACCATACCAGAGTTATGTGAAACCACACAATCTATTTGTGTAATAAACCATGTAAAGGTTCAGGTGTCAGAACTATTTGACTGTTTTACTAGTCCCTCTGTCATGAAGACTCACAGGAAAATAAATGGTCACCAAATGTATGCCATTAAGTTTATGGATACCAAAATATCTAAGCCATAATAGATTGAACAGAGAAATTATTACAAAATTTGTAAACTTGTATGCGACAGATTATTCAGAATGAAGATCAATATCAGTAAAAAGAAAGTGACGGTAATTGTCAAAACAAACTGAAACTATATAGATTAGCACAGAGAGAAAGAATACTGTATAAGTGCAGAAGTTTCCCAATTTGGACCAAATTATTGTATATGATATCTAATGTGAAGCTGAAATTAAATCTAGGATAGTTGTGTCAAAAAAAAACAAACACCCCAAGAGATACAATCATAGCTAACATCAAGTAAAATCAGCACTCAGTTAAGAAAAATAAAATCACCACACATATATAGACTGTAGCACTGTATGGTTCTAAAACATGTGGAAAATAGCTTGAGTGCTTTTAAACTGTGGTGCTATTTCTGGATGCAATTTATACCAAAATGAAGAGAACATTGGGCAAAATTTGACATGATAAAATTACTTCAACATATCAGGATATAGATGATGATGATAAATCCATACCTTGACCAGTATATGTCTCCAGTAATTTATCATTTACTGTTTTTCCCTGTTGAGCTAAGGCTGTCAATGCCAATGCTTTGTAAAGTCCATTCCGTGTCATAAATCCTTGACTTGTGTCAACAAGATCCCATATCTGGAGAAAAATGTTAATCAATAACATGTACGCCAAATTAGATGTGCAGGGCCATTGGCGCAAATAAAATGGTGACACAATACATTTCCTTTCTCTGGACTATATCCTGCTGGAACTCTAGTAGGAACATCCTGCTACAAGAGAGATCCAATGGAAGTTTGACAACGAATGAAGCAAAAAAATTACATGTAGGTCTACAGTAAAGTAAAGTAACCCATAGCATTTATTAATGCCGTAGGGGTGTGAGATGTTAGCGATCTCACATTTCACAGGCTCTGCAAATGAGGGTGGTAGCCATCTCCTCTCCCTCGCAGTCTTTACTTCCCGGATTAATCCGGTACCCATTTAAGGCTGGGTCAACCTGGGAGCCGTTGCGATCTGAAAACATTTCCGCCTCAACTGGGGAATGAACCCAGGACCACTCATATGCGAAGCCAGTGCAGGTCTGCAGTAAAACTGATCCAATACATGAACACATAAGATAATGAATTAGTGAAATATACTGGAAGGTGTTTCCAGAAATGACGAAGTGGGTATTCGAAAATAAATAAAATAATATCCTGTATAGGATACTGTTTTTAAATATTGAATTTTTAATCAACATTGAAACACTGACATGATTCAATAATGTTACATGAAGTGGAACACTTTTGCTGTACTAAAACCATGAAAAAATGTGCATAAATTGTCAAAGGGAAAATGAATCAAGCGTGGCAGAGGCTGAAGACACACTGTGAAGAAGTTTGTAAATTTGAAGAAATAGGAAAGGACAGTGAATGGGTGGAGATAGACCCAACATTCCCAGCTGCAAGAGTTTACATCAAGAAAATAGAAATCAACAAAGGCAGAGCAAGGTTGAAGAATGGATGGATTAAGGAAGCGACTAAAACTAAAACTTTTCCCTGTCTATTTAGCAATCACAACATGCCCTGTTCATGAAACCAGTCATTAGTAATAAATACAATACTTTAAGATAAGCTCATAGATAACGGGGGGAGTGGCTGAGGATTTTAACCCTCCTTCAGGAAGTAAATTTAAGTAGGAAGCATGAGGATACATTAAAAATTCTTGAGACTAATGGGAATTGAACTAGGTTAATTCTAGTGGTACCAAAAGGCATTGCAACTCAAGTATACAGGTTTTTCCGAACTTGACTAACCACATCCCCAAAAAAGATGCATTTTGTCAAGACATTCAAACTGTGTATTCACGTCACTGAGAATGGACCAATCAAGACAAGGACTATTACAACAACAACAAACATCCCATAAACGTATTGAAGTATCCTCAGTACCGCAAACATTTCTTGCAGTATCAGGATTCTGGCTGTACCAAATGCTACAATTTTGTATGTTTGTTTGTTAGCATTCAACTTTCGCTGAAACTCTCTTGTAGCAATGGTCCTACTAGATATGTATGGGTCAAAGGGCATGAGCCCATGGACCGCTGGATCAGAAACCAACTAGATATGTAGGATGTAGTCCAAAAAATGAAATTGCATTGCATCACTATATTATTTTCGCCAATGACCTGACAAATTCAACTTCAGATTTGCAATTTTATATAAAATTCCATCATCAAACTTGAGAAATTTCTTATATTTTTCGGGCATCATTTAATATTGCATGTAGTAGTTTTAAAGCCTGTCATGATAACACTTTCACTGTGGCCAAACCCATATGTTATCTAGAAAGCAGACCAATAAAAATCCTGAAGTTTCATGTATCTACATATGTATTCCTACCAATGCCATCTAATCAATATTCCATTTATACCATGTGTACACTTGTTAGATGTTAATCACATCTAAGTGTTTTATTTTTTAACACATCTAAGTGTTTTATTTTAATTAGTTCGGTTTTATTAGTTTGGTTATGAAATAACTATAAATGTAATAAAAAATATGATAGGTATAGGAATTTATTGACAGAATATATTGGTCAAACAAGAACATGTAAGTCTGTCATCAGAGAAATAAAATGTTCAATGCATTTTTTCAAATTGTTATGCAATTTAAAACTTTAAAAATCTGGAATGCATGAGGTAATTTGTGTAGGGCTTAATTTGTATTAAGTGTAGTAAAGGTTAAATTTATTTCTTAAATATTCCTGCTTTTATACAATAATCTATAAACTTACTGACTCCTCATGTCTCATTGTCATGAACTTAACTACTAAAGTTGGGTAAGATGGTGGTTAGGTGAAAAATAAAAAAAAGGAGAAAAAAATAAAAAAGGGGGGGGGGAGCGAAGCCCACCCCCTTATATTACATTCAGCAAAATAATTCATTTCCTTCACAATTAGAAAAAAATAACCCAAAAAAAAAGAAGAAAACAAACTTTCCTTCTGGAAGAGGGGGTGCTACATCACCAAAAACTACTTCCGGAAAAGGGAGACATTTTGAAATAGCCCGCGCATTCATTAGAAGAATACTGTAGTGCACGACAAACGATCTGACATATTCCATAAATTTACGTACTGGTGAAATAAGTGCATATTTGGTGCCCGTTTATGCTATCATTATCAATACACATTGATAGAGACTGATAGCATAATTGACGGATTCAATGGTTACAACGGATTTGGCAGAAGTCGGCAGATATTTTCTTGGAGTTCTTGTGTGAAATAAAGCATGGATTTATCAGCCAAGATGAATGAGGTACGTATTTAATCTAATTAACAATGTTTATATCTTGGACTAAAAGACTACGGATTTTGCAGTATTCCGCGCAAAACGAATGAAATGGTTGGCTCTACCATTCACAAAGCCATGTCGCGCGCAAAAACTCTCCTTTTTGCTTCCGCTGTGTGGCGTCACGGCATCCATTAATTTCATTGGCAGTGCGCGGAAATCCATGACGTCTGGTAGTCCGGAATATAAACATTGCGCTATTTATAGCACAGTGGTTACTTGAACGAGAAATTTACCCAGTGAACAACTGGTCAATGTATTACTCACTATAATAATTATTAGAATTTAGACTAGAGTGACAGTAAATGTAAGAGTACACATTTTGAACTAGTTACTAACTAGGTCAAGTGATATTTATCATATATGATATTGCGAAACCTTCTTGAATACAAACAACTAATCTCAGCAATGCTAATTTTATGATTTACTAAGAACTGGATTAACATAAGCTAGCACTCGCTGAAAAGAAATAAAATTTCATTTTTACCTGCATAATAGTATGTTTAGGAAGGCTTGACTGTATCAACAGTTGCACAAAAAGTTCCCGGTCCACCTGCTCTTGATTAGGGCACACGATGTCGTACACCTCCCGATAGAAGGGGGGAATCGAGCCTACAAGAATAATAACCAGAAAAAGCAATTAAATTTATCTTTTATTGAAAAATATTAAATATCTGAACATCTCCATACTATAATATAGGCTATATATAAATATATAAAGGTACAACAACGGAAACACCCACCGAACGTCAGATCGGCCGTCATCTTGAATGAAAGTCATGTGACACAAATGTTGTGAAGTGACACTGTTAATGGTAAAAGTAAAAATACCTGTTGTTTTGATAGAGGAAAGAAACAAATTATAATTGTTACATTTAATAATATACTTATAATAGGGCTATGCGTATACCGTTAGCAGGGTATATATACAGAGACTATCCGTTTCTTATAGAACATTATCAAATAAGAAATATGTGCAATAACAGATGGCATGCTAGCAGGTAGTTTTCCGTTTTCTTCTGGTAGGCAGATAGGTACTAAGGTAGTTAATAATAGTTAATGAATGAGAGTTTGCCACTTTCGGAGAGGCGTGCCTTTTTCAACCAGCGGATAAAGTCCAATTAGGTTATATCAGGACACACAACCATAAAATATTCGAGATAACAAAGACCTCAAGATTTAAGCATTAACTGTTTTCTTCTTTCTTTTCGCTTTTTATCATGACCCTTTGTGCCTTGGGGTAGAAGAGCTAGGGGTAGAAGAGTTCTCTGGAGATGGCTTTTAAATTTGTGTGTGTGCTTTATTTAAGTTTGTTTTCGTTGACTCATTTATTTCTGTAATTTATTTTTTTGCAAAATCTACCCCTAACTTTATAACCATCATGCCTGTATAGTAATGCTGTTTGAGGGACACTGTCTCACTGATGGTAGTCTGGAAGTGGAAGATGTGTAAACCACTTAATGGTTTAAGTTAATCGTAATCTGTTGTAGAGAACTCTCCATGTTTACTAGGAGTATTTTAGTTATACAGTTGCAGTTTGCTAGACCAGTCACAATGTTGTTTCAGAGTCTCCGAATGATTAAACCGTGTTCTAATCTATCAAGTTCATAAAAGAAGTCACATAGGAGGCCTATTCCATTTAGAAAGCACTGAACTTTTGAAACACTGAATGCTATGTATCACATTCTGCGCTGCAAGAACATTGATGGATATGGAAAAGTATAGTGATATAGTGCCTTTAAGTGTTTTCCGCCCCTGAAAGCAAATGTTTACAACAGAACCTTGCAGTTAAAACAACTAGTAAAGGAAATAAAACATATTATTTTGAACATAGGGCCAACATGATATTTTAAAAGTATGTGATACCTTGATGAAGATACATTTGAGGGAAGGCTAGCAAGTGGCAGGTAAAAATACAAGTGAAAGAGAACCATCACAAGATGGAAAAGATAGTCTAGCAAAATGCACCACCAAGACAAGAGACAAACGATGCTGGAAGTCCATTACAGCCAACCTTTGTTGTGGAGATGACACTTGATGATGATGAAAGCAAGGTTATGCTTTAATAATAATATCGCCCGTGTGTTGCCAGGACCCGAAAGGGGAACAAAGAATAGCAACACTGTTTACGTTCCGCGCATATCGTAAAAGGCGACTAAGGAGGTTATGGGATGGAGTTGGCTGTCCCATCCCATATAGGGTCAGTGACCGAAAGCCATGCTGAAGTCGGATGTGTCAGGCCGAAAAGTACAGATATCGCAGCAATGCTGTAAACCATGACACAATGCATTCCTTTCTCCGGACTACATCCTGCTAATCTGCAGGAGTTTGAGAATGAACGCAGAAGAAGAAGAATATAAAGGCTTCAACTTATAGCCTAGTATTGAGAGTCCGTGAACATTCAATATTTTTACAACATTAGTCCTGCTGTATGGTAGTTCTCCTATGTACTCTTTGATTTATTTAGGCGGCAGCACTCACCCACAGATCACAACAATTGATGAATGTGTATATTGTCTTGTATTTTGCCCTTGCCAGTGCAGCTTTTGGGGGTCTTCATGAAAGTGCCTGGATCTGGCATGGCTACAGCTTGAAAACTGTTGCCCTACAGATTTGAAGATGTAGTCTAGAGAACAAAATACATTGTGTCAATTCTGTAAACCTTTCAACCTGACATATTCAACTTCATCATGGCTTCTGGGTTTTTTTATCCTCTATAAAATGAAACACCCAACATCATCAATAAAACCTCCTACAATAAAAGTCACATCCTACAATATCAGTGGCGAGGAATCCATATAAGCAATGTAGCATTGCTTACACATTTAAATTTTATTAGGCCTATATATCTTACAAAGTAACAAAATGTAGTATAAAGTTATATTGGTCTGCATTCATTTTAAAGGTGTATAAATTATGTGGGGGGAAAAGGCACTTGATTCTTGATTAGGAACATGCGTCACAGCACTTGGGGCATTCCCATATATGCTCTGCTTGCCATTCCATCAGCCATCTAAAGGTGTATAAGCTCAGTTGCAGATTACATGTTCTTCTGATCTTTCCGGGGAGGGAGCACTTTCTCCCTTCATCTCTAGTCACTCCAATTTTTACCATTCTCTGAATATGTACATTGTCTCGTTCGACCTCCTCCTTGTCTTCTCGTAGGATATCCATGACTGCTCTAATAAATTCAATCCTGTCTCTTCTTATCTTGGTGCTGTTCACCAAGGCTTTACCAGCCAACACATTAGCTCTTTCATTTCCCCTGATCCCAGCATGACATGGACAGCCTGGGAGAGACCGACATCTTTGGTTCTAATGATCATCTATCCTTATAAATTCATTATTAGCTTTAAACCGAACTTATAAACTATTATAAATTCCAATTTTTTTTTCAGATTACAATTATGAAACTAGGTCTGTCTATTTATTCTATCTATTCTTAGCAAACATTTACATGCTGCTGGTTTGCTAGACCTGTTGAGGTGGCGATGTCCATCAATTTTATAATGGTTTGTATCACTTTTTTGCCTGCACCATCTTGCCCCATATAATGGAGCAAGATGGTTTTTTTTTTTACATAGGCCCTATGTATACTCAAAAAATTGTGTTGTTCGTCCATCACAAGTGATGATGACCATTTGTTACATCCACATTTGAAAATTCAATTTTAGTTATGTCCTTGATTATGAGTTCGTAGATGGCTAATGAGCCCTATTCGAGCTGTAAATGTCCTTGGACAGTTTGGACATAGAATAACGACTGTAGACGGATCTTGGTCTATCCGTGACTTTGTAACTGCTCTCCGCTGTTGAGCTGCTGCATTTCTCTTCTTTTCACAAGATGATGCGCTCTTTTTTATTTTAGAACGCCATGTAGATCTATTTTGTGCAAGTTCTTCCCATGTATCGTGGTCTATTTCAAAGGCTTTCAGTGAGTCCTTTAACGAGTCCTTGTAGCGCTTCCTTTGGCCACCTTGAGATCGTATACCCTTCTCTAGCTCACCATAGAGAAGTATCTTTGGCAGACGATGGTCTGGCATACGCACCAAATGACCTGCCCAACGAATCTGTGTCTGCATCAGGATCGTGTCAATGCTTGGGATACCAGCTCTATCAAGGACAGTGGTATCTGGAATCTTGTCTTGCCATCTGATGTTCATAACTTTTCTGAGACAATTTGCATGAAAATGATTGAGTTTTTTCACATGACGTCTATACACCGTCCATGTTTTACTAGCATAAAGCAGCACTGGAAGTACCACTGCTCTGTAAACATTCAGCTTAGTCTGTAAGTTAATGCTCAAAAAATATAATTCTACTGTCTACACGTAGCCATATGTTTTCAAATACCCTCACTATTGTAAGATGGATGGATAAACTATACACTGATAACAGTTTGGTCTCTCATAGTTAAGTCTAGTTGTTAGAATACTCTAAAATGTGAAAAGCGCGCCGTCTTGCCCCAGGCTTCCCTAAACATAAACTGACAAATATTGCAAAGGGAAATAATCACATTGGGGGGACACAGGTTCCAAACAAAAAACATTTTTTCTTGTGAAAATTCCATATTTTCTAACTCAGTACTTCTTTTTCTTCTTCTGCGATCAGTTTCCTAAGCTCATAAGTTTATACAGGAAGGTCTCCATGAATTCATTCGTCAGCAGGAGGTCCTCACGGTTGCCCCACAGCATTACCTTCAGATCTTTCTCTTGGGGCCATGTTTTAGTTCTCATGTCATCGAAGAGTGGACATGTCTGACTCAATACATGTTGGCTGTATTGTTTAGGACAATATGCACTAGTAGTATATATCCCATAATTTGTTATGTTCATGTGAGTGCGAGGAGGATGTGTTAATACATATCTGCAGTGTGGGTGAATCTGTAGAATTTAAACCGTGTCCATTTCTTGATGTCAACCCATGCTTTTCTCTGTCCCCATGGTTACCTACCCCTCTAATGTTACTTGTGAGATTGTTTTAGATAAGGAGTGATGTTGGATGACATGCCCAAACCATAGCGTTTAGTTATTATTTACTTGTGCAATATTTTTGTATTGGTGTCAGGTTTAATTGGCAATGCAGACAAGATGTTGCACACCATTATCTATTGATTATTTTTGTTTTTTAAGCAGAATTTGGAAATGGTAGACTCAACAATTACAATATCTACACAAGTATGGAGGCTTATCAACCTAATAATGGCAGTTTTCTTTACATTGGCTTCCTATGTGAATGTGCGTACAGTTGTTTACTTTTTTTTGAAGTTTGTTTTTTCGCTGTAGGCCTATATTATTTAAAAACTGAAGATGTCTGTATTATCACAGTTTATGATATTTATTACCATCAGTATGCATACACTTTGATATTTGCTTGAGGAGACTGATCACCTATGGGAGTGCAATGGTATCAGTTTATAATCAGTCATGAATAACCATTTACGTGACTGTTTTAGAAGATGGTTGAACTTTTTTTCATTTTTGTCCAGTAATTTCATTTTGGTTAACTATTGAAGCATTATGGAGTTCCAACCAAGTCCACAAACCTAATTAAGGATGGATGCACAAAATTTAATGTTTCATGATGAACTTTTGATGAAAAAACTGGTTGTAAAAATACAATTGTATAGAATAGGTTTGAAATCTATTAGATCCAAAAGAAACAACTATAGACAAAGATTTTACAGGTGGCTTTGCATTTCTGTCCAATAACTACACACGGATGATGTAAAAAATTAGTAACAGAACATAACAAATAGGCTTGAATATGCACAGAGAAAAGATATTATTACTAGAATAAAAACATTTACCTGGTAATAAAAACCACATTATACTAGATGAAACAACCCTACTGGAGGCAGAACCATACACATAGGCCTACATTGTTGGCCATATACAGAGGGATAGTTCAGGGTGAGAGAAGATGTAGAAAAAGGAAAGAATGAATTTATAATATTAAAAATTGGATGGATTAAGATTCTTTTTACCAATCAAAGAACTGAGAAAAAAAAGAGGCATGGAAGATTTTTGTGTTGTTTTCAAAGTCTGAAGGAGGATTCCAAATCCCTGAAGAATTATGGTTTTGATGATGAGGATTAGAGAGAAAAGAATAGATAAAATTGTCAAAATAAGAATGATGATGATAATGATGTTCCTCTTTTGTATGAAAAGTAGAGAATGGAAATGAAAAAAGTCAGGTTAACCTTCACAGAGCCGATATCATATCCAGCCGCCGAAAAACAAAATGGCCGCGCGCACTTTTGGCGGTCCGGCCCACCCAACGATAATATCGTGAGATTTACACGTACCACAGTCCGTGCACATAGCTGGGGACATGCGCAATCGAAGCCGGTACATCCACCACTTCCGACATGATCGTTTTTAAGAATGGCTAGCTATTCGTAAAAGTTTAAGAGCAATTAATCTGACCACATCTGTACACCGGTACGATGCCATGATGATGGATCGGTTTTACAGACCTTTATTTCATCGTATTTCGAATAAAATAACATTGAATCGTGGCTTGAATCATGGATTATTAGGTTATTTAGTTTCACAGCAGTGAATATACAGAATGCCGTGCTGGTTTGGGGACTTGTACGTTTGATATCGAATATTTTGAAGTGGCAGAAAAAATAACTCTAGGCCTAAGCTCAAAGAACGATTTTACTGCAAATCTACATGTTTTATACAGTTCCCCCGGCTATATTTTGATAATTTCGCAGTGAAAGAACATAAATACAACAGATTTGCGTGATTTAGTTTACAGTGTTGCCAAGGAATTCGATATGTAAGGTAAGTTATTTTTTTTCCTTATTTTTTCCCTCTTTATTTGTTATAAAATATATGTTTTTTGTGAAAAACGTCTTTACCACTTTCTCATACGTCTGGTATCACACACACACATACATAAATTACACCAATATATGCACAATTCAATTCTTTATTTATATGTGCAAATATTATTTAAATATCTCTAACAACCAAAAAATTATCACATTTTCAAAACAGTCACCATCAATAACGCAAATTTTCAAAAAAGAATCCGGTGGCAGGGAGACGTTTTGTATTTTTTAATCTGGCTTGCTAAAGGTTAAGTTTGTTATCTGTGAATCCTTGTGAATAAATGGTAGATGAGCCCAATTTGGAATTTGAAAAACTTGAAGTATGAACAGGAATGAAGCAGGTCTTGAGATGAGGGAAAACAGTCTGATTTCCTATTTTGCATTTGTCTTCCTTGAATTGCCTGCAGTTATATGCAGGTAAAAAAGCTTTCAATACCCATCTAATACTGATCCAATTATGTATCCAAAGATGGTCATATAAAAATGCAAGAGAAAACTTTATTGCCTTTTTAAAATATATGGAAATCATAGAGTTACTTTGTTTTTTTTTACTCTTTCCAAGAAGTTAACCCCATTCTTTGAAATTTTCAAAGCATATCTGAAATTCACATAGGCCCCTATAATAGCTGCCTGTGTAAATGGAATCTCAGCGAGTCATTGGAGAGTGGCGGTTTGATGTCTAAATTTCAATCTTAATATTGGACGTAGTTGTCCTTCATGCCCCATTACTCACTGAAATTACTCTACTACTAGTATGTAAATTCTCTTTCTACACCATTGAGTCTTACATGAAATACAGTGTTAGGCCTGTATTTTTCCGTGACAATCAGCACTCTTGAGATAACATGGTCATGCTTCCCGCAGTAGGTACATAGTTCTGAATGAGTTATGAGTACAGGTTATCACAAGTCCACAGGTGCTGTGATCCCCATCTCTGTAAATCCATCAGAATGTAGCGACTCACATTTCCAGTTTGCCATTTGATTTATCATTCCTCTCATATATCTTGTGTGTTTCTTTTTCAGATCTGTTAATCTATACTCCAATTTCCCACAATCTTCAGAGTGACCATGATTCATACTTCTGAAAATCCTTTGAACTGACGGTCCCCCAGTGCATTGACTATGCTAGAATGATCCTTTGGTGTACTTTTTACCTACCCGTAATTAACTGTAGTGATGCTACCCAGCTTATCAGAATGCTCATTACTCTCAACAGATACATGTATGGGCACAAATATAAAGGTAATCTTTTCTGCTTGAAGGTTGCACCAACAAGTATCCCATTGATGGTGGACTCTTCAACATTACAGAGCATGTTCATTCAGTCACTTAGTATGCATGCATGAAAATAGTCAACACCAGCCATAGCAGTGCCTCCATAATAGCTTTTATCATCATCGTAAAACTGATGGTAGTAGTAATAACTAGACCCTTGACAGTTTTCTCACAGGACCATGCAAAAAATAAGCACAGCACTGATGATTAATGACTGACCAATGAGTGTAGATTATTACATCATTTTCTGCTGTGTTGTCATCAATATGCGTCCTGAATTCCACACCTACTGCTGCCAGATTTTTATCTCTGTAGCTTCTGTTGCATGTGAAGACTGCAGAAAATATACAATATAACGCAGGTACAGTGGGTATCCATTCCTCTCCAGGATTTATGCAAGTAGGTTCACATACTTGTCCATTTCTGAATAAATTATGTGTCAGAAAGATCACTTTCATACACCTTCTCATTTTATATGAATATTATTGATATTGCGGATTTTATAAATTTTATAAAAATGTACAAATTAATAGTATAGCCAAAATCAATATTTTATGGCAGAGCTTAATACAATATTTGTGTACTAAATTCTTGTTTCTGCTACCCTTCTTCTATTCAGATCAATGATGCAGACTGGTTTGTGTGGGTGGTAAGTCATGGTAATTATATATGACAAAATGTGATTCAAGATTTGTAGTCTTTTTCTTATGTGTTTGTTCTCAAACTCCTGCTGTTTAGCAAGATATAGTCCAGAGAACAGAAAGTATCATGGTTTACAGATTGCCTACAATATATGAGTCTTTTGATGTGACCCATTTAACTTCAATATGGCATTTAGGTCACTTTGACATATTGATGGAACAGCCAGCTTTGCCCCCCTAACTTCCTTAAGTGTCTCCTATGACATGAATAGCAAGTCATAGTGCTGCTATTCTTTAATCCCATTTTGAATCCTACAGTACATGGGTGACAGATTTGTATGACTTAAATGCTCTACTAATAAATATTCAGTGTAATTTGATTTTTTAAACAACCTTAGATATGCAGATGACACTGTTCTTTTAGCAGAAAGTAAACATGAACTACAAAGACTAATAGATCAAGTCAATAAATCAAGTAATGAATATGGACTGGATATAAACATCCAAAAAACAAAAACCATGATAATCAGCAAAGACACAGAAGAACAAGAGCTAAACATAAACATACATGGAAACTACAACAGGTAAAACATTATCAATATCATGGACACATAGTCACAAATGATGGCAGATGTGAAACAGAAGTTGAAAGGAGAATAGGATGGCTAAAAGTACCTTCAATGACATGAGGAAAATATTAATATCTAAACAAATTAAAAATGAGAATTATAAAATGCTACATCTATTCTATATTAATGTATGGCTCAGAAACATGGACACTAAATAAACAATTAGAAGACAGAATTAATGTCTTTGAGATGTGGGTATATAGAAGAATAGGGAGAACATCATGGAAAGAGAAGAAAACAAATAAAGAGGTGCTAAAAACATTTAATGTGAAGAAAGAACTACTAAGAGAAATAAATATCAAGCAAATAAAATATTTTGGACACATATAAAGACATGAAACCTTATTGAAGATCTTACTTGAGGGAAAAGTCAAAGGGAAGAGATCAAGAGGTAGGCAGAGATACAAGTGGAAGTGTAACATAGCATGATGGACAGTGTACAGTCTAGTAGAATGCACCACCAAGACAAGAGACAGGGGATGTTGGAGATCCGTTGCAGCCAACCTTCGTTGCGGAGATGGCACTTGATGATGATGATGTAATTTGATTTTACCCATAATTACCAAATATAAGCAGCTTTTCACAAAATGAAAACATCAACAGCTCTTTATCAATAGAAGTAAGGAAAAGAGCCCTTCAGTACTATATAAAACCATATACTGTATATTTGGAAGCGAATCATGGACAATAAATAAACAAACATAGGAAATTAGAGGACACACAGATGTAGTTCATAAGAAAAATGATGAGAATCTCATGGACAGCTAGAAAAACCAATGAAGACATACTGAGGGAGATTGACACATAAAAGGAAATTACTTATCAACATCAGAATGAATAAATCTACATTTACAGGCTACATGAAATGAGTATGTAACAACAACAGG
This sequence comes from Meghimatium bilineatum, assembly GCA_034231615.1. Taxonomy (NCBI): domain Eukaryota; kingdom Metazoa; phylum Mollusca; class Gastropoda; order Stylommatophora; family Philomycidae; genus Meghimatium; species Meghimatium bilineatum. Next base: position 26,264,112 of record CM067320.1, on the reverse strand, counting down.
TAGAACTGAGGGAAAAAGACAGCAAAGAGAGAAGATACTGGATAGTTTAACATAGTGTTATACACTGTAGCGTAGATAGAAGATTGTGGATAGTGTTATACACTGTAGCGTAGATAGAAGATTGTGGATATCAATGATCATCTATGACACCAGCATGGCACAGGATGATTATGAGCAAAATATAATATAATGATACATTATTGATTGATTTCATTGTTTTTAATGTCGCTTATTCATTGTTTTTGAACTTTTTAATCATTGTAATTTGTGTTGTCAAGTATTGTATTTCAGTTTAATTTTTTCATTTAAAAACTGGGCCTAGACTCCTTTATTCTTTATTCTCACAATTTCCATATTTTAAAAAAACTAAGATCCGTAACCTACGGTAGATTTGAGAAATTGTAAATTTTGAGTATGTTTATAAATGCCTTTTCATATATGTGTGTGTGTGAATGGCACATCCAGTTGACTCCCATGGGTTGATGCATTATGAGTATATACCACAAGTTCACTAGACTACCAAAGAATACTACCTAGAGTATTCACATAGTTTTTTGTATTTTGTCCCGCGTGCTGTGAAGCCAGTTTTTAATCAAGAATCAAGAACTACCTAGAGGTCATCAGATGCCTTCATCATGCTGTATGGTGCAAAGGGCAACTGCCTGTGGGCAATGGAAAATGACAGCATCATTATGATAGCACACTAATCCATTCTTTGCATCTCAGACTATCTTGATAAAATTCCTCTGATTCATCAGACTCCATATTTCCCCATCATTGTTTCCTGAGCTGAAAATGATAAATTTAAGTTCCAAAAGAACATTATGTAGAACAAATTTGTATAAATGTAAGCCCTACTCTATTCACAATAAGCCTTCCAGTAATCCCCCCAGCAATGATTGAACTGCTGGGTTTTAGTGAAGTCTCAAGGAAGTTCTGTAAAGGATTATGGTTTCTGACCTCCAGGTACTGGGCCGTAAGTAATTTTTTTAAAAGCTCAAGTCAAGTATGCTTTGAATTGACTGAATAATTTCTAATAGGAACCCGCCAAGGCAGCACAAATACAATTTTAAACATTTTTCATCAATGTGAAGATGAGAATTTAACAGAAGTGAACTACAAGTGTGTGTTGTAAATTAAGTGAAAAAAATAAAAATTTAGGCCTACATGTTTCAATGTAATTTGTCAAGTTTATCATTTTATAAGTTATATTGTTAATTTTTTTCTTACAAAAGCCTATGTATGCAGTACCATCACTTTTGTGTACATCAGCTGTCATCATTCCAAGTTGTACAGGTACTGTGTAATCTACATGCACTGTAAATTCTGATTCTCAAATCAACATTAATTGAATTAAATAATGCTAGCTTACAGAATATTACAGAAATGAAGATAGAGTGTCAGAAAGGTTAGAAATATGACTCAAAAGCAGATATAGCACAATAGAGGATGTTTCCTCAACATAGTACTGAATAAACTACTCAAATCTCACTATAGCAACTTTGCCTAGAAGGAAGATTTATTTACTGTATATACTTGATTAGAAGCGGACTAATTTTGGTAAGCGGATTATAAGTCGGTTAATGAACAGGTGAGCTTATCCTATAGTCAACAATTTGTATACTACTAATTTTGACTGCCCAAGTACAGCAGCTATGTTATTCTGACGTCACATAGGGAGTACTAACTTACCGGTATATTCCTTCTTCTGTGCACTCATTCGCCAAATGTTTATCACCATTGTTTATGAAAGAACCAATGTAAGCAATAGCATTATACCGTAATCTTGAAAATGAATAGTAAAATACTTCAACATAAAAGAAATAGTTGAACCGGACTTTGAAGGATTTAGCTACTGGTAAGTAGGCCTACAGTAATTTTGTATACCATTAGCAGGTACCGTAATTGAAAGGTAACAATGATAGGAATGATTTATTTTTAACTTTTTATGGATTTTACTTCCAAAATTGGGAGGGGGGTTGGGGAACAGCTTGCAATTGAGTGGGCTTTAGAACAAGCATAAATACAGTATGTCACAACAGAAATAAATTTGCTATATATATATATATAAACTACAATCTAAACAATAAAGAATAATAGTAATTAGGGATTTTGAAAAGGTTTGAAAATTTGTTATAGGGGCCTAAGCATATATGCTAAGGATTTCACTGTATATAAGATACTTCTTGTGGTGCACATCTCCTCAAGGAACTTCTTTTGTCTTTAACTGTTCTTTCCATCTCTTATGTATCTGTTTCATACTTTTTCCTCAGGTAATTAACAGTCTTCACATTGTTCTCAACTTCTGTAGATTCTATAACAGCCCAGATGTTTTCACTTTTTAAAGTCAAAATGACTATCTTGAAAATATTGTAAATGTGTTAATCACATTTAGTTGTAACACACAATTCATTATATCTATTAAAGGGTGCAAAGGGTTCCACAGTGCTCATGGGTGATTCCCAGGGTTAACAACACCAAGATCCTGAAAGTACCCCCTTGTGTTGCACCCTGGAAACAGAAACACAACGGCTCATGCTGTGTTCTTGACAAACACTATTAGGTATCATGCTCATAGATGTGGAGGCTGCAGATTGAATGCGAATTGATTGCAAAAAAACACCCTCTGGTACCTTTTAGACAAGACAGTCAGCACACTGTCAACACATAGTGATGCAAGACATTCTGGCTCGGACAGCTGGAATGCAGGTGCATTAGAGGGATGGCCAATGTCAATATCCTGATACAGGTAGAGATGTCACTATGGTGTAGTGGTGACTAGAGTACACATTGAGTGCCTCTGAAGTCTGAAGAAGACAACATGAGCTAGAGGGTAGCCCTGTGCAAGGGGGAAAGCTAGTGAAAATGAAAACCCAACTGTCCAGCTTGAGAATGGTCAGCGGAAGTGTTGTTCATGGTCAAGGACACACAGTAGCCAGAAAGATGTGCCAGATAGAAATTTTTCACCGTAATTGACACCATGTAAAGTGAGAGCCATGATTCAAGTATTGGGTACGCCAACTTGAGCATGTATTCCTATGTATGGAAAAAAAAACTCTGAATACAGTTCCCCATTGTACAAGGAAAAAATGTTTAACAAATGTTGTGGTGCTGTCTGTGTCTAATATATTGCTTGTCTTTTAGCATAGTCAATTTTAAAATAGTCAATTTAGCAACATCAATTTTCATTTCATCTACAGCTTCCACATCCACAAACACATCCCTAAATGTGTTGTATGTACAGAAACACAACAATAGCAACTGTATTTCTGTTTCTAGTTTGCACTGTGAGGAGGTACTGTAAGATCTAGATTTTTTTAACCTTGGGAACCACACAAGAAGGAATCATACCCAGCACAACAAATAAGAATGAATCACACAAGAAGAAATAAAACAAGGACAATGATATGTGGAACCCTTTGCATCCCCTATGAAATATAGAATTTGACTGGAGCAGTGTTAACACCACACTGTCAGAGGATATCCGATATGGTGAAGAGTGCCGGAGTAGCAAAAGTAAGGTGTTATTGTTTCTTACGCAAGATTTTTTTGCCGGCTGTAAAACTACTTGTCAGAGATAGACATAATCTACCCACTTCTTTGGGTCATTAAAACCTTTGTTAAGAGTCAAAATATAGAAAGTTTTTGGTGATGGATTGGAACGCCATCACAAGCGATGAGGCCAGTGCATGAGAAATGCACAGGTCAAATCCTAGAAAGAAAAGATCCGTAGCTCTGCTCATCTTTATCTTAATGTATGGTTTTCAGAAAATCATTATGTCCTTTTGTATGTGATTAAAATTCTCAAACTCCTGCAGATTAACAGGAATAGTTTTGAAAAAAACCAGAATACATTTGTAATGGTTTACAGATATGCTACAATATCTTCACCTTTCGACTTGACACATCCGACTTCAGCATGGCTTCTGAGTCACTGTGACCCTATATAGGATGGGACAGCCAAGCTCCACCCCATAACCTCCTTAGTCACCTCCTACAACATGCATGGAAAGTAAACAGTGTTGCTGTTCTATGTTCCCCTTTCAGACCCCTTAACCCACTGGCAACATTCTCCATCTAGATCTCCATAACCTCAGTTTAGTACTATATTGTAAAACTTAATATATGTAGCACTTGACTACTCTCAATTTCAGTTTTATTCACCAATTACCAGCCGAAGATGGATGTGTCGGGTCATTGGCACAAATAAAATGGTTATCTGGCACAATGAGATATCTGGGTGTGTTTTTTGACAGAAGCCTGAGTTTCAGGGAACATGTTGACCACATTATCATAAGGGCAGGCAAAGGCTTAGCAGCAATGAAGGTTATGGCTGCTGCGCAGTGTGAGCAAAGATTATATTTCTTTTGTACCAGGGTTTGGTTGTGGCTGTGGTGGAATATGCACTGGCAATTCTGACTCTTAGCCAAACTCAGATCGAAAGACTGGATAGAGTCCAGAATGCAGCAATGCGTATCATTCTGGGATGCACAAGAGACACATCGACAAGAGCTATGCGATACCTACTTGACTGCCCAACAGCTGAGCATAGATTACAGTATTGCCGTGCACGGGCGTACCTTCAAATACATGCAGATAAGGAACACCCGTTGCATTCCGAAATACAGAAAGTTAAAGGCAGCAGACTCAAGAGAGGAAGGTCGTGGATGGGACGTGCTGAGGATGTAATACAAAGCGTGTGCCGATTACAGGATGTGGCAGCTGGTGCGGAATGGATAGGTCTACCCACAGATTTCGAAACTTGTTTGAGAGTAGTAATATCACTTAGCAGGGAATGCAGAGAATGGTGTCCCACAGCTGTGGAGAAAGAAGTGCAGGCTTTAATCAGTGAGAATACCAAAGAGGGGGATGTGATTATATACACTGATGGATCTGTAATTAGGCATGTTCGCAGTGCTTGGGCCTTTACAGCTCAGATCGCAAGTAAAACTATCAAGGAGGAAAGTGGTGCCTTTGCGGTCACTACGAGTAGTATGACCATGGAGACTATGGCGGTGACCAAGGCATTTGAGTGGCTACGCACACAGAAAGTAACGCAGGTCTGCATCTTGAGTGACTCTATGAGTATGATTAAGAAGGTACAAGTGGGTCTCGTTCGCGAACAGTGGATTGAGGCCTTGAGAAATGCGAGCTTGAAAGCGGTTACATTTATTTTCGTGCCGGGACATGTGGGCGTTCGAGGCAATGAAAGAGCGGATCAACTGGCATCGTGTGCGATTGTGGCAAAGGGCGATGGGGCAATGGATAGCGCTGACGTTTTGAACTCCTTAAGAGATATAACACGCGAGAGTGAGACTAATGTGGATGATGATTCCTTTTCAATGGCTAGGATTAAAGATCAGGGATTGAAATGCGGTGTTGCTAGAGATGAACATTTTGTAGGGCGCAGAAGAATGATGGTCAACCAGCATAGGACCGGTACTGTCAGCAGAAGTGTGATGGCGGATACACTCAAGGAGAGATCGGAGCAACTATGGATGTGTCCAGTTTGCAGTGATGATGATCCGACGACTAACTAACTAACTAACTAAAATGGTTACACAACGTATTTCTATTCTCTGAATTACATCCTGCTGAAATCTAGCAGAACCATTGTCCTGCTACAAAAAAGAACCAGCGGGAGTTTGCGAGTAAATGCTGAAGAAGAAGAAGAAAAATAAGATTTACCAATTATTTAAAAGTTTGTATTCTCTTCAGATTATCACTAACAGTAACATCATAAATACTTTAATAGAGAACCAGTTTTGGAGGACAATAATCAGCCTTGACTTTGTTCTGTGTCTACTGTATGGGGTTTACCAGATGTTTGCTTTGTGCAAAGTTATGGTCAGTGATTTGAAGAACCCATTGATTCATGAAGAAGGAAGGTTAGTTGTTAGTTCACACAACTTTGTTGATCATTAAGCACAGAACATGGAATTACATATTTATATCATTGTAATATAAATGGAAAATTCTTGTCCATTGCCTATGCACCCATGGATATATAAATACCCTAGAGGCCCAAGAACTTGATTAATTTTATTGATTAATATCATTGCATTGTGTTATTTCCTTTTTTTGAGTTTGCAACATACATTTTAAAATTGGATTTTACTACATTTAATTTGTTTAAATCTAGCTGACAGCTTATTAACCAACAGTATACCTGTAATTATTATATTTGTTTGAGCATTAGTTAGTTTAGATAACACAGATTTTCACAATTATTTATTTTTTGAAAGTTTACTGTATAATGAAATAATATTTCGTTTTCATTTTGTTGCAAATAAATCTGTTAATTAATTTGTTTTTTGTTTGTATAAACTGTTTATTACAAAAATATTCGGTGTTGACATTTATCAGAGAAATGGCTGGTTTGTTGATCATCCTGAGCTGGACAGGAACAACCCGCTTCTTCTTATGTGGACGGTTGGTATAAGTCACATTTTTCTAGTTGCTTCTGTGTAGAATGTCTCAATTGAGATTCTTTTTGGCAATGAAATAGATGCAAAGTCTTGTATAAGATATTATTGTCTCAGTTTTTTTTTCTTTTTAGAATGTACATTTTTTAAATTAAGTTACATAATATTTTTATTTTATTTATTTAAACTTTAGTTTAAACAAATATTCTGTAATGGATATAAAAATACATGCTATTTTATGACATGATATTGGATCAAATAGAAGCCATGCAGTTAAAAGGCAGCAATGATATTTCAAGTATCCATGATTGTGTTTAGCTTTGAGTGTGGTGACCAGCCGGCAGATACAAGAATAAATTTTATTGTACGGCTGGTCGACTATACTATCAATATGATTACAGACATCCACCTTTCAGTGGAAGTGGTAAAAACACTGAATGTATTCGTTGCAAATGTCACAGTTGGATGGTTCAGGCCATTGTTACTAATAAAACTGCATTTCCATTCTCTGGACTACATCCTGCTGAAAATCTTGTAGTATTGTTGTCCTGTTATAAGATAGATCTGGTGGGAGTTTGAGAATGAAATAGAAAAAATATTTTTTTTTAACTCATGGGTGGTATAAGTGGTAAGAAGTGGTGAACATTGATACCACCCAATGGTTGCAGGCTTTCATAAGATTGGATATTACATAGACAATGTCTTCAGCATACATACATAGTATGTACACAGCCCTCTGAGTATGATAATTCTTCTCAATCACATAGATGTCAACTTATTTTTTCATAAATCCATATTTTTAACTATGGTATTTATTTCCATGTTTCAATAAAAACATCAGTATTTAGCACCCCAAAAAAAACAACTCATTTAAAAACAATTTTTTTTTAAATTTGACCCTTCAATACATACCAAAATGTTCATATTACTAGTAATTACTGAAGATGTACCCGGTAATACCAAATGACCTTTAAAAAAAACACTAAAAAAAGTGTTGTGGGATTTTTGGGGGGACCCAAAATCTGTATCAATATGGAAAATCCATACTAATTGACACCTATGCAATCAATCAAGTGCCATGCCGAGTGGCATAGGCGATCATGCTTCTCAACAACTCTCTGTCTCTGGGGTTGTTAATAAGTTAATTAAGTTGGTGACTTCTTTTTATGCCACAGTGACAACCCATCCAGAAATTTCTTTCTTTATCTTCCACTGTCTTTTCTCCTCTTGATCTTTCCTGTGGCTACTAAATGTTCAAGTTTTACTTTTCTCATCACATGTCCTAAATATCTTGATTGCCTGTTTCAAATTTAGCTATAATTTTCTGTTTTACTTCAGTATCTCTGAGATCTTCTACATTAGTTTTCTTGGCTGTCCATGGAATTTTCATATTTTTTCTTAAAAACCACATCTCAGTTGCCTCCAGCTTATTTGAGCACTTGTGTTTACTGTCCATGCTTCGCTTCCATAAAGAAGGATTGGCTCAATATAACATCCTACCACTCAAACACGTGTATACATTGATATTACTCCATTGCATAGAAAGTTTCCTACTATTTGTGTATAAAGCGAAAAGAAAAGAAAGCACAGAAAGTTTCTCATTTTTTTAAATGTTGATTTGGCCTGTGCTATCCTGTCCAAGATAATTCTTCTCAAGTCATTGCTTAATATTGATAGTTCAATTCTTCTGGATATGAAAGAAAACTCTAAAGACCCCTAATTGCACATAAGAAAAAAAGAGATTCACAGCTCGTAGTTCCTGAGGATCAAAACAAAAAATACCCAGTATTCTGTACTCCCCTCTTCTTCTTATGCATTAAACATCTGCAGTCATGTTAGATTGTCAGGCATGTCATCAAAGCGAACTTCACTGTCCTCTCCAGGTCACAGTGCTGCACCATAGCTTTTGCCTCAAATATGTATCTTCTGGCCAGACAACCTGCCATCTCTGCTTTTTTTATGTTGGACAGTCCTAAAGTATGTGTGGGTGTGGAAGGGAGGTTTTAATTCCTGATCCACATGAACATTCATCTGTGTATGAGATTCTCAGTCAGTAAAGGTGGCCCAAAAGTCTGTGGTGGCCTGTTGTGCATCCCTAATAAATTCTGATAACACATAGGTACCATATAGGGACCAAACCCGAAATAAAGGAATGACGAAAACGGATGTGCTGGACCTCTGACATCCAGACCACAGAGTGGCCAACTAAGGTGCAAATAAAACAGTTCTACTGTGAAACCTGCAGCACAACTTACTTCACACTCCCTGGCGGAAATCACACGATATATTCGCGGTGGTTACATGAGATCGAACGCTGAAGAAGACGAATAGGTACCATATTCTATATATTGGATCAGCCGAAATGATTATTTTATTAATATATGTGTAATGTATATACATGTTTTCTTTTTGTGTGTGATATTTTATACCTATTATATTGATGGGCACAGACATCTAAAAACAAAAAAACATATTGTTAAATTTGTGCTAAATCCCTTGCAGCTTGATAATTTGCACTATGGTAACTCTTTTAGCAATCTTCAATTTTCCCGAATTTTAAAAATTAATTTCATGAATTGACATCATAAATATACTTTTGATAATGAATTGAACAGACTAGACACTGATCTACACACATTTAAATATGCATATATATTTTGACAAATTATGTTATTTGTTACAAATTCATTCAACAGTAAAAATGACGAGAGAAGTCGGAGACTAATAACAGCTATCTTTTGGATCACTACATCCCTGGCTATTATTCCACTCTTTACATGGTCCCTCTGTTTTATTGATGATTGGCATAAACATTTTGGACACTGTAATTCTATGTTTAAGAAGTAAATTGTGAAATCCTACAAATTTTGATCTTGCACTATTTAATTGTATTATGTGATCATAGCATTGTTACAGTATTAGCACTTGTGAATACATACAAATTATATTTATATAATAGTTATCATAATTGTCGGTTGGTTGGTTGGTTGCTGATCCAGCGTCCATAGGCTCATGCCCTTTGACCCAATCATTCTTCTTCTTCTTTCGTTCACTATGACCCAATCATAATTGTCAAGTAGTAGTTTATTACTACACCTAAGAGAGCCGACTTATTGGCAGGTAATGCGGCGATATATGACACAATGTTGAGAAGAGATCAAACAGATTTGATTAAGGCAGTAAAAAATTCATTGCAAAATGAAGATGATGTCCAAGAGGCTGAGAACGTACACATACAAAGAATGTCAGAAACGTGAGTGTCTAGAGGTGAGGGAAGGAAAAGTAGTCTTTTTGGAAAGACCCACAGATCGCATAATCAACACCTGACTGGGACTCTGAGTCTACATACACTGGGATGACTCCTGGAACGGAAAGCGGAGCATTTATGGGAGTGTCCTGTGATGCTTGTTTTAAATCAAGAAACTGTTCTACATTTATGTATGATTTTAAAAACCTGGATAATGAACAGACAGGTAGAAGATAGAATTTACTTAATTGAGATGCAGATATATTAAGGAGTCGCGTAGCACAGTGGTTAGCACACTAGCTTTGCATATGGGTGGTCCTGGGTTCATTCCCCAGTTGAGGCGAAAATGTTTTTCAAATTGCAACGTCTCCCAGGTCGACCCAGCATTAAATGGGTACCTGATTAATCCGGGAAGTAAAGACTGCGAGAGAGAGGGGATGGCTACCGCCCTCATTTGCAGAGCCATTGAAATGTGAAATCGCTAACATGTTATGGGTTACTTTACTTACTTTACTTATATTGAATAATAAGGAGAACTTTGTGGAAAGAGAAGAAAACAAAGAAAGAGGTTCTTGCAATAGGTCCATTACATATAAACAAAAAATATTAAAGGAAATAAATATCAAAGTAACAAAATATTTGGAAATATAAATAAGGCATGGCATCTTCTTGAAGACTGTACTTGAAATTAAATTTGAGAGGCAAGAGGTATGTGAAGATGCATATGAGAGAGAAGCAGAATTAGTTGTATATGACACAGTCTATCAGAGTGCCCCACCAAGGTAAGAGATAGAGGTCAATTGCAGCCAACCTTCAATGCGGAGATGGTACTTGATGATGATGTTGATGACTAGTTTATTAATTTTTGTCAATGAACAGTTGTAGTCATATAGATGTCTGATGGAAGTTAAAGTACTAGGCATGACATACAATTTTCATATATCAATGTTGATGTATTGCCAATCTCTGTGCTGGATATGGCATACTTTTGAACAGAGAACTGCAACTTTAAATACAACATATATTGACAGTGATAAATTTTCAATGATAGTGTTCTTGTTATTTTATCTGCCTGATGGTACATTCTGTCATTGAAAATGTTTATGTCTGCACTTATGATGGTGATGTATTCAAATGATGGTGATGATAGAACCATAAGGGAGTATGAGTTTGTCACTTTTGTTCCCTATTCCAGGCAGTGAAGCTTTCCGTTCATTTCCAGCTTGCTGTTTCTTGTGGCATGTTTTTTACAGGAAAGTTTTCAAATTTTTCCATCTCAGATGACTGAATTATTCAATGTGTATGTTTAGTGCAATACTGAACAGTCTTGCACTATTCAGAGCGATAGTTGGACACTCAATGTTGATACGGAAAAAGGATTCAGGTTTTTTAAAACAAGTGCTACAGACATTTGTTAAGAATTATTTAGAACACACAACAAATATATTTGTCCAGCAGCAAATAAGCACATTTGCAGGCTATCAAGAACCACCTTTGGGAGTGATGAAACAGCATAAACTTGTTTGGTTTGGACATGTAATGAGATACGACTCACTTTCTAAAATTATTTTGCAAGGAACAGTTGAGGGTGGAAGGAGAAGATGGAAACATAAAATCCTCGATTGATATGACTTATATAGAAGCAGTAATAACAAATGAATAACACTGCCAGCAGATGGGTTTCTGCAGACAAAATGAACACAGGAAATTTGAAGTCCAAAATATAGGCCCAGGACTAATTATTAGAGTTAACAAAAGCAGCCGCATACTAGAAATCACCAAATCATCACACTCTAGATCAGTAATGAAAATTTAAAGTTATGTGACAATATGAAACATTAAAATGACTAAAAATAATAATATAAACAGGTATTGAAAGAAAAGAATACTGACAGACTCTTAAGAAAACGTCATATTACTTGGTAAGAAAAACAATCAATCAATATGCTGATTCATCAAAAACTGATATCAACATGTTTGGTATTATCTCCTGAACCATGGGCATTAGTAAAAAAAAACTATCAGAATCTGCCGATAATAGATGCAGTTGTTGACACAGTGTGAGATCAGAAATATTACATTCATATTTGTGGGCCTGGACATGAGAGCATTGAAGGTAATTAACGAGCAGATAGGCTGGCGAGCTACATATTGAAAAGGTACATGAATGGATTGTATTGACATAGTAAATGCACAGTGGGTTCAAAAGATTTTCAGAATATGAATCTTCGTTGCTGTCAAGACTGCAGAAGATTGGAGTGCAGATTAAAACGGTCCGTAAAGAGAAACATAATATATATATATGCATATATATATGAAGAGACACAGTCCTACATCATTACTGGACTGGAACTGTGAGCCACTACACTCTGAAGTATCTAGGCCTATACTTTATGACCTCAGTTACTATGTAAAGACTAAATTAATTGCTTTTTCTAGGAATAAAGGTGGGTATACACTTAGTTTGCAAAAAAATGTATATATTTTAATCTCCCCCCCCCCCCCCCCCCGATATAACACACAAACACAATTCATTACTTCAAAGTTTATAAAAATGTTGATATATGAAACATAGGCCTACCTTTAAATAGTTAAATATTTGGTACAAAATATAGGCCTAATAGTTTGTGCCAAGTATTTGTCACTAAAAGTGCTTATTTATCGTAAAATAAAAAAACACAATTTGTTTCACGCAATAAACCCAGAACTGAACATGGTTAATAGTTACATTTCTTATGTGCAAGAAATTTTCAACTGAACAATGAACATTTCACCCACATCTTATACTGTACTAAGTTTAACTATACTTTCAATTTTGGATGTAGAGACCAGGTCCAAGCGTGACTCTCAATCATAGAAGACATAGGCATATGAGCTGGATCACAATAGGCCTTCATATGATGCAATATTGAATATTGCTGTAGTCACTGCAATATTTTCGTGGGTCACTTTGTGTCGTCTACCAGTGCCGACCATCGAACTGCACGGAAATAATAAAAAATATGTCGGAGGAAAAGTGTGTTTTGCTTCTTCCCACATGTCTTCTCCTCTCTAGACTCACAATCCATGCTGACTGCGCAGTTTCTAACTAAGGTGAAATAAGATAGGCCCTACTCCTAAGCGAGAAATTAGTTTTGTGCTAATTTTAAGTACCTGGGAAAGTGAGCGGATCGGCTATAATTCCAGATAACCTATCGTCAGTTTCGGGTTGTTTCCCCGACACTAGCTTTAGGGCCTATCTCTTATTCTATCACTGGGAGATTGGTCAGTGTCATTGACCATTTACCATTCTGATCACATATAAATGGCGATGACCATTCCAGTATTTTACTAATGAATTTATGTTTTGGACATGCAAGGATGTTTCTTGTGGTTGAACCAAATCAAAACTAAAATAAGGAAACAAATAAAAAGGTGGGTATATAGATATTGTCAGGAAACGCCGTTGGTCCTACATCGGGCATGTCCTACGCGCAGACGTCAACAGAATACACCACCAATCTCTTGAATGGATACCTACAGGCAAAAGAGCCAAGGGTAGACCAAAAGAAACACTCAGAAGAACAATACTGAAGAGAAAGTAAAACAATCAATATCCATACTATTCAAGAACTGCACAGAATAGCTTTGAAAAGACAAAATTGGAGAGATCTGACCTCTGCCCTATGCGCTAACTTCAGCGCAAAAGGAAAATGAATGAATACGGCGTAAACACAGAAAAAAAGCACTGAAATCTAAGATGGAAAAGCAATATCAGTGTCGGAATGAAGAATATAATTTAGAACTCACTGGTGCTAACTATTGTGATGTATGAACACTCACTTCACAGACTCATGGAGAGGCGAATACATACCATCGAGTGCAAGTGTTATAGACGAATTATGCGCTTTTCCTACAGAGCGCATGATAAATGTTTAGTAAGAAATAAAGACTCTCAAAGTTTCACACGAATTAACACATTCAATAGTAAAACGATGAAAACTTATAGTATGGACAAATGTATGCCGACATATGATTCCTTGTCAAAAACGATACTGCGGGGTACAGTTGAAGGTGGAATAAGCAAAAGGGAAAGGCGGAAATTTTGTGAGCAGAGAATATCAAAGACAAATATAAATAACCAAATGGTCAGAGGGTGTCCGACAAAGTGGATGGTGCCGCAGTAACCTAATGAACAAATAGTCAAGCAAAATGAATTAAACAGGTTACTAAAACACTTACCTTGCCTATTAATAAAAATATATACAAAAGTATATATAAAAAAAACATACAATAAAACTAAAAAGGACAATTCTCCACGTATTAGCTCAAATTGAACCTTTTTTAAAAGACAAACAACAGAAAACAACACAATAAAAACAAAATAGATGACTAGATTTCATCAAGCCCCGTCTCCATCCCACGTATCGGCTCAAATTGAACCTTTTTCAAGAGACAATGATGGAGACGGGGCTTGATGAAATCTAGTCATTTATTTTGTTTTTATTGTGTTGTTTTCTGTTGTTTGTCTTTTGAAAAAGGTTCAATTTGAGCCAATACGTGGAGAATTGTCCTTTTTAGTTTTATTGTATGTTTTTTTATATATACTTTTGTATATATTTTTATTAATAGGCAAGGTAAGTGTTTTAGTAACCTGTTTAATTCATTTTGCTTGACAATATCAAAGACTGTGCATGTCAAGATTTTTCTTCGCATCGCTCTATGTTATATGTGACTCGGACTGTGTTTCTGGCGTTCAATAATATAGCGCCACTGCGACCCTGGCTGGTGATGGATAATCTCTGATGTATTTCTTCTTCTTCAGTTCATTCTCAAACTTACTGGATATTTCTTGTAACAGGACAATGGTCTTACAAGATTTCCAGTTGAATGTAGTCCGGAGAATGGAAATGCGTTGTGTTGCCGTTTTATTTGCGCCAATGGCCCAACACATCCGTCTTCGGCGGGCCTGCTGTATTTATCGAGACGGATTGGAGTAAGCCTACATATCGACAGAACAGCAGATAATCTCTCATTAGAGTTTTTTTTTAAAAATAGATCATTTGTGTGTCAGTTTTGTTAGATCCTTTTTTGTGAAAAAATCTTCGGGGTCTAAAAATGCATCCAAGAACATCCTTATCACAGCCATATGCCGTTGAGGCAGAAAATCATAGGCCTATGCGTTTGAGTGTCTCCATGGTTACTCAACTGTGGAAGACCTATGCTATGCCATGCTTTTTAAGTTTTTCAGAAAGGTTATGGGTTATGGTAACTTCTCACTCACTGCTAAAGGGATTATTTCATAATCATTTTTACTAGTTTTTTCTTTCTTTTTATCTCGGATGATTTAGGCGACTCGGACAATTAAAGTCCAGGTCCACCATTGCAAGCTTTGTGTTATTATTCTTTGCACCCGTTTCTGGTCTATGTAGCTCAAAGATGAATGAAAATTTAACGACAAAAAAAAGATAAGGACTCTGAATATGTGGTGTTAGGATACCAACAAAACTATTTTCGTTAACTTTGTAGCTTCAACATTTTGTTATTACTGGTGTATTGTTTCATTGCTCTAAAAGTAAACATTTTGTATTGTTTACGAAATAATTGTAAAAGTCAACTCGTGGAATCTCTTCCGTGTAACAACGGGGCAGAAGTTGATGCATTTTTCGCCATTTTTCAGTCAACTTAATAATAATAACACTACAGCAGTCGACTTTCATGATCAATGATGTGATTCGTCAGAAGGAACGGCGTGTTAAGATGTAGGTAAAATACGTGGAAAAATGGGGCAAACTTAACAGCTTTGCCTTTAGCTTTGGTAAGTAAGATAAGTGTGTAAAGTGTAAACTTTACACTGTAAAAAGACTTATTTTAAAATTATTATTATGATGGTACTTTAAACTTTAATGATGGTACTTTAATTATGCTACAATTTTCAAAATAATCTTAATAATGACGGGCCTAGTTAGATAAGATACTAAGATAGTCCCTGAAAATTGAAATTCAACGATACCTCAACCAAGTATGTACGTAAACCCTGAAAAAAAGTTATAGTTATACATTTTTTTTCGAATTCATTTGACGGTTTTGACATCAAAAAAATTTACATGAAATATATAGTTAGGCAGCAAAATTTAAATAAAACTTGTGACCACAAAATGTAGTCAAGCTGTTACTGGGTAATTTCTAAATTATCTTTGTTATTTTCAATAATACAACACACAACCTAAACATTATTTTGTTCACGAAAACAAAACACATCTGTTGATCCCATTTCTGTAATTTTCGTAAGCAAGCATAACTAATTAATATTTAAAAAATGGCAGGTAATTAGTATATTTAAAAAAGAAAAAATAATTATATAACTATTTAATATATTTAAATACCATATAATATATATATTTTTGTGTTCGCAAAGGTAAGACACATATGTTGGTCACATTTCTGTAATTTTAAGATGCATGTAGAACTAATTAATATTCAAATTAACTATATAATTATTCAACATAATAAAATACCACAGAAACTATATTTTTGTGTGCCCAAAGACAAGACCTATCTGTTTATTACATTGTGCTAATATTCAGATGAAATTAGGTTTCAATACAAATTCAAAAATGGCAGCTAATTTGCATAATGGACATTGAATTCAGTAGTCTAATCACTAAATATTTCAGTTATTTGTGATAAAAAATAGTACAAACTATACATTTTTATGTTTGGTAATACTAGAGGAATCTATGGATTACACTGCCATAATTTTTAAATACAACCAAAAGCTAATTTTCAAAATGGTTAATTTGCATAATAAAAATTGATTTTAATATAGGACTGTTAACCTTTAGCAAGCCAGATTAAAAAATACGAAACGTCACCCTGCCACCGGATTCTTTTTTGAAAATTTGCATTATTGATGGTGACTGTTTTGAAAATGTGATAATTTTTTGGTTGTTAGAGATATTTAAATAATATTTGCACATATAAATAAAGAATTGAATTATGCATATATTGGTGTAATTTATGTACGTGTGTGTGTGATACCAGACGTATGAGAAAGTGGTAAAGACGTTTTTCACAAAAAACATATATTTTATAACAAATAAAGAGGGAAAAAATAAGAAAAAAAAATAACTTACCTTACATATCGAATTCCTTGGCAACACTGTAAACTAAATCACGCAAATCTGTTGTATTTATGATCTTTCACTGTGAAATTATCAAAATATAGCCGGGGGAACTGTATAAAACATGTAGATTTGCAGTAAAATCGTTCTTTGAGCTTAGGCCTAGAGTTATTTTTTCTGCCACTTCAAAATATTCGATATCAAACGTACAAGTCCCCAAATCAGCACGGCATTCTGTATATTCACTGCTGTGAAACTAAATAACCTAATAATCCATGATTCAAGCCACGATTCAATGTTATTTTATTTGAAATACGATGAAATAAAAGTCTGTAAAACCGATCCATCATCATGGCATTGTACCGGTGTACAGATGTGGTCAGATTAATTGCTCTTAAACTTTTACGAATAGCTAGCCATTCTCAAAAACGATCATGTCGGAAGTGGGGGATGTACCGGCTTCGATTGCGCATGTCCCCAGCTATGTGCACGGACTGTGGTACGTGTAAATCTCACGATATTATCGTTGGGTGGGCCGGACCGCCAAAAGCGCGCACGGCCATTTTGTTTCTCGGTGGCTGCGATTGATATAGGCTCGGTGAAGGTTAAATGTCTTAGTTATTTATGATAAAATGTTTCTGTGCTTCAGATGTGACAAAACTTTCATGGATTATGTGTATAGTAATATGTTTAGTTAGTTTTGTGAGCAGCTTGTGTGGAGGAATATTATTCATGTGCATCCACTGGTAAATAGAGATTTTATTTCTGTCTGTATTATTCCTCTACCCCCAAATCCCATTATACATAGGCCCTATAATTTTTGACAGCATTGTTCATGTTCTAGGAATAATGGTTAAGGAATTTGTGAAAAAAATTAGTATCAAAAGTAACTTGTAGGGCCTAAGTCAGATTTTGTGATTATGAGCTTCATTTCCATGTCCAGAAGCCTGGAAAACACTGCCTAAATCCCCCCTCCCAACTACGGGCTTGCATGTTCCCTCATAATCTTGTTAGATACCCTATAGGTCCATGTTTTGCTATGTAGATTTGCATGCAACAGCAAAAAAATTGTTTGTTATAGACGCCAACCACAATCATTAGTTATTTATTTCTGTAGCCATAGTGATGACTCAGATTTACTGTGCAATTGCGCGAAATGATTAGTGCAGTAAGAATGACAAATAATGTTATTCTAAACTGTAGGTCTAAGTCAATTTTGGGCATAGCGATAATTATTAATAGTTAACAATGCTCTTAATTACTAGAATCCATTTATTATATCATAAATCTAACAACCAAACAAAAATACATATTTAAATACATGTTAGTTACGTGCAAATATGACACTGAAAAAATAAATGGAGCAACCATTTGGCGGATAACAAGATTGCTGACAAGAAATGTCGTGGTCATTAAAATTATTCGTGTTTTATTGGAAACTTAAATATTCTTGACAGTTATATATATTTAAAGAAAAATGGTTAATGAACTTAAAAAAACCTAAGGCATTCAAGAGGCAACTAATTTAAAATAATTATAGGGGGGGGATGATGGTTTTTTTTTACTTAAAGAGAGGTACAAAATTCAGTATTATCTCAATATGAAATAATATTCCTGATGTCCAAGTACCTACTATTATAATTAAGAGTGTGTGTTGACTGTTGTTACACTACAGTGTTACTGAGTGTAAGTGTTGTTAGTTGTTGTTTGTTGACAACACACCATACAGGAGTAGATTAATTACCCCATTTTGTAATATTGACTAGCCTAGGCTTCTGACTACTCAATGTGATGACAATATTTAGTAAGTAGCCAACAAACAAACTGATGGAAACAATAAAGAAGATGTCAAACTAATATTTATATAGGCCTATGTCAATAGGTGACTTGATGCTAAAGTTTGTATATGGCCTACGGAAAAAAGACTATCAAAGGCCCATTTGAATTAAGGCCGCAGAATGAAAGAGAGAAAGACTGCTACAGCACATTTCACTAGCTTTGCTCAACTTTAAAATGATGTATCTCAGCTAATATATAACACATTTGTGAATTTGAAATGGTGTAGACCATTTGGATTAAATTTTTCATTAAAATTCAGCCATTGGTTTCAATTTTCGTTTATTTTCAATATATATCAAAAGTTTATTTGTCAACACACATTATGCACACATTTTTTAATATGTTTATAGTCAATTATAAGACCTCATTTACACATGATTGGTTTATCATACAATTGACATTATTTAACCTTAAGCACGCTAGTTTATAATTAATATCCTCTCCTGCAGCTGGATTATTTTATGGAAATGTTGCGCAACAGTTGGTTGTTGTTTATATATTTGTGTGTTGCCATTATCTCTATTTCATCATTAAACTTCATGTAGCTTAACATTAATATCATTCCCAGTATATTTTTTACTCTCTCTCTTTACCCTTTTCTATAGTTACAGAAATTAATGCTGCATACTTTTTTCTTTGCATTCTCCATCACTCTGATTAGTTTTAGCAATTGAAATTACTTTAAGCATTGCTTTTGCTATTTGCCTGCAAAATTTTAAACATTTCTGTTGTGTCTTTCAGTGTTCACAATAACATTTATCAATACACCCTTAAGTTTCTCATAGACCACTATTGTTTCAAAATCACTCACGTCCTAATTTACATAATTTACATAAAATCAGAGCGAGATAACTAAATTATCAGTACTGAGCACCTGTGTATCTCTAGGTAATGTTTTCATCACAATCCAAGGGGACTCTCCAATTATGCAGGACTAACTTGTTTTCCTAATTCTGTGCACTCCCTTGGAATTATTACATTCTGAACAGGGTTTCTTTTCATAAAACTCCATGTGCCCACCTGTTCCTAGTTGGGGCACCATATACAAATTGTCAGCCAGTATCCTGGGCTGGAGCTCATCTGGCTCCCCATGTGTGATGTGTAATGATTATTCTGTGAATATTGCACCACTAGAAGGAGATTTTTTCTGTATAGATACATGCTGTGAGGCTTCCACAGGGTATAAATAACCAAAATGTCAGAGGATGTCCGACAAAATGGAGAGTGCTGCAGTAACCAAACGAATAAGTGATAAATACTACATAAAGTACAAAGGTTGCTATTAAAGCCTAACTATCCATGTTAAAAATAAATAATTAGAAATAAACAAAAGAACAAGATCATTACGTGGAGCGTCCTGCTGTAAGAAGGACATCTCTAAGTGGTCATTTGCAATTCAATGTTTCTTGTTCAGTGTTTGTGTGTTTCTTGAGAAAGGTCCCATTTGGACCGGAACATGGAAAAAAGTCCTTGTTCTTTTGTTTATTGCTAGTTATTTATTTTCAACATTGCTAGTTAGGCTTTTATAGTAACCTATGTACTTTATGTAGCATTTATCACTTCCACATGATAAAATCCTCACTATATTGGCATGTCATCTACTAAGTATGTACTGAGTGTTGACATGTCATCCTGACGCCGCAAGGCAAACAAGGGCCACAGCGTATAGATAGATAGATCTACTGAGTACACATCTTTTACAATAACTCCTCTGAACATTTTATATTTTTCTTAACATGCCTGGTCAATAGCTTCCATAAATATCAACCATATCAATACAAAAAATGTAGTTCATCGCTGCCTTATGCTATATTAGTTGAAACTTTGCTGCCAACTAAAATGAATAATTTGTATGTTTTAGTCAGCAGCCAGAAAAGAAAAGAAATTGATTCACAGAATATTGTAGAGGATACCTATTTTGATATGGGTGCCTCACACAATTGGCCTTTTATTATTAACTTGGGCAACAGTATAATAGGAGTTGCATTGCTGGCAATGCCCTTTTGCTTTCAAAAAGTAAGCATACTCATGTTTATTTATTTTCTGTGTATTTTTTCTTCCTATGTATATATTTTCTACTTATGTCTATCTTCTCTACTCATGTATTTAATTTCTTCCTATGTATCGCTTTTGTTCCTATGTATCTCATTGTTCCCCATTTATCTATTTTTTCCTATACCCAGTATATCTTTTTTATTCCTATGTACCACTTTTTTACCCATGTATCTAATTTTTTCCTATGCGGCTGATTTCTTCCTATGTATTTCTTGTTTCCTATTTGCCTGTTTTATTCCTGTTTCTCATTTCTTCCTGGTATCTATCTCATTTCTTCTTGATATAACTTTTCTACCCATGTATCTCTTTTCTTTCTATGTATCTCTTTAAATTAGTATTCATTGCTATTATATTATTCATATATTATTATATAATGATTATGTATATTTATTGTTTGATTAAACAAGTTTATAATTAGACTTGGCAGTGATGTTAATGAAATAGTATAGTGAAAGAACCCAGTGGAAGTGTGCGTTTGACTATCTTATTCTGTATGCCAAATGGTGGTTTAACTGGTTTCAGATTGGTGGCTTTTTTTTGTCAAATTAGAGGCAATTTTAATTGTAAAGTTTTCTAGAGTTTTTTTCAAGACCAAGATGACTTATTTAATGTGATTAGGGTACTATGCCATGAGTTGGGACAAGATGATTGTTTCATTTAATGTGATAAGGGTACTATGCCATGAGTTGGAACAAGATGATTGTTTCATTTAATGTGACTAGGGTACTATGCCATGAGTTGGGACAAGATGATTGTTTGATTCAATGTGATTAGGGTACTATGCCATGAGTTGGGACAAGATGATTGTTTCATTTAATGTGATTAGGGTACTATGCCATGAGTTGGGACAATATGATTGTTTCCTTCAATGTGATTAGGGTACTATGCCATGAGTTGGGACAAAATGACTGATTCAATGTGATTAGGGTACTATGCCATGAGTTGGGACAAGATGATTGTTTGATTCAATGTGATTAGGGTACTATGCCATGAGTTGGGACAAGATGATTGTTTCATTCAATGTGATTAGGGTACTATGCCATGAGTTGGGATATCTATCTGTCTGTCCTTCTTAATCTAATCCAATTCAATTTCTATCTATCTATTCGCTAAACCTTTTGTTGCCTTTCAGCGTCAGGGGTAAAAGAATTTCTGGAGATGGCCCTAGTGTGTGCTGAGTATATTGTGGAATTTGTCTCCTCATTATTGTGATGGTCCATCATTTTTGTGATCGGCCTCCTGGTCTGCCTTCACTTTATCTGTGTAGACTATCTTTCCATGGTATGCTGTCTGATGGTAGTCTGCTGATGTGTGCAAACCATTTGATCTGTTGTCTCTTAATATATTCCAAGATTGGGGGTGATGCTGGATCATTTCCTAATGTCCTCATTCCTCACTCTGTCTCTTAGCTATATTCCTAGAATTCTGCATAAGCATACCATTTCAGCTGTCTTAAGAAAACTCTCCATTCTACTACGAGCCATTAGTAGTCATTAGTAACCATGGGAAATCTACTTCTGATGGAATTTTGAAACGATTTTCTGGCAGTTTTGAAGCATGCTGCAGATAAAAGGGTTATTCCCTCCCAAGAATCTAGGCATTGACTTTCTGTAGGTTTCATCACAGCAGAAGTCATGAGGTAGTGACCTCTATGCTCAACCTGCTTAGTCACCTTTCATGAATTGAGTGGCAATGTTATGTATAAGGTATGTTGATTATACTAATGGACTTGTCCATAGTTTCTCAGATCTCAGCTTCTGTTTGTTCTCTCTTTCATAAGGAATTATTCAGTTAGTTGAGTAGAAGGAGTAAGGGATACATAATAAAGAATATATATAATAAATGAACCACAGAACAGTCTGCATATATATACCCTTCTATATTTGCTAAAAGAGACAAATATTCTATGGAGATGCTGAGAGTGTACTGCCATCGATTCAGAAAATCACTTCTTCTCATTTGCAGAAAATGGGCCCAGAGATGACATGCACACCAGAGTGCACAGGCCGGCGCTCCATAGCTGGTCGAGCATCAGGTCAGCGAACCACAGCTGGCCAAGACCCTCAGTACACTTCCACGCAGTGGGCATGGAAACAGGAGTGCAGCAACCTTGCTGTAGCCTGGCCAAGTGCTAGGGATCGAAGATACGGGAATGCCAACCCGGCCCAAAAAAAATGCTGGCTGAAGACGAATGTGTCAGGTCGAAAGGCGCAGATAGTGCAGCTTGCTGTAAAACATGACACAACACAGATCACCCTCATACGTCCTCAGGACGGTCAGCGGAATGCTTTCAGAGGGTCCGGCGCAAGGCGTGCTTAGAAGAATTTGCAGAAAATCACTAATCATCATGAAAAGTAATCATCTGATTGCTGATAATGGTGAGGATGATGATACCTTTGCATATATAGATGATCCTGGGTTTTTAAAAGCTATCACACTTAGCATACAGGACATCTAGTTTGATTTTAAGAGTAGAGGTTGAGACTCCATTTACATTGGCTGTTACCAGGTCCATTAGTGATGCAGAAAACCAGAAGTTATAAAAAAAAATGGCCGGGTGTTAGAGGAAATATGCATTATTTTTAGCTGGGCTGCTACAGGTTAAAGTACTGTTTTATAATTAAATGGAAAAAAAAGATAGTTTTACTTGCTGATACAGTGCTGTGTGATTTTAACATCTGAGATTTAGATTCTTTCGTTACTATAGTATCTATACTTTAGGTGCTGTTGATATGAGGTGTTGAAGTGTTTCATATCCAACTTCTTTAAAAGAAAAGGTGTGAATAATATAATCAGATGCTGTCACCACATTGAAGATCAAATGGTGCCTATAATGGGCATCCAAACTAGTTTGTTGCCGGGGCCCTAAAGCTGAGCAACAAGAAAGTAATTGAGAAACACACAAATGAGACACAGATAAAATTAATGAGGGAAGACAGCCACACCTGGAGATAGATGTGAAAATTGCAGGAAAACATAATTAATGAAAGCATGTGGTCATTTGGGATATATTTTTTATTTGTGGATATTATTTGATTGTATTAATGATCAAGATAAATAAATATTGAGATGTTAATATTTTTGGCATATTTTTAAATTGTTCAGATTTGATGAATTTATTATTTAATTTTGCAGTGTGGCATATTGCTCAGTATACTGGTTTTAGTATTTTGCACATGGCTCACTCTGATCTCATGTCAGCTGTTAATGAAAGCAGGAATCACGTCAAGGCGGCGATCATATGAGTTCTTGGGTGAGTTGTTTGTTTGTTTTTTGTTTTGGCATTCACTCTCAAATTTCCACTGTATCTCTCTTATAGCAAAACAATGATCCTCCTAAATTTCTAGCAGTTTGTAGTCCTTGGAACGGAAATGCATTGTGTTGCCACTTATTGTGTGCAAATGCCGTAATACATCCAACTTTAGCAATAGTAACTAATACATTCAGTATTTGTACCACATCCACTGAATGGGGGGGGGGGATATGTAACCATATCAATAATAAGCAACTGGTTTCCATATGTATATGCTGGACACCAACCTCAAAGCTGACCATGGTCAAACTTGACTTATTTGCCAATGTCTTGCATTCTATTAACATAACCACAGACGTCTATTAACATAACCACAAATGTAAAGTATTACATTGTTTGCTAAGAAAAATGTAATTAGCTTGTTTCAGTATCACAGTCATGTGACTGCAGCCTTGAATGACTGAGCAAGGTGATGTTCAGCATTGCTGTAAACTAGCAGTACTGTGCAAAAATGTTTAATGGTTCAAATCATAACAAGAAATACCACAGAAGTTGGATGAGTCATACCATTGGCACATGACACAACTCATCTTCTCTCGTAGGGTGGAAACAAAATATAATGAGAAATATAAGTACCATTAGTTATAATGAAATAGAAGAATAATATTGGCATTAAATATATGTAATGGATAGTACGTGCTGAAAGGACAATTAACCAGACCATTTAATGAAAGTTATGACTTATCAAAATGAGAACAATGGATTCAGATTAATGGTGTCATGGCTCTTCCACAACAAAATTATTACTTTTTGAAGATAGTGTATAAATTGGTGTATGGGAAAGCATACTTCAAAAGTAATCATCTGATTGCTGATAATGGTGAGGATGATGATACCTTTGCATATATAGATGGACCTTGGTTTTTTTAAAGCTTCACACATAGCATACAGGACATCTAGTTTGAGTTTAAGAATAGAGGTTGAGACTCTATTTACATTGGCTGTTACCAGGTCCAAATCTTAGCCCATGTTTTAATATGTCAAAAGTAAAGGATCTTCTCTGCTCAAATATATTTTAGGATGTAGTTCAAAGAACAGAATGGGTTGTATCACGACTCTGATATTTTCACCTTTTGACCTAACACATCCAGCATTATCATGTCATTTTAGGAAACTTTGACCTTTTACAGGATGGAGTAGTCAACCAAGTGCCTCACCTTTTCAATCGCTTCTTATGACATACATGGCAGGTCACTATGTTGCTATTCTTTGATTTCAAGTCCTCAACGAACCATGCCATTTTGTGTGTGAAATATTAGCTCTGAAGTGACTGTTGACAAGATGTCATTAAGTTTTTTGTCATGCCTATAGGCAACCTGAGAAAAGTCTTGGAAAATTGCATGAGTTTGAGGATTAGACTGAAGAAGGAAATAGTGTTTGAACAAAATTCTACGGAAAGTAGAGTTTTGGGGATGAAAAGTTAGAACAATTTTAACTCTATGAGAAGAGGAAGTACCTTAGTATTAGTCAAGGTATCATAGTGAGAGAATTTATGAACACAAAGCCAAGCTGATGAAAGGACACTGTCAGAGTAAGAGCATCTACGAAATAAATAAATTATCTCCAAGGATTTATCAAGGAATTCATCATCATCATTTCATAGGTGATGAAGGCAAAGAACTTGGGTTAATGACAAAAAGTGATGACAAACAGGTGGATGAGATGAAGTGTAAAGAAGAAAACTATGAGCATCAGTAGATTTGTGGTATCATCACTATAATAATGAACATTCCTATAAATACCCTGCTCTCTGTTTTATCAGCCATCCAAGAGTATGTACACATTATATAAAAATACAGTCATACGTTGATTCCATGATCTTTAAATCTTTCCAGTCACTTTCTTCTCTCATACCTAGTTGCTCCCATTTCAATCACTCTCGGTACGCTATCTCCTCCAGCCTCCTCTTCTTCATTCTAAAGGAATGAAGGTTGGTTGGCTGTCCAATCCCATAGAGGTTAAAAGTGATGTAGAAGCCACGCGGAAGTTGGATGTGTAAGGTGAAAATACGCAGTAAACACAGCCAAGCTGTAAACTCTGATACAATGCATTCTGTTCTCAGAACTACATTCTGTAATATGCAAGAGTTTTTGAGAACAAATACAAAAGAAGAAGATATCTACATGCTTGCTAACAAAGATATGGCTGCTTATCTATACTTGAATGCAGTATTATTTATTTTTATTCCCTCAGCTTACTATACCCATGGTGCAACTGGGAAATTTGTTTCGGAGGTTGGGTAAGTATTTTGTATACATTTATAAGAATTAATGCTGTAATGTGTAATCACCAAAACATAAATCATATAACAGAAAAGACAGTTTCTGTATTATGAATGCCCCATATAATAATTTGACTATAATTTTAACTGTGTTGATTGCAAACATTGATGTGCAACTTTTATTAAAAATGTTATGCAGAAATGTTGCCTGTTAATCTTTTGTTAACCACTGTGATCACTTGCAGATTAATACATATTTTCCAGAATGATTGGTTTCCAATTGGGTACTCTCATAGCTCAAATTGTTGTTATTGGAGACTTAGGTCCATCTATTGTAACAAAGATATTTGGAATAGAGGTTTGTATAAGTTGTCTTTGTATTTATTGAATTAGAAGCAGCTAGTTTTTAAAGGCAATTTAGAAATGAAAAAAAAATGAATGTCAATTGGGGAAAAGCTGATTTCTTAGCAATAGACAGCTCAGAATTAAAAACTTGAAAACTGACAAGTAACCATGGTGCAACAAATTAGTTGCTGAATTGATACAGATAGGAGGAGAATCCAGTGCCCAAGTTTGTCATACCCTCTGTGTTAAGTTCTAGTGAAGCAAAATATGACCAGAAGATCAGTAGATATATCACTTCCGAGGCAGGGAAACTCTGCACAAATTACAGAACAACTGCACTGATCAGTCATGCCAGTAAGATATTTCTCAAATTGTCATGAAAAGAATGGATAGAAAAATCTGTATTGTCCAGGCGTGCTTTTGACAGAGAAGAAGTACATGGGATCACATCTTCAATATGGGAAATATAATAGAGAAGTTCCTCCTGAAAGCAATGGCAAACTACAGGAGTAATATGTCAAGAAATTCTTTATGTATGTGGTGAATATTTTGTAACAGAGGTAAAAGTTGACCAAGACACAGATAGACAGAAGATATACAGGAATGCCTGCACATGTCCCTAAATGAGATGGGACTTCTTACTCAAGACCGTGGAGAATTCAATAGATCCATAAGAAAGACTATGTTCTGGAAAGAATATGTCATGTGATGATGAATAGAGAAGTGTAGAGAATTAAATTCTGGCATATACACCTGTTTGAAGACATTTGACTGTGTAATACATCAGAAATTATGGAACAAAATGTAACTCATGGGCTTTTTTTTACACCATCTTATATTCTATCTATCTATTGTCATTTCCTATTGTGCCTTTAAGAATCTTTGGGTGGGGGGGGAATTCAGAATTTTTTGTCTTTGGCTATTTTAGTTGCATTGGCCATGGTAAGGCTGTGTCTATTTAATATTTCTTTGATTGTCTCTGCCCATCTAGTTCTTGGTCTTCCATGTGTCTTGTAGCCCGGTCTTCTACTGATGTATGCACGAAGGGCTGGTTGTGCAGGTTTAATTGTCATACATGACCAAACCATTTACTTTGCTGCCTCTTGATGTAGTCTTGAAATAGTCTTTACCTCTTTCCTGATATCTTCATTTCTCTGGCAGTCTCTTCTCGTGACATAGCATTCCTCAAACATCTCATTTCACAAACTGTGATTTTTTTTGCTAGTGTCTTTGTCAAGGGTGTTTGACATTGTAATACAGAGTTCATATAAAAATACTGTTTATCAATTGTCATTTTGTAGCCATGCAGATTGATGGATATTTAAGTATTGGTGACAGCTGGCAAGTCACAGCATTGACTTTTTGGCACCGTGTTTCAATCTCTCTGTCGAGTTTGCCATCCTCCATAAATATGCTTCCTAGGTATTTAAACTCTGGGACTTGCTTTAGTTTTGTACCATTTACAGATACATTTAACTGACCTGTTGTTCTGCTTATCTTCATAGTCTCTGTTTTAGATTTGTTTAGTTTCATGTTTCATGAGGGCGACAACGTGAGAAAATATTAGACAGTTTGACAATCTGGCACGGCAGGAAAACAACAACAATCTTGATACATAATACTGTGGACAGAGAGCTGTGGAGAGCCATGACCGCCTACGCCAGCCGGCATGGCACCTGATGATGATGATGAGTTTCATGTTGTGTTGTTCGCAGGTTGTAGCAAGTGTGTGTGCCGCTGTAATTTGTTCATTATATTACTTTGTTAAAATGCTTTACTAGGAGTAATAGCAGGCATCTGTCCTGCCCCAAAGGTGAATCATCACTGATTGGTTTGATATTAAAAAAGGTATTAACATTATGACTTGTTATAATGATGTGAAGAAAACACAAAATAGCAGCAGCAATATTGAAATTATGACTTGTCATAATGATAAAGGTAATCATAAATGTTAACAATGTACATGCATGATATGATTATTTGACAGTTTGCATGGAAGGATGAAACTTATATTTTTGTCATGTGTTTGTGATCTCAGAATAGTCATGGACTACGCACTGCTTTGATGATTCTGTTATGCATGACCATTGGGTTACCCATGGCCCTTATCAAAGACATCCGAGCTGTTAGCAGAATCAGCACTGTGTGTGTTGCTTTTTACTCCTCTTTTGTTTTATATGTAAGTATAGCTATGCCTGAAGGTGACCAATGTTATTATTTTGTTTTGGTGTTTATCTGTCTATTAAATTTGTACAAAAACAAGACATGATGCTCTATTGCATTGGTGGATAAAATACAGCACATGGACCAAATCAGGTCTGCCAAGTAATTGTTTTCTGGCATGCCAAGCTGATATAAAAGAACTATATGAACTGGCCCAAGAGCTAAGAAAATACTACTTTGGAGCTTGAAAGGACTAAAAACAGAGCTATTTTTTGGCCCAGTGATAAAAGCTGAATCCTGACCTTGCAGACCCAAAAAATATTGTCCACCTCTTTATTGAAAATCAACTTGAAGAAAAGTAGACAGGAGGAAACCTATAATATCCTTTAGTAAACTAGTTTACAATTACATAATTTCTCTCCTGCTACCTGATTATTAATTGAAAATTTGTGTTATTGGTGGCTGTTTTGAAAATGTGATAACTTTTTTGTTGTTAGAGATATTTAAATAATATTTGTACATGTAATTAAAGAATTTAATACTGCCTATATTTGTGTAAGTTTTGTTTGTGTATGTGTAGTACCAGACATCTGAGAAAGTGGTAAAATGTTTTCTTACAAAAAACAAATTGTAACTAAAAAATTTTATTAAAAGTTACTTATCTTTTTTTCCTGAATTGTCTGAATTGGCAACACTGCAAAACACAACAATTCTACAGTATTCATATTGTTGCATTGCTAAATTATCATAATATGTCTGGGGAAAATGAACAAACCATGTATATTTGCAGTAAATCGTTCTCTGAAGATAGACTTAGTTGTGTTTTGAAATGCAACAAAACATTTGATGTTTGACTTGTACATAATGAAACCAGCATGGTGTATTGTATATTCTAATTTGAAAACTAACTACCTCCAAAGAATTTATCATCAGAATCAAAATCCATAATGATTTTATTGAAAATATGATAAAATAAAAGTCTATAAAACCCGATTCACTTTCATGGCGCTTCTCCAGTTTGAAGATGTCGTGGATTTTGATATTATAACAACCAGTCATCTTTCTTAGGTCAGTACAATATTGTAAACAGAAGTTATTCGAACAAGAAAGTTATGATTCGTTAATTTCAGTTACATGGAATACTAACTTTGCTGTTTTTGACCTCAAAAGAGCTCCATAGCAACTGACAGATACTTCTGCTGAAGGTGCTGTGAACCTTGTAAACAATGAGCAGAAATTTCTGCCAATGGCTTGTGAAAAGTTAAAATAGGAATGGAAGTAGACAACATTCTGAGCTAACAAAATTGAACTAACCAGAGGTGAAGAGAGAAAGTATGGAAAAATCTGAATATCACATGATAAACACTGGATGGGACTGAGTTTAAAGTTCACTCTTTGATGGAAGTAATTTTTCATATGATACTGGTTTCTAATAAATGATTATCAATGAAGGGATGGTAGTGAGTCACTAATTTGATGTATTAGGCTAAGTTCTAAGTTAACAAAAAAAATATTCAAATACTACTATACTACAGCCAATGAAAAAGAAGGGATAGAAGAAGAAAATTATGATAGACAAGGATGAGGCACTGCAATAAAAACGTGAGGCAAGCTGAGGACTTCCATATGGACCAGATGATCTACCCATCTTGTTTGTGCTTACATAAACAATGAAAACATTTTTGCAGACAGATTTTATCAGTACATCACTTCTTAGTATCTTCATCTGCTCTCTGGATTTGTCCAGAGTGCAGTGATGATGATCTGACGATCAACTAACTTACTAACTCCATCTTCTGCATTAATTCTAAAACTCATGATAATTTGCAGGATATAGTCCAGAAAACGGAATATGTTGTTTCATGGTTTACAGCTCAGTTGAGATATTTGCACTTTTCTGCCTGACACATCTTACTTCAGCATGGATTCTGGGTCAATTTGACACTATAGTAGGGAACAGCGAACTCTACCCTAAAAGCCACTATACAGCATTCATAACAGATCACTTTTTGTTATTCTTTGCTGTCCATTGAGCTGACAACACATGATGTATGGCCATCTAGCACACATTTAGCCATACATAACATTTTATCACTATATAGATTTATGTATTCTGTGCATGGAAAACACTGAGCCTAAATAATTGCCTGTTTTGTGTTGGCACAACTAAATTTGTTTAAGTTTGGAAGAGAAATTTTATTCTTGTATTAGTGTATTTTACCCATGTGGCAATATGGGCCTGCATTTCTAATTCAGGGTGCAAAGAATGGGACCACTGTCTTCTTTCCAGGAGGTGACTAAGAAAAGTTGGGGGATGGGCTGACAACCTTTTACCCGTGAACAAACTCATTGTCACTACATGTCTTGTCTTGATTTCTTACTTTTTTTTCCTATCAAATGGTCCCCATGGATGATGAAGAAATGCAAGCTAGCGAACATTGCACCTTTGTCCTTTTGTTGCAGACTCATACATAGATCACGGGGAATGCTACATGTGCCATCATTGCTGATGGATCAACAGATCTGACAGAGTGATGAACTGGTTGGCCCAGACATATATGCTGAGTTTCTGGCAGGAAGTGATGATCTTGGGATACTCCCGCATTAGAATGCCCCTTCAGGACTAAACATGCATCCATAAATCTCCTCAAACACAATCATGCCGTTAGCCTCTGAGATAAGTCTTATGCAAGTTTGGGTGTCACCTCAGTTACTCAATTGAGGAGGACTTGTGCTTTTGTCAGAAAGTTTATGGGTTGTCAAGAGCTACCTGTTCACAGCTAAAGGAATTACTTCATAATTTAAAAAAAAAATTCTCATCATCTTGTGTGTTTCTCATGATAAATGAATGATCAAAAGTATGCAACATAAATGATCTTTTTCAGGTCTTTTGGCTATCCATTCCAAATTTGTGGTCTGGTAGCTGGTATCAGAAAGTTTATTTCTGGAGACCACAGGGATTGTTTCAGAGCTTACCCATTCTGTCTTTCTCATTTGGGTGCCAAACGTAAGTGGATCATGTCAAATTGTTTTTTAATAGTGAAACAAATTTATGCATGACACATTAATGTTCCTAATATAATCATAATCTGTTAATCATAATCCATGAATTATAATCTGTGTCTTTTTTCTGTCCATCTGTTGTGACTGCTGGAACTTAGCTCTTGCAGCATTTTATGCTATGTAAGTTTCTTTAAAATGTAATTTCTTTAACATTAATTGCCTGTAAGTTTCTTTAAAACATTTCTTTCAATAAAATTATTTAGATTTATGGCACATTGTGTTAAGGTGATCTTTTAAAATTCGTTGATGGTAGTAAAGGTAGGACTATTACATTAGTGGTGCTAGGATGTACTAAAGATACCCCCATCACTGCCATTCTTGTTAGATTTGCCCAACATGAAGGTATGACATCAAGTAGCACAAGTAAGGGCGTACCTTAATGAAACAAAAAATCGCCACCATACCTTACTCCAAAATCTAGATGAGACAAAGGGATAGTGAATCAAATGCAGAAAATCTTGGATGGCAGAAACACAGGACACTTTGCTCATAATGTGTGTATTTTAAGAAGTAGGGAAAGGCAGTGAAAGGTTAGAGGTGAAAAAAAAGAGAAAAAGTATCTTGCAGAGGTAGTAATACAACTGGGGAAAGCGCGTAGAGAATGGACTGGTGTCAGGACTGAGCTGACAGTTCAAGAACTTGTCCAGATGCGCTCACAATTGCAAATTACAACCATATATACATATGGCTCAGTCAAGCATGACCATTTACATGCTTTCAAATGCCAATAAGTACTTTATTTGGCTGGTCATTCTTTTGTCTCTTTCTTCACTTCTGTCAGTGCTCTTTTCCATCTGATATTATCGGTGAAGAACAATTCGGTTTTAGGAAAAACAAAGGAACTAGAGAAGCTATACTGAGTATCCGGCTAGTGATAGATAAATATATAGAAGTCCAAAAAAGTATCTATATTTGCTTCATAGACTACAGCAAGGCCTTTGACAGAGTCCAACATGAAAAATTAATCAAATGTCTTCAAGAAATAGGCATAGATGGAAAAGACATCAGGCTGATTAGAAATATATATTGGGAACAAACTGCATCAATAAGGTGTGAAAACAGCTACTCTCCGTACATAGAAATAAGAAGAGGGGTAAGACAAGGATGCATTTTATCACCAAGCCTATTTAATATCTACACAGAGAATATCTTAAAAAAATATAGAAGAAATACCAGGACTCAAGATCAATGGGAAAATAATAAACAACATTAGATATGCAGATGACACTGTTCTTTTAGCAGAAAGTGAACATGAACTACAAAGACTAATAGATCAAGTCAATAAATCAAGTAATGAATATGGACTGGATATAAACATTCAAAAAACAAAAACCATGATAATCAGCAAAAACACAGAAGAACAGGAGGTAAACATAAACATACAGGGAGAGAAACTACAACAAGTAAAACAGTATCAATATCTTGGACACATAGTCACAAATGATGGCAGATGTGAAACAGAAGTTAAAAGGAGAATAGGAATGGCTAAAAGTACCTTCAATGACATGAGGAAATTATTAATATCTAAACAAATTACAAACAAGTTAAAAATGAGAATTATAAAATGCTACATCTATTCCATATTAATGTATGGCTCAGAAACATGGACACTAAATAAACAATTAGAAGACAAAATTGATGCCTTTGAGATGTGGGTATATAGAAGAATAGGGAGAACATCATGGAAAGACAAGAAAACAAATAAAGAGGTGCTAAAAACACTTAATATGAAGAAAGAACTACTAAGAGAAATAAAGATCAGGCAAATAAAATACTTTGGACACATTAAAAGACATGACACCCTATTGAAGACCTTACTTGAGGGTAAAGTCAAAGGGAAGCGAGCAAGAGGTAGGCAGAGATACAAGTGGGAGAGTAACATTACACGA
The DNA here is from genome assembly GCA_034231615.1 of Meghimatium bilineatum. NCBI lineage: Eukaryota > Metazoa > Mollusca > Gastropoda > Stylommatophora > Philomycidae > Meghimatium > Meghimatium bilineatum. Next base: position 26,230,449 of record CM067320.1, on the reverse strand, counting down.
TGGACAGGTTACAGTCTAGCAGAGTGCACCACCAAGACAAGAGACAGGAGATGTTGGAGATACGTTGCAGCCAACCTTCGTTGCGGAGACGGCACTTGATGATGATGATGATTATCGGCTCAACATTTTATTTATCTCACATACTGCTGTGGGCATTAATCACATCCTTCCACAAATTAATCTCAGATCTTGGTTGTGCACCTGATTCAGATGTTACTGTTGCTCACAATAGTCTGGAGAGGAAGGTTATAATCATTGTGTGTGAAGCTTTGAAGACTTCTCATTATGTACCATTTCTCTCTAATTTATCAGCTCTGGGAGCCAGATACATTTGACAGCTTTGTTGACTGGAACATGCATTTACCATAATACTTTCACTGTCTCTTTCAATTCTGAAGGCTGAGCATGTACTCTAACCATATAATAAGCTCAGAATTTGAATTTCTTTACTTGTATGAATAAATGTTGTAGATATATAAGATCGAAGAAAAAAAGAAAAGGGAAATGTTTAAAATTCAAAGTTATGACCACTATGAATGCAAATATCTGTTAAAAAAAATAAATAAGACATTAATAAAGACATTGAATATCATATTAAAAGCTCTATATGTAATATATAATTTCAGGCAGTTATTTCTATTGTATGATGCATTACCTGAGCCATCATTAAAAGCCATGTCAAAGGTTGTGAACTGTGCTGTTAACATGTGTGCTGTTGGATATTTGATGGTAAGCTTTATTTGTTTGTAGTGATACCCAGAAATTACTAGTGATTTTCTCTTCCTGTATGCAGTAAAGTGGTTTCTCAGAGCTTTCGTTTATACCCAAGAGACTTTGATGTTCGGCCGGCTTAAAGCAATGCCTTTTGAAGATTGAAGAAGTCTTCTACTCTGTAGGGTGGGGGAGGGGTCGGGGTCTAATGTTATTTCTTACGAAATGAGTATGGTATCATTGTATTGCTGTATTTTCATATTCTTAACTTGAGCACGCTAGATGAACAAATGTAGATGGGGGTTTTGTCGCCTACAGGAATGACAGAAAAGTGCTTGAGAAATCTCGTTAGCAACCACATTCAGCACGAGAATGCAGGTAGAGGCAGTAACTTCCTCATTCACTTAAGCTAGTGACTGAAATGCTAATTCAGAGATTTACAAATTGTGCTTTGTAAGATAGAAATGTCATGTCTTGTGACGTATTCTCTCCAGAACGTTGTCTTCCCAATGAACTCCCTGAACCCTTCTCTGTCTTGGGTGATGCGGCTTGCATTTTCCAATGACATATTCATGTTATCTTTAATGTTGTTAGTCCATCGTCTTTTTGGTCTGCCTTTCCTCCTCCGCCTAGGTGCTATGCCCTCCATTATTTGTCTTTCTAAACAGTTGTGTCTCTTTAAATGACCAAACAGGTGAATGATGATAGTTCATTATAATAGTTCTTAAACAGAGTATTTAGTCATTGTCGCCAGCGTTCATTCTCAAACTCCTGCTGAATCTCTCTTGTAGCAGGACCATGGTCCTATTAGATTTACATCAGGATGTAGACCAGAGAATGGAAATGCGTTGTGTCACTGTTTTGTTTGCGCCAATGGCCTGACACATCCGTCTTCAGTGGAAAAAACAGTTTTAAGAAGGTTTTAAGTTTTAAGGGAATGTTCCCAGTACTATGATACTGGTTTCTAATCAAGAATCAACATTAGTCTGTTGTACTATATTTGTCTGCTTCTCTTTGTTACATCCAATTAAATAATGTTTATAATTTGCATAACCCATCAGGGTCATAAAGGCATGACATTGGATACACTGGAAGATTCTGTATTGACACATTCAATGTAGTACCCCTACGACTCTGATGGGTTATGGGTTTATAGATGGATGGATACTTTGTAATTCTACCTTGCTGTGTATTTTGATCTCACAATGATAATTGCATTGAGTTACTTTAGCTGAGTGTTGAATAAAAATATGTCATCTGTTATGAATGCTGACTGCAGGTGCACAGCACATAAAAACAGTTAATTCATAACTTTTCCAAAAAAATCAATAGTGTAATATTACCTGTTACTAATATGCTATACTATTCAATAGTTTCAAAATGTTACTGAATAGATAGTGGTAAAGGTATATAGAGTTAAAGTTTGTTGCCTACAGCGATGGCATGAAGTTGGCTGAGAGGTCATCTGCATGCTCCACTGTCGCTTCGAGCATGGGGATGGAGTTTTTGGAGATTGGTGGAGGGGGTTACGGTAGCACTGGATTGGTTGATGGCTGATACATGAACACACTCTATAATACTCACAGACTCTCAAAGCATGCTGTGCAAGATAGAAAAATGCATGCGCAGAAAGGAATGGTTTGATTTATTGAATAACTCAATTGTCCAGAGCATTACATAGATATACTGCCCTGGTCATGTCAGAGGAAATGAAAGTGCCGACTTATTGGCAGGCAATGCGGCGATAGATAGATGACACAGTTCTGGAAAGAGATAGAACAGACTTGATTAAGGCAGTCATAAATTCTTTGCAAAATTAAGATGAGGTTAAAGAGACTGAGAACATACACATACCAATAATGTCAGAGATGGGAGTGTCTAGAGGTGAGAGGAAAAGTAGTCTTTTTGGAAAGACCTGAAGATAGCATAATCAACACATGACTAGAACCCTGGGTCTACATACACTGGGATGGCTGCTGGAACGGAGCACTTACCGGAGTGTGCAGGACACTCTGTGATGTTAGTTTCTAATAAAGAATAACCAAGAGTTAGGACTGCGTCATAGCATGCAGTTTTATCCATAAGTGTTGCCTAGTTAGTGGTTGACTGAAAACTGCCTAACTAGTGCCGACTTCAGCATGTACTCCATAGTAATGGTGAAATTATTGTTGAGTGTAATTTTGGTACAAATAATTTAACAGATGTTTATCTGCTAAAATGTGTCTAAAATAATAGGATCATTGAAAGTTTACTTTGCCATGCTTATCATATTTTTTAATATAATATTTTTGAAGAAATAGACAGTTTTAGGCTGACTTATGGTGTCTTTAATAAATATTCCAGTTAACATCTGAAAGTGTCAGATCAGTTAATGTGCCATCTCCACAATTAATGTTGGCTGTAATAGATCTACAACACTTTGTATCTCTTTCTGAAGATAGTACACTCTGATAAACTGTCATTTGTCGATCTCTTGTTTTTTTCCTCCCACTTGTATCTTTATCTACCTGTCTCTACACCTTTCAACTTATTCCAATAAGATCTCTGACAAAGTGTCTTTAAAAATGTGTACACAAGAAAAAGGTGTCATAATTTGTAATTGCAACATCTCTTTCTTTTTTGTCCATGTTGGCAAGTGCAGTAGGTTATGAACCTCCACAACTTGAATTTCTAACCTGTTATATAATTAGTTTTCTTTTCTGTAAAAATTGATAAATTGTCAAGTATTTTTTCCTTTTAAAAGTCCTTTACTCTTTTTTTTTTACCCACTGGAGATCTCCTTGGCGTAGTGTTTAACCCATTTCTTTGTGTTCAAGATGTTGTAGGTTCATATCTTACTTTCAATGTCTTTTTTACAAATTTGATATTTTTTTTTTTGGGAGATGTCTGGGAATTATAATTTGCAGCTACTGAGGTACATGCTATGAGTGGTACTTTCGGCAGGAGACTTCCCACTTCATTCAGAGGGACAGATTACATATGGGGTAACCCAAATTCAATGAAGTCAATCCTCTATGCTTTTTTTAACCTTCTTTCCCCCATTAATTTTTGTATGTTGTTGAAAATTGATATATCAAACTATAAATTTTGAATGTCGTGGCATTAGTTTTAGTCATGTTGAGATGCTGGTATCACATTTATATTCTCATCTTCTACTTGTTATTGTTTATTTTTTTCACCATTTGCATTTGCTTCATTGTGCTATGGTTTTATTATTTCCTTTGTGCTATATTGTATGTCTTTAGGGTCTTTCCTTCAGTGTACACTTCTTTGGATCTGCAATCACAGCAGAAAAGCTAGTCTGGACTAATTGTGTGTGTGGGGTGCAAAGGGAACGCATTGCTCTAGGCGGACCCAGGGTTAGCAGATAACCAAGATCCCAAATGTACCTCCACGCGGTGCACCCTGGAAACAGAAATACAGCAGCTCGAGCTGATTCTGGCCAAATCATTTGGGGATCGTGTCCGAAAATGTGGAGGTAGCAGATGGAAAGAGATTTGCCTGCACACGGACAGACATATCTCCGACACCACCAGCATCACCACATATAGCGACACTGTCGACATACAGTGAAGCTAGTCAGTCCAGTCCGAACATTGGAGGGGTGGCCAATGTAAAATGCACGTAAAGGTAGATACATGGCGAGAGACATAGATTTCATACCGAGTACAATGAAACAATGAAAGGGCAGAACAGCGCTAGAGGGCAGCGCGAACTGCAAATAGAAAGTGAAAAGTCCCTAGGAAAGGGGGAGCTACAAGCTCCGTCAGCTCGAGACGGGCTTCTAGTTACCGGAGTTCCTTACAGGCAGAAACCCAGACCCATCCACTGGCGTTTGGTAAAGCAAGAAGACCTAACCCAACTCTAATGTCGAGCCTTCCTAAACCGGAAATATGCTCGCGAAGAGAAAGGGTTCTGTACCCAATGGGCTTAGGCAAGAAAGGGACAACGTTGGTAGTCCTGGCCCAACTCTACTGTCAATGTTTCCTATACCGGAAGTACACTTGCAGAGAGAAAGGGTTCCGTACTCGATTCGCTCAGGCACAAAAGGGACAACGATTTAGCCCTGGCCCAACTCTACTGTCAAGTTTTCCTACACCGGAAATACACTTGAAGAGAGAAAGGGTTCAGTACCTGATGGGCTCAGGCGCTATTGGGACAAGGACGCTCAGCTCGAGAACGCCTTGCTCTCAAACGCGTGGTGTGAGACTCGAACTTGGACAAGGGGTACACGATGTCGGTGAATAACACCTCGGCTAAGAGGGCGAAAGAGCCAGGGTCCAACTCCTCTGTTGAGTTCTTCCCCTTAAGGAACCAGGCTCACGGATGAGAAACGGTTCAGTACCCAATGGGCACAGGCACAGCACGTCCAATTACACGAGGCAAGTTCAAAGACAGTGGAACACCTCGTTTGAGTCAGACTAAGAGCAAGAAAATCGTCTGGGCGAAGAGTCTCCACTACGCGTGCCTGGAGACAGATATAGAGGCTGTCACAGGCTAAGGGTAGCCCACCCGAATTGTCAAGGCATGCCGAAATCGGATGTGCTAGGCCTACAAGGCGCATAACGGTGGCACAACGTAATCACGCTCCCGGCGGAAATCGCACGGATATCCGTGATGGTTACAATGGAGCGAACGAAAAACAAACAAACAAAACAATTGTGTGTGTCATGTCATGTATTCTTTCCAGAACGTAGTCTTCCTCATTAATCTCCTGAAATCCCCATGGTCCCTGGCAAGTTGTCCCGCTTCCTCTATCGACATGTGCATGCATTTCTGAATATCTCTTGTCTAACAACATCTTAGTCTGCATCTGCCTCTACTGCTTTCTATTGCCTCCTTCAACAATACTCTTTCCATGCCATCATGTCTCTTGACATGGCTGAAAAAACCTAACTTCCTTCTTAATATGGTGTTTAAAAGCCAGCCTTTTGGAATGTTGATTTTTCTTAGCACGTCTTGGTTGGTCTTTCTACTAATTACTGTTGCTTATGTGAGATAATATGAAGACTTCCTTCTGTTAGTGAATTATTAACAAAGATTTTCTTGGCCAATTCCTTCCTTTTTCACAGTTTTTTCTTTTGCTTTCATTCTCACATTTCTGCTGATTAGCAGAATGTAGTCATGAGAACAAAAAATGTTGTGTCATGATTTATAACTTTACTGTAATACTCTACTCAACCCAATATAGCAGACTTAACCACAATATTTTGGGTCACATTGACCTTCTGTCAGAGAGAATTGACAACCCTATGGCCAATATACTCTAGGCATTCATGGCTGGCCACAATGTTACTATTTCTTTGCTCCTCTTTTTGGACAACACTGCAACACAAACAACGATTTTAGTTTAATTTTGCCAAGGTGATTTATCTGGTTGTGTTCTTGATGAGAATTGAAAAATGTTCCTACATCAATCAACCAAGTATAGCTACTCCTTAACCTTAGCTCTATCTGCTTTTCATGGTAACACAGATGTCCAGTCCACACTGCTTGTTTGCCACAAAAAAGGCAAAATAAGTGAATGAACAATATTGAAAGCTTATTATATCAAGTCCTATCTTGTTTTTTTTTCCTTGTATTATCTACTTATGTACTTTCTAGTATAAGTGCTTAGATTTCTCTTTGTGATATTAACCATCTAATATATTGTGTACATACACTGGGATAGCTGCTGGAACAGAGAGCGGAGCACCTATGGGAGTACCCAGTGTGCTGTGATGCTAGTTTCTATTCACGAATAAAGAATATATTGTGCTGCTTGTGTATGATGAACAAAACTGCAGTACATGCACCTTTTTTTTATTTAAAAAAAAATTAATTTTGTTCTGGTTTTATTTTTGTTTTTTGACAAAGGCTTCTTTTGGCTGCAATGTCACAAATGTTTTTTATTTTTAATATTTGGTATTTCTTATAATTTACATTTACTATTTTTGTACTTGTTTATTAGATTGTTAGTAATTGTAACATTTTATTACTTCTTTTTGTTATCATATCTTATTTGTGTTACTGCGGCTCTAATCTCTTTGATATTCACTGTCATATTAGTTATTAAATAATGTATACACGGTTCTGCTCAGTAGATACAATTTTGGCTAGATCATATCCTTCTTCTTCTTCTTCTTCTTCTTCTTCTTCAGCGTTCATTCTCAAACTCCCACTGGATCTCCCTTGTAGCAGGACCATGGTCCTACTAGATTTTCAGCCGCCCATGTGTTGCCAGGGCCAGAAAGGTGAGCTAATAATAGCAACACTGTTTACCTTCCACGCATGTCGTAAAAGGCGACTAAGGAGGTTATGGGATGGAGTTGGCTGTCCCATCCCATATAGGGTCAGTGACCCAAAGTCATGCTGAAGTCGGATGTGTCAGGCCGAAAGGCGCAGATATCACAGCAGTGCTGTGAACCATGACACAACGCATTCCGTTCTCCGGACTGCATCATGCTAATCTGCAGGAGTTTGAGAACAAACGCAGAAGAAGAAGATTTCCAGCAGGATGTAGTCCAGAGAATTGAAATGCGCTGTGTCACCATTTTATTTGCACCAGTGGCCCGACACATCTATCTTCGGTGGAAGATCATATCCATTATTATGAATAGTTGTGACACTAATTTTTTGTGAGAAACTTAATTTGTATTGACTCTTGCAAGCATTCACATTTCATTTATAAACTTTTGTTGTGTTATCCCCAGGTTGGTTTCTGTGGATATATTGCTTTCTATACACATGACATTCCTGGAGATGTGATTAGCATATTTCCCAACATATTCTTCACTGACTTGATGAAAGTTTGTTTTGTTGTTTCCATTGTCATCACATTTCCTGTTATTGTTTTTCCATGCCGAGCAAGTATATATACCCTTCTCTACGCTAAGGTAAGAATTTTCAGATTATAGTAGCACTATGTGATGTCATTGTTAGTACATGTATGCATGCATCTACAAGGGTATGCTTGAAATCTTGTACATATAACTGTCGGATTAGATAATTTTTACTTATGTTAATACTTGCATGCATCCATGAGATGCATGAAATATTGTATATAACTGTCTAATTAGATGATATTGTACATGTATGTATGCATCTGCACGATGTCTTGCACATATAGACTGCTTAAATAGATTATTTTTTGACTTAATTCTGTTGGTATATGCATGTATGCATCGAGATGTCTGATGTCTCATGCATATGAACTGATTAAATAGATTATATATGACTTCTGTTGTTACACGCATGTACCTATGAGATACCAAAAAAAACCTTCCGGCTCTCGTTAATAGGAAAACACGCAGTAATGAAAGTTTAAAAAAAATCTATAAGATGTATGATGTCTTGCACATATAAACTGATTAAATAGATGATATATAACTTCATTCTGTTGGTACATTGCTGAATCTACAAGATATTCCGAAATCTTGTTCAGATAAACTGCAGAAATAGATGATTTTTGACATCATTCTCACTGACATGTTGGCGGGGCCTGAAAGGGAAGCAAATAATAATGATAATGTTACCTGTTATGCATGTTATAAGAAGCGACAAATATTGTTTTTTTTAAAGATGTATTTGGCTGTTCCATCCCACAAAGAGACCAAGAAGTCATGTTGTGGACAGTTGTGTCAGGCTGAAAGGTGAAGATTTCACACCTAAGCTTTTAACTGACACATTTTGTTCTCTGGACTACATCCTGCTAATCTGCAGGAGTTTGAGAATGAACACAGAAGAAAAAGACTTCATTCTGTTGCTACATGCATATACATTTACAAGATGTCTGAAGTCTTGTACACATCTGTCTTGACAGAGGCGTTTCATTTTGACTTTTGTTTGCTTCAAACATAGATGACTAAAGTCCTCTACATGAGGACTAAAGTTACGTATGATGTTTTTCAAAGACGATTTTTTTAACACTCTAAGTACGAGTTTTCTTCTCAAAGCATTGTACACAATTGAAAGTTAAAATCTTCTGCGTATGAAATAATAGTCTGGAGAAATCTCCCCATTACACTCTCTCACAATTCCTGGGGATTGAAATAAATACCGCCGAAGACGGATGTGTCGGGCCATTGCCGCAAATAAAACGGCGACACAACGCATTTCCATTCTCTGGACTATATCCTGCTGGAAATCTAATAGGGCCATTGTCCTACTGCAATAGAGATCTGGCAGGAGTTTGAGAATGAACGCTGAAGAAGAAGAAATAAATAAACAGACAAGACGGTTGGCTTTGTTTAATGGTTATATGCATTCATGCAGCAACAGAGTGCCTTAGTCCTGTACATTAAACTAGATATAGGAAATGCTTTTGAAGTTTATGTAGCATCTTTAATGTTATTTTGTATTGGAAGCTCATATGTCAAAAACTTTAGCCTGGGACTTATCTTAGGATCAAATTTTTACCTGTGCAATTTTCTGCATAGTTTCCTTCTTTTATTATTAGTATGACAATTTATAACTGTCAAACTATTGTTTGCTCATGAACATTTATTAGAAAGTGATTAAATTGTATATTCACTTAGAAACGCAGGAAAATTTTTTATCTTAGCCTGTCAATTTTGAACAAGATGAAATAGGAAATAGTAGACATTTTGTGTTGAAGTTGTCCAGAAACAAGCAATTTAGGCAAATTATCTCTGGCTCATGGTATTTCTATTTTAGTCTTAAAGTTCAGTTTTGTGGTTGTGGAAACCTTTTTTACTTTTCTTTCATCTTCATTGCTGTATGTAAGCCGAGCAACATTCTGGTAAGTCCTATGCCATTTGGTGGATCTGTAATACCTTTATCAATATATATATATATATATATATATATATATATATATATATATATATATATATATATATATATATATATATATATATATATATATATATATATATATATATATATATATATATATATATATATATATATATATATATATACCAGTTTCATTAAACTTCTTATAATTAAAGTTTGGTGAAGGATACTTGTTGTTCTGGTGACAGTAATTGTTACCTGCATGGCTTAACCTGTAGCATGCGGTCGGCGACTGTAATTCCTGATGGATGCCTTTCCATAAACACCAGTCAGCAGCTCCAGTCACCCCTTGCTATGCACACATTTAATAACGAGGAACTACATGATGCTTATGGTTCATGTGACCAGTTCATGAGCCACCTATCTGTAGTTTTATTGAACTTCCTTTTCTGACATTTTGTTTTAAAGGAGGTAGTAGATCCAAGTTGTAGATCTAATTTAAACTTATCTGTTCCAATTGAAAAGAATCTTTTGAAATAGATGCCACTTTTCATGTAATTTTTTTATGGATTCAGATGATGAGGAATTTTGGAAATTACATATGTTTTAAAAATAGATATTAATAGCACATTAGTTTCTGAGAATAGACTCTATTCTCTAAAGTGTGCTAAAGATTAAAAAGTGTGAAGAGATTTTGTGAACATAATATTCTTATAAATATCTTGGAAGCTGAATAATGCACAATTCATGAATGAGGCTGTGCTAGAAAGCGCTGCGCCAGTTGTGGATCGAATTTTGGATCCAATCCCAGATCACATGCCCACCTGCTTATTTTAGGGATAATCAATCTAAATATCATATAAATAATTAATCAATAATTAATTTAAATATTAATTGATTTAGGGTTAGGAGAGTTGTGTTTTACATAACGAACCCTAACCCTAAATAAATTAATCTGTAAATTAATAAATGATAAACATAAATTGATCAACATAGTCAAGGGAAATAATCAAATGAGATAGGCGACAGATCGAGGTTGGACCAAATTTTTGTGTTAAGTTTTATTGTACGTTAACCCTATCACTCCTATGAGATTTCCCAATTGTCAATCCCCCATCCCTAACACAAGGGGCATAACTCCTCCAATTTGTTGATATGATGATATTAAAAATGCATTTTCTTTAAAACTGTCTGTCCTATCACACTCAGACTTGGCAGATAAACAGAAAAATGAACAGTCTCACAGGAAACTATACCAACAATAATGTAACACTTATACATTCCAAAAAATAAACTGTTAAAGTTAGAATTATGAGGTGAAAAAATTTTTTAACTTACATTTTCAGCACAGGAAAAGTATCTGGACTCATCAGTAGTCAACTTGTCAATGTTGCATGATACTGCGAGAAACATTCTCCTTTGCCCAGCCAAATATGACACAAACTACAACCATAGACGGTCTCATGTGCCCTGTTTCTGCTTCCATGCTGCCGGTTCTTCACACACCAGAAACATGCCCTTTTGTTCCCTACCATACGAATAAGCCTGTGCTCAAGCAGGTTATTGTTACCGACACCCGAAGTTGCAGCATGATTGGTGGGAGCCTTCCTTTTCTTCGATATGTTGCCACTTAAGAAAGCTGAGCTCAAACTCAATCGGAAGGCTATCTGCGCAACATTCTTTTCCTTCGGGTGGGGTCGATGGGAACAAGAGTGAAGGATGGAGCTGTTGATGATGGCAGTTTGCAGGAGGAAGCGAAACATGTACCTCCACCATTTGACAGATTTCCTGCCCACAGGGTAATAGGAACAGAGTTGGTCAAATCTGTCTACTCCTCCCATAGACTGATTATAAACAGCCACCGGGGATGGTATCTGCAAATCTATTTTGCCGTGTGGGGTACGACGTGCCACAGTTGTGAGACCTGGTGTTGTGTTTGTACTCAGAATGGATACAAATCTCTTGTCTCTCCAAACAGTGGCCACTGTGTTACCTTGCTGCCTATACTGCACATCACCTCGCTTCATAGATTTGGTACTCTTAGGTTTGAAAGCATCTGGCCATCCCTTGCGATTTGGCCGTATCGTGGAACATGAGTATGATTTGTTTTGCAACAGATCATTTGCCAGCTGAACAGATGAAAAATAATTGTCATAAAAAATATGGTGATTCTTTCCAAAGAAAGGCCGACATAATTTAGTGACAACATAATGTCCAGATACATGTGGCATTGGTTCCAGAACTTTGCCAACATAGACATCAAAGTCTAACAGATAACCTGTTGCAGAGTCGGCCGCACACCAGACCTTGATCCCCCATGGGTGTGGCTTACCCTTGATGTACTGCTTGAAGGAAAGATGACCATTGTAAGCTATCATAGCTTCATCAATGATTATGTTCTTTCCAGGAGAGAAAACACAAGCAAATATTCCTTGTGACCATATCCAGAAATGGTCTGACTTTATATAGGGGGGGGGGGGGGGATCATAATCTTTGTGTCCTTTGGGATGTTGCCTAGAAGAATCATTCAGATGAAAATATTGAGATATTTTCTCAAATCTATTTTTCCCCAAGCATGATGATATACCTAGAACATTGAGCCTGTCATCTGTACTCCAATACATGCTATACTCAGGCAATACATGTATGCCCATCACGATGTAAATATGGAAAAAAAGTTTTATTTCGCCGGCAGTTACGGGTGACCAGTACGTGTCTTCTTTTCCTGCTAGTTCTTGACGCTGTGTTGCGTACAAATTGGTCTGATCTGCTGCAAATTGATAAAACTCCTCATTGACGATGAGACTAAAGTAATCAAAAGGAGTAGCATTCGCATCAAGATCATGCACAGGGCCAACGTTTTCAATAAAGTTCTCGACTTCCACAGGAAAAATTTTGTCACTCCAGCCGTCATTCATGACGCTACTATTAGTGTCGCTAATTTCGTCCTTGTGGTCCGAATCACTATCGAAATCGAATATAGGAACTTCAACGTCGCTTTCAACATCTTCTACAGCATGTAAATCACATGCATCGTGCATATCACCATCGCAACTGCGGCCGGTCACATCAGTATACATACGAATAATATTTTCCATTTCAAAAACTAGGTCTAAAATTTCGCTACGTCTAAATAATTCGTATAAATTCAGTCTTACGTCCTTTCGCTCCGATTGAAAAACTAAAAAGGAAGCTGAACCACAGATCTGCGCAATGGTCGTGGTTTTTGATAGATCCGGCGGAAACTAAAAATGTACTATCGATCGCAACGGAACACGTAAAAAAAAGCGACTACGCGGCGCTCCAGGTGTCAGCACATAGAAGCGACTCCTCGCCGCTCTAAGGGCGAATCGGTTAAATAACATTATCCGACACACACGTTATAGAGTACAAATCATGCATCAGTGTGCCTATATGTCTAAAATACCTATTTGGTTCACTTTATAGAGTTAATTTAAATTATCCACTGTACAGAAATCTATGAATAAATGTTCTTATTCAGTGATATTTAGGTAACAAGATATAGTTGTAATAATGGTACTATAAAAGCCCATAACTGTTAGGGTCACAGGGATACTAAAATGAAGACTGCAGCACAAAATGACATAATCCATATTATGTCAATATTCCAATAGTAGCATTTCAGTAAACATGTATTTTACTTGGTGTTGCTTCTTCCTAAAACTTCCCATATCGGCAGCAGAATTAATACAAATATCGGGTGCAAAGGGAACGCATTGCTCTAGGCAGACCCAGGGTTAGCAGATAACCAAGATCCCAAATGTACCTCCACGCGGTGCACCCTGGAAACAGAAATACAGCAGCTCGAGCTGATTCTGGCCAAATCATTTGGGGATCGTGTTTGAGAATGTGGAGGTAGCAGATGGAAAGAGATTTGCCTGCTCAAGAGACAGACAATATCTCCGACACCACCAGCATCACCACATATAGCGACACTGTCGACATACAGTGAAGCTAGTCAGTCCAGTCCGAACATTGGAGGGGCGGCCAATGTAAAATGCACGTAACGGTAGATGCATGGCGAGAGACAAATAGATTTCATACCGAGTACAATGAAAGGGCAGAACAGCGCGAACTGCAAATAGAAAGTGAAAAGTTCCTAGGAAAGGGAACTACAAGCTGCGTCAGCTCGAGACGAGCTTCTAGTTACCTGTGTTCCTTACAGGCAGATACCCAGACCCATTCCTTGGCGTTTGGTAAAGTAAGAAGACCTAATCCAACTCTAATGTCGAGCCTTCCTAAACCGGAAATATGCTCGCGAAGAGAAAGGGTTCTGTACCCGATGGGCTTAGGCAAGAAAGGGACAACGATGGTAGTCCTGGCCCAACTCTACTGACAAGGTTTCCTATACCGGAAGTACACTTGCAGAGAGAAAGAGTTCCGTACCCGATGGGCTCAGGCACAAAAGGGACAACGATTTAGCCCTGGCCCAACTCTACTGTCAGGTTTTCCTACACCGGAAATACACTTGAAGAGAGAAAGGGTTCAGTACCTGATGGGCTCAGGTGCTATTGGGACAAGGACGCTCAGCTCAAGAACGCCTTGCTCTCAAACGCGTGGTGTGAGACTCGAACTTGGACAAGGGGTACACGATGTCGGTGAATGACACCTCGGCTAAGAGGGCCGAAGAGCCAGGGTCCAACTCCTCTGTTGAGTTCTTCCCCTTAAGGAACCAGGCTCACGGATGAGAAACGGTTCAGTACCCAATGGGCACAGGCACAGCACGTCGAATTACACGAGGCAAGTCCATAGACAGTGGAACACCTCGTGCGAGTCAGACGGGAGCAAAAATCGTCTGGGTGAATCGTCGGATGTGCTAGGCCTACAAGGCGCATAACGGTAGCACAACGTAATCACGCTCCCGGCTGAAATCGCACGGATATCTGTGATGGTTACAATGGAGCGAACGCAAAACAAACAATACAAATATCATCATGTATCATTTTACTGGAGCATATATTATGTTGTACATAAGATCCAGTTAACAATAGAATAGTAGCATCATGTAAGAGTCAAGTGTGTTAACCTATACATCCCTGCCGGCGACTGTTAGTCGCTGTCTGATATATTTCCATATAACTCTGCCTGTGATTATTAGCCGCTCCGTGCTATGCACTAATTTATTGGTACGGAACCACAAGATGTTAGGCTCATGTGACCAATAATTCGCACCATTCTAAGCAGGACTACATTACATCCTTTCCACTCAGTTATGTTCCATGTACAGTGTAAGACAGAGCTGTGATGTTTAATTTGTATTACGTCTGTTTGCTAACAAATTTGACGTCATTCGCATGAAATTTTTATTGAATTTTATTAGGAGGATGAGGAATTCTTGTGATTTACATTTGTTTTCAACGAAAATACTATTAACACGTTATTTTCGAGAATAAACCCAGACATTTCGATACAACATTGGATAATAATAATTAGGAGTGTATCTGAAATTTTGCTGGACCTAGTCTTGAACGGGGAGCAAAGAAAAGCAACACTGTTTACCTTCCACACATGTCGTAAAAGGCGACTAAGGAGGTTATAGGATGGAGTTGGCTGTCCCATCCCATATAGGGTCAGTGACGCAAAGCCATGCTGAAGTCGGATGTGTCAGGCCGAAAGTCGCAGATATCACAGCAATGCTGTAAACCATGACACAACGCATTCCGTTTTCCGGACTACATCCTGCTAATCTGCAGGAGTTTGAGAACGAACGCAGAAGAAGAACGGAATGGATTGACATAGTAAGTGGCATCTACATTCTTTATTGTTTTCCTAGTGTATTTGTTTCAATCTTATGAGAACACTAGCTTGTTTATAAAATAGGTCTAGAGTCTAGATAAGTAGAAGAATTTATCATGGTGCCACAGATCGGCATTGAATATAATTACGTTGTATGTCGGCCTAGACCTAATGTAGAATGACCAACATCATAAGGGACATCTACGTGTTTTATTTATTTGTTCAGTCCACATTATGTTAGTTTGGTTATGCAATAGCATAAATACAATAGGCATAGGTATGTAGAAGGATTTTATCAGTGTTGAACCACATTTCTCAAGTATAGGTGTGTGTCAAGAAATGTTTTCCTCCTATTTTATTTTTAATGTGATTTCCTCCCAATTTTCATATTCACAGCTTTCCCTCTTCTATCACACCTACACAAACAAAAAGTGACACCAACATATGTGGTATTCAATTGTTTATTTACATGTACAAAAAGTATTTAAAAATCTCTAATAATAAAAACATTATTCCGTTTTTCAAACACCCACCAACAATATCACAAATTGTAAAAAAAAGAAGCCAGACACAGGGGAAATTTGCATAATTTTAAGGCAGGGTTGCAAACTTTTTGTCTTATATTTATAAATATAGATTCAGAGCACAGACAATGTGTCACAGTAGTTCTTGACTTCCATAATACGTTATCATCTGCTTGATTTGAACGGAGCAACAAGCTCATTATTTCTACATGTCTAGAAGTTTTTGCTTTTGCAGAGCTTTACCAACATTTTCTTTCTTTCATCATGATACACATATCCAGCCTAATCAAGATGATACATTCCACACTTTTGATGATGAGGTCTGTAGTTGTAAGATTGTTCTGTTCTTTTGCTGAGTCACTTTTTAGATTTTATACAAATATTTCATACTGCAGTGGAATGTCATTGCAACAAATCTCATTGATCTCCTAATATCAACATTGAAGATGTCTTTAAAGACAGAGTTAACACAGTAGGCAATGTGATTGCCAAATTTTTAGACTTCATTCCAATTGCATAAAGAAGGGCTGGTCTGCATGTGTTTCTACATATTTTTTAATATTTTCGAATTCCATCTATTCATTATGTTGTGCACAAATAAACTTAATTGTTCATCTATTTTCATATCTTTATCTCACATTTTCACAATTGTCTACAAGTTTTTTAATTTTCTTAATGGTGATTTTCAAAACTTTTTCTTACCAGTCTCATGTCTGGTAAATGCTTTCCTCTCACCACACTGTTTTCTGTGTTCTATTTTACATTCAAAGTTTTCTGATCCTTATATCTATCTTATATATATATATTATATATAGTGTGTAGCTCAATTGCATTGCAATGGGTTCAAAATCAGCTGCAGGCAGTTAGGCATCCAGATTATTTAGAAAGCAATTACCGGTACTACATTGGAGATAAAGTAAAACAATCAATATCCATACTATTCAAGAACTGCACAGAATAGCTTTGAACAGGCAGAATTGGCGCTAACTTCAGCGCTAAAGTAAAATGATGTAATTGCGACATACTGAACATAAATATTTCCTATAAATTCACTAGTCACAAAATGGTGAATTAATAGCAATGTTCTGAATATAATATTCTTCTTCTTCTTCAGCGTTCATTCTCAAACTCCTGTTGGATCTCTTGTAGCAGGACCATGATCCATTTGTGATTTCCAAAAGGATGTAGTCCAGAGAATGGAAATGCGTTGTGTCGCCATTTTATTTGCGCCAATGGCCCAACACATCCGTCTTCGGCTGTAAAATATAATATTCAGCTCTCAGTGTTAAGTGTTCTTTCTATCTCTTCATCTGTTCTCTGATATTGATAATCAAATTAATTTCTTTGCTGTTGAAGAACTTGATTACTGCCTTGATGAAGTCTGCTTTATCTCTTCTCAGCATTGTGCCGTCTATTGCCACATTGCCTACCAATAAGTAGACTCTCTCGTTTCCTCTAACCCCGGCATGACCAGGACAGTATATCCATGTAATGCTCTGGACAATTGAGTTGTTCAATAAGTCCCACCATTCTTTTCTCAGCATGTTCTTTTCTATCTTGCGCAGCATGCTTTAGGAATCTGAGTATTACCGAGTGTGTTGATGTATCAGTTATCAACCAATTAAGTTCTGCTGTAACCCCCTCTATCTCCAACCTCATGCTCGATGTGAAAGTGAGATATTCTGAAGATTTCTCAACCAACTTCTCACTGTTTCTTTGTGCAACAAAACCCCAACTGCTTTTATTTGTGTTTCTGTTGACTGAGCCATCTATGTATCAGAGCACAGATAATGTCATTTGGTGTTCGTGTAATGTCTCTTTGATGTTGTAGATCCAGCGTAGTCTAGATCTACCCCTTGCTCTTCTTTCTGCTTGTCCTCTCTACATATATAATTTATAAAGTAATGAGTCACATGGTATTCTTTCTAGATGACCAAACCATTGAATTTTTTGATTTTGCAAGTATTGTGGAATTGATATGACACCCACTCTTTCTCTTACGATCTCGTTTCTAATTCTTTGTCTTCTGGTCATTCCTATGGCTTTTCTCAGACATTTCATCTCTGTTGTAACCAGTTGTGTTTTATGTTTTGTTGGTAAGGACCATGTTTGACATTGGTAGCACAGAGTTGAAATGAAGATACATTGGATAAGATGGTTTTTTTGGGTTGTCATCTGTAGCATTTTGTGTTGCAATAAAGGGGATAGTTGTCCCAATATTTGATTTGCTTTGCTACAACAAATGTCTATTTCAGTGTCCATCTTGCCATCTGAAGAGAATGTTGCACCCAAGTATTTGAAGGTGTTTGTTTTATGACTTGATTTTCTACAATCAAGTATTTTCATTATTAAATACATCTAATTGCATAGCAGGTACAATGTGGACAATTAGCTATCATGAGCAAGTTTGATCTAAACATAGCTTGTGTTTGTGAGGTGGGCCTACTTCTCTACCACAGTCGACATATGCTTCCTCTTATCACTAGACTATTTAATGTGAAAAGATCAGCAAGTATTTGTCAATTCTCACCACCTCTCAATTTGGTTAGCTGACTCTGCAAGTCTGTTTTCTGGAATATATTAACGATTTGTCTTTATTTCTTCATAGTTTAGTGGTCAAGATATTTGCTTTTTGTTCAAGAGGTAGTGTGTTCAACACCATGCTGTGACATTTTGTTTACAAGTGAATTTTTTGTGAGAGGATTATTGTTTGAAGCTGTGAAGTTACATAGTATATGCGGTACTCTCAGCAGGCAATGTGCTGCTCTATTGAGAGGGACAAGGCACATATGGGAAATCCCGTGTACATATAGCAAACCCTCAGTGCCTATGAGCCTCTGTCTTTGTATCAAGCATATCTTTTTTCCTGTTGTTAGGAATCATTATCTTTTATTTTCACGTTCATACTTTTGTGAGACCACTGTCATATTTGAGCTTCATTAAAAAAAATTCGCTGAAGAGCAATTATGTGCTCCTAAAGCGGTGGTTTACTATATATATTTTTCACAAGATACTACTGCAGGTTCCATCCTAAATCTCCATACTCACTTCATTAACTTGAAACTTAATAAGGTGCAGTGGTTCTATTTCTTCATCTGGGGGATTTGGGAATTATATTTTATATCTCAAGGATATTTGTTGAAATGAAACTCAACTGCATGTAGTTTTTTCATTTGCTTTTTCTCTCCATAACATAGAAAATATTTTTGTGTACAAGCATTGATATAAAATATCACCCATGTGTTGTAGGAGTCTGTATGAAAGCAAAGAACAGCAATAAAGTACCTGTCATGTATGTTGTAAGAGGTGACTAGGGAGGTTTGGGGGTGAGTTGGCTGTCACCGTCTTATAGAAGGTTAAAGTAACCTAGGAGCCCATGCTGATGTTGGATATATCAGAACAAAAGATACAGATATCACAACTAAGCTGTTAACCATGACACAATGCTTTCTGTTTTTTGGACTACATTCTGTTAATCTGCAGGAGTTTGAGAATGAACAAAAATGAAGAAGCTGTGAAATGTGTTGAATAATATGGGAGAATACTGAAACTAAGTAACAATAAGTTGAACATACAACTTAAATCAGTGCTTCTCAATCAATGGGACACTGCAACATATCTACCATGCTGCAAGAGCTTCTCCTTGAATAGTATAGTAATTTATGAGTACCAGTACATGTAATTATTTGGACAGGGCCCTAATCCACTAAAAATATTATTTTTGCAGGCTGCGGTCTCACAAAGGTTGAGAAGTCCTTGCTTAAATCAATAGCTCTAGTGCTATTCTTGTATGAAACTGCTGTTATATAATTGCGTGAATGCTTATGAGAAAGCTAAAGAGGGTTGAAATGTATTGCAAATTTACGAAAATACAGTTAATATCAAGTAATCTTTACACAAATATACAGTTAATATCAAGTGATATTTACACAAATATAGTTAATATCAAGTGATCTTTACACAAATATACAATGAATATCAAGTGATATTTACACAAATATACAGTTAATATCAGATGATCTTTATGTTCAATTTTATATATGATATACAACAATAATGGAATTACAACTTGGATTGAAAATTCCTTTTTTAATTGCATGAAAAAATCATATTTGAGTGGTATTTATGACTTAAAAACAATATTTGATGAGTTAGCCCTGAAAGTATTTGTCACATAGTGCAAGGAGATTTAGTTAATAATTTTATTCCAAATTTTATGCCTACAGTTATTTCCTTTTGAGTCAAAGATGGCACAGAGAGCAGTAATAATTTCTTTCCATTTTGAGCACCTCATTGCAAGTTGCTGCAGTTTCTGTGTATTATTTATGTCCAATATTGAGCGTTCTCTGTTGATTGTTCTGGGAAGAGTTTCTTTTTGAGCGACCTACTTCTCTTTCACTCGTGCCTTCTAAATGAAGGATTTTTAGAAAGTCTGTTTTCATCTATTCGAAGTACATGGCCTAAATAATTCTGATGTCTTCGTCTTCTTATAAAACTGGATACAAATTTGTGGTTTGTTTCTTCCTTCCGCTTGTTCGCCATGTGAGACCAGGGCCTGGACTTCTAGTTCAAGATGCAAAGAATATGGTCACTGTCTTCTTTGCAGGCATGTCATAGGTAGCAAATAAGGAAAGCTGAGGGATAGACTGATAACCTGTCACCTGTTAAAAAATCATCATTGTCACTGCATGTCTTGTCACGATTCTTTACTTTCGTCTTCTGCCAAATGGTCCTTATGGATAGTGAAGATATGCAGGCCAACGGACATTGCGCCATTGTCCTTATGTGGTAGACTCCTGGATGGCAGGGAATGTACACTGCAGATCTGATAGGAAAAAAGATGAACTATTTGGCCCAGAGGTGTATGCTATGCTCCTGGCATGATGTGATGATTCTGGAATACAGCTTTAATGGAATGACTCCCTTTCTTTGGAAAGACAGTGGGCTATCAAGAATTACCTGCTCACAGATAAAGAAATTAATCTCTCATCATTATCATCCCTCAACGTGTTTTAAAATCTGCTCATTTTATGTTCAGTATTCTTCGAAGGCATTTGTTTCTAATGGTGATTAATTTAGTTTTATTTTTTTCTTTCGAGCAGATTTAGTGTACACATTTTCAAAATTATCAGCTTTTATTTTTTTCTTCCTTGTTTTAGTTTTTGTACTGCCCGTGGTTCTTGTTTAAGTAATCAGGGGAAAAAATATTAATCAGAAAAATGTCTATCGATATTCAGCTCATGATTTTGTTTTCTTTTCTGAGTCTTGGATATCTTAAATGTAAATCTTAGATTTCCAGTAGAAGTGTGGGCACTATATTACAGGTATCATTTGCATAGTTAGAATTATACTCCTATAATTTTGTTTCCTTTTGATAAAAGTTGTCACTCAGTAGTTTACCTCTTTACACTTGTTTTGGTTTTCAGAATACTCAATGTTTTGAGATTATAGACTGAAATTAATACACTCACAAATATTGCTATTTACACACTTGATGACTTGGTGCAGTTAGGATTATTTGTCAATTTTTTAACACAAATTCCATGCAATCACATTTCTAATCAGAAAATGGGACTGTAAAAATATAAAATATCTATCACAATTGTATTTTCTTGCTGAGTACTCCGTATTGTATCAATGTTGTAAGGAAAGTAATAGTTTATTAAAAGTCATGAGCATCATCGATGCACATACCAGCTTTTCAAATATTGAATGGCTGCAAATTTATAAATGGTGGCTGTTCATTTCTGTAGCTATTACAGATTAATATGGTAAATGTTATCAATTATCCTGTGGAAGATTTACAAGGCATATAAATAATTGAAATGGAAACAATATTTGATATATTGAATACATGGACAACAGTTATAAATATTTCCTACGTTACATTATATTTTTATGTTGTTTGTAATATAAATTACATATTTATTCTTGTTTACATTTGTATAAAAAATTAGTATTTAATGGCAGTTGGTGTAATTATTTTAAAAATGTAGTTTTAAAATATATGCAAACACTTGTATTGCACATTGTTTTACTGGTAAGTCAGAAGATTTCAGATGTGTAAAAAATTCCATGTTAAGCATCAAAGCAAATGTAAAATGAAACAGCAACTAGTTAGATGAATGAATAAATGAAATTATGATGGAAAACAAGTAAATATAAAAGAAAAAGAACATTTACATTGCTATTGTATTTAAACTTTTTGATTTTTAATCATTCTAATCTACCAAACTGTATTTGTAGCTTTTTGTATTCAGTTTTCTTAATTAAATACACTATTTAACTGCACTCTACAGCACATAACATTTTATAGTTTTTTTCTTGAAAAATTGTCATTAAAAATAAGTATTGACATATTTACAGAACCTATAAAATTCAAAATGTGCATATTGGTTTTTATGCTGTGTCCTTCATTGGTGGCCTCTTGTTCATATTTACTGAAATCTTCCCTTCATTATTAATATTTCTAACCTGTTGTGTATTTTTATATAATCAAAATATATTCGCTTGCAGTTTAAATGGTTTTCAGAAGTCTTCTTCCCTATTCAGGTCTTTGCAGACGTCTGTATTGATTTGTTTCTTTGTCTATAGCATTTTTAGGACCTCTCTATTGTATTAAATATCAAATACTGAAATTTTCTTTTCCATTATGGGTGTCATTAAGGTAGAATACCCCTCAGGTTATTCTAATATTGAAACATTTATATCAAGAATAATTTTAACCACATAGTTTCAACCTGGTTAGACTCTATGAGATTAAATATTATTACTTGCCAAGAACGTTATACTAAAAATAACTTATGTTTTCTAAACGCAATAGCTCATTAACTAATTTACTATTTGATATATATGTTCATAATATACATTTTTAGATGCTGTAGCAGATTTGTTTGATTGTATTGATAAGTGTTTTTTGTGTGAATTTTTAATTTTGAACATTCC
Source organism: Meghimatium bilineatum (assembly GCA_034231615.1). Taxonomy (NCBI): domain Eukaryota; kingdom Metazoa; phylum Mollusca; class Gastropoda; order Stylommatophora; family Philomycidae; genus Meghimatium; species Meghimatium bilineatum. Next base: position 26,207,776 of record CM067320.1, on the reverse strand, counting down.
AAAAAGGCATTAATTTACTTGTAAAATGCTATACACATAGAAAAGAAAGGTTTTCTTCATTGACATCAACCATTCAGCTACATGGGCTGTGTTATATGGTTATTAATAGTCATGCAAATTTCATAATAATCCAACAATAATTGATAGAGATAGAATGTTTTGAATTTTGACAATGTCAAGAAAAACATAGTTTTGAGAAAAAAAATGAAAAAAATTAGCATAATTATTTGCATAATTTTTCTTAAAAAACAACTGCTAATGTCTCCCAGTGTCCCTAATAAATTTTTACGTCATTCGTAAATTATGAATTACGGTCTTTGTTACGTCATTGTTTTGTTCCTCTCGTTCCACCTGTATTATCGTCTTTGTGTACTTTCTGTTCGTATGCTTCCGGTATCTATCTTACTACCACATTTCACTTGGATACGCATTCATTTTTACTTGTGGTTTTTTTATGTTTGTATGTTATGTCCGTATCTTGAAAAAGGCCTATTGGTCCGAAACGTCGACTTTGTCCTGTGTATTGTCATCTGTAGATTATATTCTGTGTTTTGTTCTGTTATATGTACCATATTTACATCCTTTAGTGATAGTGTGTAGTGTTTTAGTCATCATTCAGTAGGACTTCATTACCTGTCTTACACGTGAGTATTATTTTAGAATATACCAGTAGTTGGGGATTTCAAACTAATTTGGCAATGTTATTATTATGGTGGAATTTTTATAAAAAGTAAGTACACAGTAATTATTCTAACAAACATTAATAATTTACTGCACAACCTTTAGATCTTTGCAAATCTAAAGATTTATTTCTCCAAATATATGCATGTGCATCTTGCTTCCCTTATATTTCATTTTCTATAACTCTGTGTACCTCTATATCTATAACACATTGCCTATTTTGCTTACAAATTAACATATGATATATTTTGCAAACTAATGAAACTATTTGTAAGTCTGACCCTTTTATAAAGTGTTAAGTCATGTAATTATGATAATTTACTGCAAGTTTAGTATTTCAACTATTAACAGTATATTTATTTACTTATTGATGCATTTGCTCAAAAGAAAGGATAAAGTTTGGTTTAATTTTACATTTATTATGATACCAAGAAGCAATTTTATTATTTATGTTTTTTGATCTATTTTGCCATAAAGAATTCAAATCAGCTTATTTGATTAAATGTACACCTCTTATCACCATATTATTTTCAATTAAAGCATTGTCTTCAATACAGCAAATGATTCAATTTTCACCCCATTTGTTCTTCCTTATGATGGTCAGTCAATGAACTGTGGAATTCATTGTTGACATACCTTTCCCTACTTCAGTTTATTCCGAAGCACTGTTTACCACAGACATATTTTAACTGTTCCGTATAACACAGATAATTCATTAGCTGGCAAACAGACGCTCTGACAATGGTCAACCTGTTTTGCTGCAGCAATCTTGGTGATAGCTTCTTCTTTCACAACATGTGCCTGGCCCAACTGGGAAAGATCATTCATTACCTGTGATCCTTCCTGAAGCCAAGTTCTTTGCTGTCATTGACAGACATTTTTCACCCTTTTCTATCTGCAATCTTTGCATCTTTAGCTATAAGAAATCTAGTTACTACCTGCCATATGTCATGGTGTAGCATAGGTGAGTTTCATTTTCTCACGTCTTATATTAGCGACAGAGTTCTTGCATAGCAGTCTAGCAACAATTAATTTTTTTCCTTCAACGCAAAGTTTGGTTCAAAGTTAATTTATATCCATTTTCAGCAGAATGACTAGAGAATCTACTGTCAAAGTTTGGAACAGGGTAATGAAGTTTTGCTGATCACTTAAAACATACACGATAACATGCACAAATCAACATTTCGACCAAAAGGCCTTTATTAAGACTACATACACAATAAAAAAAAATGATGAGCAAGAACAGCACTATTGACATTCACATGGCAGCAGAGTTAAAATGTGGAGATAACTCAGAAGAATTGAAACTAGGTCAGATGTGAAACAACACAAACAGAAAATATATAAAACACACTCAAATACATGTGAAACAAGACAAACAGAACAATGATGGCACAACATATTATCCATATGACTGGTGGGCTTTGATCCCAAAAAGGTTCAATCATACCAAATATATATATATATATATCAGTTCTTGAGTGTGGATGAGTCCAGTCATTTGAGAAGCATGACTTAATGGCCGTCACCTGAATGTAAGGTGCCCCGATGGCCTGTGTCATTGAAGTGATTTGCAATAGGAGTTTCCAAGTGGTTTTTGATCCTGTACAGATGTTCATAGAATCTGTTTGCAAACCTCGTTTCAGTCTCTCCTGTAAATATCATGGTGCAACACTTGCAGAGGATGGCATAAATGACGTTGTGGGACACACATTTGAAAACTCACTTCAATGGTGAAGGTGACTTTGTAGGTCAGTGTTCAGTGTCAATGTTCCAGGTCAATAAGAAACATTTTTAGACCACCAACAACTCCTAGGTTGACCCAACCTAAGAAAATGAGTACCAGAACTTCTGAAAAAGTAAAATACACAGTGATGACCAATGAACCTCATGTATGCTTTATGTCGTGAAGAATATGGTCTAACACCGTATTCCCAATACATCTGAATGGCTTGGCTATGCTACTACTACTTGTTTTGATAGCTTCTCATATTAATACAGTACATATATATATATATATGTACATATGGTGAATTTGGGCATATTTCTAGGAAGTGTATACATTTTATATGTGATATCTGCTGAAGACGGATGTATTGGACCATTGGTGCAAAGAAAACGGCGACAAAACGCATTTCCATTTTCTTGATTACATCCTGCTGGAAATCTAGTTGGACCATTGTCCTGCTATAAGATAGATCCAGTGGGAGTTTGAGACTGAACGTTGAAGAAGAAGATAAATGCGATAAAACATTTTTTGTGTTGCTGCCATCTCATGTTCTGTTAATGAAACATGTCTGCTTTGCTAGGGTATTTGTAAGGGATGCTTGATAGATCCTGGTTTAATGAAATAGATTTTTGCGTGCTAAAAATTTAGGCTTTAAAAATTCTCTCCGATCTGTTGTACTACTTTTGATTCCAGAAATCCAAAGCTCGTGATGATGTGATAGATCTGGAAACTCATATCCCTGCAAAGCAGTTAAAAGTTATCACAGTTTCTTTAGTCGTAGGATCTATGATTATTGGAATTCTTATACCAAATGGTGAGCTCACTTAAATAAATTGTGTTGACTGTAAGAAGCCATTTAGTATATAAACAATTTGTAATATGATTTCTTCTTCTTCAGCGTTCATTCTCAAACTCCCGCTGGATGTCTCTTGTAGCAGGACAATTGTCCTAGTAGATTTCCAGCAAGATATAGTGCAGAGAATGGAAATGCGTTGTGTCGCCGTTTTAGTTGCACCAATGGCCCAACACAGCCGTCTTCGGCGGCGTAATATGATTTGAAACCAGCATGATTACTTATTATTACTTATAAATAATGATTACTTATTGGCCTCCACATTAAATGATTAGTGATTATCTGATTATGTGGTACATTCCAGGCATCCCCATAGAAGTTCCATTTCTTTTAGCAGATGTTGAAGGATATACATGCTGATAGTTTTTCTAGCATATTTTCCTATTACTACTAGTCAATTGTCCCCCTCTACACTCCCCGAGCAATATCCTCTACCAAACCCTTTAATATTTTTATAACATTCTCATTCACCAAGGTGGCCTCCCTCATTCAACAGAAGCATATGTAAGGAATTCACAATGTCCCACTTATCAATTGTCATCTGTCTCGACACACAAGGTGCTCGGGTTATTACATTATGTGCGAGTGGCTGAAAACAAATCACATTATACATGACCAATACAACTGCTGTTGCGTCAGTGGGTCTCACCAATGACCCACTAAACATACCACCCATGCAACAGAAAACCTTAGTAGATGACATGATGTTATATAGAGGCTCTCTTATGGTAGCTTTGTAGCATGTCATCTATACAATTACATACCCCATCTGAGTAGAAGGCTCCTTCAATAGGCATTGCACTAATCCGAAAGTTGAAGTCTTCTGGGTATGAAAGAAAGCTCAGAAAAACCGCCCCACTGCACATAGGAAGTAAGAGCTAATTGCTCACAATTCTTTGGGTTCTCAATCATCAATCATACATGACCAATATCACAGAAGAAGAAGCTTGCAATCAATCTAAGAAAAAATATGAAATGGTTAATTATCAGTTTTATATTGAACAAATACATGGAATCTACATTTCGATTCTGTGTCTTTGTTAAAGACTGTTAATGATGAAATGACCATCAAGTTCTTCTCTGAAGAGAACTTTGCAGTGACCTTCTTGCAATTTTCTGGTATGCTGCAGATAAAAGGGTTAGTTCTCCCAAAGCTGTCCAGACGTGTGTCTTCATCAGAGCAGAGTTCATAGAGTGGGGAACTGACCCTACGTCAAACTTCCTTAGTTGCCTACTACAACATGCATACAGGTAGCACTGTTAATATCCTTTGCTCTCCTTTTAGGCCCAGTAACACATGGTCACGTCAGTAATGATAAATGCAAGTATAAATAAAAAGAACTTTTGTTTCTACATGCTCTCCTGTTATAGAGCTCCGTCACATATTATATAGGCAGTGAAAATAAAGACAGTTTGTCTAATAATCAACATGACATGTACAGGAAGGATTTTAAATTATAAATCTGAAATATAAAATCCAGTTCCAAACATGATTTGAACCAGAGACCTCAGATACCTCAAAGAACGCCTACTGGCGTTCTAGCCATTTAACTATGCATAACTATAAAGGTAGGACTAAAATTCTTGAGATCAATAGTTAGATTTGTATGCTGATATTAATGTGATTTGATATCCTGCAAAATAATAGTTTGGTTTTTCTCATATTTATCAGGTGATAATACCTTACTGGTAATACCTTAGGGAATCTACTTATTTCCAAAAGTAGAACCTTTTTACTAATTTGGGAAGCAGAGTAACAGCAAATTGAGACTCAAGTACAGAAATTATGACCAGAATTTCTCTGTCATCAAGTGCATTCAACTCACTTTCAAACATTTGGAGATAAAAAAAACTGAGCATTAATACAAAGCTTCGGCTCTTCAACACATGTGTTATTTCAGTTTTGACATACAAGTGTGAAGGCTGGAAATCAACATCTTTAGAAAACAAACTAAATGCCTTCGAAAACAGATTTCTCAGGAAAATCACAAACTGGAAAGACTTTAGTCAAATGAGAAACTAAGAGAAGAGACAACACAAGAATACATCATAGATGTTATTAGAAAAAGGCGTTGCACATACATCGGTCATGTACTCAGAATGAATGAGTACTCAGAATGAATGAAGACAGAATACCACGTCAAGTCTTTACAGTTACCGAGCGGCAAGAGAAAAAGGGGAAGGCCAAAAACAACACTGAAGAGAACTATCTAAAAAGAAGTCGTAACAGCTGGTATGAAAATGAATGATCTGGAACAACTGGCTGTTGATTGACAAGCATGGAGAGCTATGATATTTGCCCTATGTGCCAAGCTTGGCACAAGGAAAATGATGATGATGATACTATTTTTAGAATGTAGTCTTTTATGGAGCTTTTAAATCCTTTGAACAGGTAAACACTGCCAGAGTTGACCTGTTGCAGCCAGGAGCATGTTTAAACAATCTGAGATATCTTTTATCCATCATCATCTTGGGTTGCCCTTACCCTTGCTACCAGCAACCATACCTTCCATTATTAATTTTTTTTTATGCTGTTATCTCTTTATATGGCAAAACAATCTCAGCTTTCTAATTATAATTTAGGTTTAGAGCCAATCCTCTTCCATGTTTAATGTTCTTATCAGTTCTTGATTAAGTCTTTTTTTTCTGTCCATGGTGTTTTTCCTCATACATTCGTGTATTTAAATTTCTTCTTATTTCGTTTGCTAATAATTATATCAGCAGTGTTGTTTCTTGTATAAATTGAACAGTGTTTTCCATTTCCCGTTTTGTACCATATAGTTTGTCATTCATAGGTGTATCAGAAGGTCAATATGGGGACCTTAATGTCTCATAGTTTGCACATTCTTGAAGAAGTTTGCACATTCATATGTTTTAAAGTTTGGTAGGCTTGCCCACAGTGCTGATATGCCAATTAAAATGTTGTATACATATGGCTGTTTAGTTTATTGTGTCCAGTTCTGAGTAGAAATATGAGGACCTGTTCTTGTCTGTTAAGTAGATGGTAGTTGTCCCGTGAAGGTAAGTTAGGCTTTTGTTGTGCCTTTATCATGGATTTGGTGATAGCTGATTGGTACATCCGGTTGTTGCATATTAGAACCCTCCTTGTCCATTTGATCAGATCTCTCATTTCCTGCCATTGCACAGTGTGATGGAATCCATTGCAGTATAATTCTAGACCAATTTTGCACTATGGACATTTAACTCTGGTTGTTTATTGAATTGTAGTGCCTCTAGTACTGATCTTACAGTATATTGAAATATAATGTAATTTTCATTTTCTACAGTTGAATTTATTCTTGGAATGAATGGTGCTATAATGGGGACTCTCATCTGCTACATTTTTCCAGCCCTTTTTTACATGAAGGTCATGGGAAGTAAACCTGAAGGCAGGAGTCTTGCTCAGGTGAGTGTAATGGTTATTGAACTAACTTCACAACACTTTGGAAACATATTGGTATCCAGCCTCATGGATCAGATCTTGAAAGACATTTGTTCTTGGTGGTTCCTGTGATATAACTCACTCATGATTGTACCACATAGATGGCGTAGGTGGAGTTAGGGAATAAATCCCCTTTTTCTATGAGGCACTCTGATTTAATCCGTAGATTTGAGTTCACCATCGCTATATCAAAGCTTGTGACAAAAAATCTGGATGATCAAAACCACCTGAATAAGTAATTTTTAACCTTATAGGCTGGAAGTTCTATTTATACTATTTTTTAAATTTCAAAGTTCTTCAATTGCAATTTAAATGGACGATTGTCCATGTGCTCATAAAAACTCTTATTATAACACTGCCATAAGAAGATGGTTTATTGGGGTTTACTGTCGGGGAAGGATGAGGAATAAGGATCAGACGTTAATGGGGTTCAGTATTTAGTAGGCCTAGTTGAAATTAGCGGCGATATCTAGTATAGGTCTAATTGATGATGTGCCTGTCCCGCTCCACACACCTTAGACCTAGTAATGATTGAGAATAGTTAACACAGCTGATCTATGTCATCAATATTGATCAATTTAATGAGAAATCAGGTCCTGTAAACGACATTGATTGAGATTACTCAGCTTTTTAGACTAGACCTAGTTTTCACTATTTCTATGTGAGTCATTCTTTTGGGGTACATGCAGAACAAATGTTGTGTATGCCGATATCTGAAAAGCGAGATCTGTTTTGGAACCCTGTTTCACCAAGATATCTAGGGTTTTTCTTTATCTGAACTAGGTCTATATGTTTGGAGTAGTTAATAGTTACAGACTGGTTTTCATGCTGTGCAAGGGAGACTGCTTTGCATCTTTCATTTGAACATTTATCAGCAAACAAATTGACAAAAGTAAATGAAGCAGACATGAAACTTGTGCTCATTTTTTCCCTCTTTCCCTCTTGCATGTTACATGACAAGTGAACCTGTCTTAGATGACATTCACAAAGATATGTTCACAGATCAGTACCTCTTCCATTAATCTGTTAATCATACTTGAATCATAAAAATTTCCGCAGAAGACGGATGTGTCAGGCCATTGGCGCAAATAAAACGGCGAAACAACGCATTTCCATTCTCTGGACTGCATCCTGCTGGAGATCTAGTAGTACTGCTACAGGAGAGATCCAGCAGGAGTTTGAGAATGAACACTGAAGAAGAAGAAGAATCATAAAAATTGATTGCAAATTGTATTTTGTTTTAATTTTCTTGCATGATCACTTCTGATTTGTGCGGAGTTAATTCCCCTTGCCCTGGAAATTAAGTCAGAGTTTTTCCTAAATGGCTGGGATTGAAAGGGTTAACATACAACAGTAGATACAAGACATTTGTTATTAATAGGATTATCACAAAATGAACTGTTTTTTTCACTATATTTATATATTTTTAAACTAAATTTTCAGTATAATGAATATTCATTTCAGTTTGTCCTCTTCCTTGGCATTACTATATTACTTGTCAGTACATATGCAACACTGAGGGAACAGGAAAAAGGAAAAATACATGTTGAAGAACTATTGGCTGCAGCTAAAAAACCAATGAACATGGGCGTTGAAAGTATGTTACAGCAGAAGCCATTTGATACAGCAGAGAACAAGCTACCAGTTTTTAAAAGTATGTGTACTTTATATATATATATATATATATATATATATATATATATATATATATATATATATATATATATATATATATATATATATATATATATATATATCTGTGTGTGTGTGTTTTTTTTTTCCTTTCCTGAATTTAAGAGAGTTCACAAGTGCTAAATTGTGTCGTCTTGTCTTATCCATGTGTGCCGCTGGCATCATGAGGAGCTAAAGTCTTTTTTTTTTCTTTTGCTGTGTTGCCGCTGACAAAGTACAGCCTGGTGTTCTAGTATTTCTCTGATGTCATCTATCCATCTTCATCTGAGTCTTCCCCTGTTGTCTTTACGGATGATTTCTATTGAAGGCTGTCATGGAATGCGATCTGATTGCAATCTGATCAGATAGCCGAACCATTTGATCTTTTGAGTATCTATGTATTCTTTAGTAATATTTAGGTACAATGATTACAGCAGATGGAATGTGTTCAACAGAAATAAGAAGCAGAATAGTGCTGGCAGAAACAACATTCAGAAAAATGAAAAATATATTGTTTAATATGACCGTGTCATCAGAGGCGAGGAAGAGAGTTCTGCAGTGCTATATAACTCCTAAACTAACATATGGATGCAAGTTTTGGACAATAAACAAACAGGAAAGTGGGAAATTAGAGGCAATATAGATGTGGTTCTACAGAAGAATGCTGAGAATACAATGGTCTGCCAGAAAAACTAATGTGGAATTATTGAAAGAGTCAAATGTGAAATGGACCTTAATCAATAATATAGAAAAAGACAATCTTCATTTTTTAGCCACTTCATGAGATAGGGAGGCTTGGAGAACATAGTCACAACAGGCAAGATTGAAGGCAACAGAGACAGAGGGCGACAATGTGAGAATATATAAGACAGTTTGACAACCTGGCACGGCAGGTAAGCAACAATGATCTTGATACATAATGCTGGAGATAAAGAGCTGTGGAGAGCTATGATTGCCTACTCCAGTCGGCATGGCACCTGATGATGATGGTATATTCTTTGCACAATATTGTTTTCATCATATTTCTTATAGTGTCATTGTTTATTCTATCTTTTTCTCAGGCATTTAAATTCGCATCCTGCAAGCATTTGTTCTAGTTTCTTTGTCCAGGTCTGGCAATTGGTAACACAATGTCGGCATGTACACTGTGTTTATTAATGTTTTTTTGGAGAGCATGTCAATATTCTAGTGGTGATAGATATAAAGCTGTGTTTGCCATCTGGCATCTGAGAAATATCAGATGTAGCCAAATCCAGAGAATATGGTGGGTGTGGAAGAATTTCAATATGCACATTGTTGTATGTTTGCAACACAACCCTTGCTTTACGTGAGGGCTCAATGTCTTGAAGCAAAGACAGAATTTGAGTGCACATTATCCCTCATTTTCTGGTCAGTCTTTCTTAGTTTGAAAAGGAGTTTGTTTAGCATTGACCATTAACCATGTTCCCATTAGGCAGGTAATTTTTTCATTATGACACCATTGATGTCCAAAAGACATGTAGCATCACTTTGCTTGCAGATTTCTGTGCTCTTGGCTTGACATGTGATGGTGAGACTTGGGTTTCCCACTGCACAGTAGAAATTTTGGATTCTGTTTCATAATGGTGAACCCAAATATCATCTACTGTCACCATGGTCATCAATATGTTTTTGATCATCACATTTTGAGCAACTGACCACAACAATCAACCCTCATTTGTTTCTGTTCACGTCACTAGATGCAGGACCCAGCGGACATACACTTTTCTCATGTTCAGTCTTGTTGTGTAAAAAGGTAAAAACTGTACTTTCACTCAGTTTTGCTGAACTAGATATCTGTGCATTAAGAAGTAGGAATATATGTAATAAAGGCTATGGGAATTATCAGCATGCATCCCCTTTCACTATCTGCTGAAAAAGATGGAACTCATTTGGGATTGTTTCGCCATCAGTTCAGAAAATCACTACTGTAATCACAGAAAAATATTAAGCATCTCATGCACTGTTAATACAAATGCTAATGTGCTCAGAAGATCTGGTAAACAAAGGAACTTTATTATAAACATAAAGAGACTATTGTCATATTTGAGTTTATTGTGAGAAGAATAGTAAGACCATTCTAAGAGAACTGAGTAAAATAAAAATGATTCTCTCCAGAAAACTGCAATATTTTCATTTTATCAAACATGTTTATTCATTCAATCAAGTGGCATGCCTAATGATGCAGGTGTCATGGTTCTCCACATCTCTCTGTCTCTTGTGTTGTTAACAAGATCAGTTGGTGATATTATCTCATGCCACTATAAAATTCAAAATATTCTCTCTTTGTACTCTTCTGCCCTTGATCTATCTGGTGGTTACAAAATGTTTAAGTTTTTCTCTTATCACATGCCCTAAAAATCTGGTCTGTGATTCTAATTTTTGCTATAATTTGATTTTTGCTCCATCATCTCCGAGGACTTCTACATTAGTTAGCTGTCCATAGAATTTTTGTTATTCTTCTCGAAACCACATCTCAGTAGCTTCCAGTTCACTTTGATATTTTTGTTTATAGCCCATGCCTCGCATCCATAAAAAATAATTGGTTTGATATAAAAACTAACACTCGAACTCTCACATGCAGTGATAGTGCACCATTGCATATAATATTTCTCATTCTTATCATCAAACAATATTACAGTCTATAAAAGACCATACTGGAGGGGATGATTTGGCAGACAACGAAAAGAGACTGTCCAAGAAGGAGATAGACAACATGATACAGAAATGGGAAGATTAATACAATATCAAGAGGAGTCAACAGACTAACTTACTTCTACATTCTGTACAGTATTTGCTACCTGATGATAGTGTGAGAAGATGAGTGTTTGAGTACAATACTACAATTAAATTGGTAGCATATCCTTTACGGGACTTAGCTATCAACCCAGCATTTGTTGGCTGTAGTGATTTTCTAGGCAATATAAATACATTAAGTAGTTTGCTATTGCTTTATGAACGGTCCGGATGCACAATTGCTTGTGGCGGGGATCGAACTCGGTACCTTGGCAGTCACAGATGCGCTCTGTACCATAGAGCCAGACTATACTGCAATTGGTAAGACTTAAGGAATAAGAGACAGTGGACATCAGAGAGAATGATGATACTAGACAGTTTGACTGATGACACAGAAAAGTAATAATTTTTGAACTGATAGATATTCTTAGGGATGGAATTGTTGAGATCAATTATCACCTAAACTAGTAGGAATGTCATCTGATCATCATTTTTAGTTAGTTATTCCTCTAGGGCCAAAGACGGCACAAAGGGTGGATGTCATAGGTTTCCATGTCTCTCGTTTCGTTGCAATTTGCTTTAGATCTACATTGTTTCTGATACCAATGGTGAAACGTTCTCTTGTAATAGTTCTACGTAAAGTTTCTTTTGGTCTTCCTCGTTTGATCATCATTTATAGCAGGATCCTATTTAATTTAGGCAGTCATATTGTGGATCAGGGAACTTTTTCATCCATTATCCCAAATTATGTGTTTGTAATGATATTACCCCTTCGAGTTGAAAGGGGAAAAAAGACATGTTTACTTTCCATTTGAATCTGACCATTTGACATAATCTTCATTACCCTCATAATGTACACATTTGAATCTGACCATTGGACATCATCTTCATTACCCTCATAATGTACACATTTGAATCTGACCATTTGACATCATCTTCATTACCCTCAAAATTTACACATTTGAATCTGACCATTTGACATCATCTTCATTACCCTCAAAATATACACATTTGAATCAACAATACATAGTAATGCTGCATGCAGGCTGATAAATAGGGGTGTGGGATGTTGTATATATCTATAGATAAGTGGTTACAGAATATTTTCTATTGACTCTTTGGTTCTATTGTTACGATCTCCCGGTCGACATGGAGTTGACCATTATGGGGGGGGGGGGGAGATGAGTATCACTATAATATTAGGATTACCTTTAAAAACATCTAGTTAACCCTTTAACCTTAGAAATCTTTATCCTTAGGAATCTTCTATCCTTTTACAGGAAGGTTGTTAACTTTTGTAACGGCACATTTGCTATAACAGATTGTTTATTTACGGTCAGTTTCTGCATTTGTTGAGTTTAATTGGAAGTGTGTAGGTGTGCTGATTTGGGGGTTAGTTGCTTCAGAACTTGCAGTTTGCAACAAATTACTATTCTGGGGTTACAGCAACTTTGCAACAAATTACTATTCTGAGGTTACAGCAACCCAAAACTATACAATAAAACATATAATAGTTAAAAGATCTAATGTTAACCCAGTATTATAAATTTCATGATTTATTTCAGGTAAAGATAGTGTGGTAAAAAAATCAGATATTCTGGATGGGGAAGATGATGAGATAATAGATGACATACGACGAGAACCACCCAACCCTGATCCACCTGATGCCAAAGCTAAATTGTTAGAGAATTTAAAGCTGGGTGAGAGAAGGGATATTAAACAAGAACTGGTTGATGAGGGAGCTAAAAATGCTGGCAACAACAAGATGGCTGCATCTAACAAAGCAATGGTATATTTTAATATGGCATAATTTATTCTTCCTAGATAGTGTAGTTTTATAGTGTCATTCTATCGTCTATCTTTCTATTCATTCATCAATATATCCATGCATCTTTCTATTCATTCATCAATATATCCATGCATCTTTCTATTCATTCATCAATATATCCATGCATCTATCCATTCATTCATCAATATATCCAAGCATCTATCCATTCATTCATCAATATATCCATGCATCTTTCTATTCATTCATTCATCAATATATCCATGCATCTTTCTATTCATTCATCAATATATCCATGCATCTATCCATTCATTCATCAATATATCCAAGCATCTATCCATTCATTCATCAATATATCCATGCATCTTTCTATTCATTCATTCATCAATATATCCATGCATCTTTCTATTCATTCATCAATATATCCATGCATCTATCCATTCATTCATCAATATATCCAAGCATCTATCCATTCATTCATCAATATATCCATGCATCTTTCTATTCATTCATTCATCAATATATCCATGCATCTTTCTATTCATTCATCAATATATCCATGCATCTATCCATTCATTCATCAATATATCCATGCATTAATCGTGTGTGTCGCCATGCCTTTCATCATGGGAGAATAATGTGGTATTTGCCCGTTGCTTTCCACATTCATATGGGGGATATCCATTAATATCTGTTCCCTTTGACAATACTTTATGTCGGGACAAATGGGTGCCCCGCCCTGCCCAGTTGCAGAGCTACCACTTATACCGGTGGCTATACATCGTTGTCCAGAACTCAACTTCATTGGATCAGACACATTGTCAATATGCTAGACAATCTTCTTCCATAGAGTGTTCTTTAGTGAACTGTGGGCTGGTAAGCATTCAAGTGGAGGTCAGAAGAAACCTTTAAGGACTTCTTGTAGATATCTCTCAAGCATTGCAGGATCAACTCAAGCTCTTAGGAAACCATAGCTCTTGATCACAAACCTAGAACAGTCAGATGAGGGCAGATATTACAAATTTTTAGCAGGGTAGAATATTGCAGGCTATTCTTCTTCTTTTGTTCACTTAAAACATGTCTGTATCTGTAATTCTGTCTCCTGCAGCAAGCTATTCAAAAAATAAACGAAAGGAGAAATCAAACTATTTTCCCTCATATCAAGATCCATTACATTCCTGCTCACACTGCGACAAGTCTTTTAGATCCTGGATTGTACTCTTCAGACATTTGAGGACTCACAAACAATCAAACCAAACTTGACCCTTCTTAATGCCATGTGCATATTTACGAAAGAGAAGAATTAATCATAAATATTTAAAATAGGCCCATGTTAGCTTGTATTAATTTATGGTTTTGAGGAGTCAAATTTCTTCTAAGCTCAGGCCTTTAAGGACATCTGTATTGAATTGTCTATCCATGATATTTTTAGGACATTTCTTTAGAAATTTATTTCAAATACTGCTTTGATTTTTAAAAAACACATTGTTTGTTTATTTAGATCCCCATCAATTATGAGTGATTTGCTTTTACTTCTTATGTGCAAAGGAGAGCGTAGCCAGATATTTCTGTCATACTCAGAAGACTTCTACTTGACGAGGTGTACGCTATGAGACGAGTTGGTATTTTGCTCAGGTCACCTAATGTGTACCTTTCTTCATGTGAGGTGCTTCACAGCCAACAAATCATTCCCAGTGTAAGACGACATCATTCCCCCCTGTGTACTGAACCCAATTTTCTTGAATGAGCTTTGTTGGGCAACTGTGATAGTTGAATTAGATTATGTTTGCTATGTTCTCGTAGACAAGGTCGCCTGCAAATCACTGAACATGCCCGGAGTCTGACCTGTGCATTTCCCACACAAATACTTCATTTACATGTGATGGCTTTGATGGTGATCCATCATGAAGCACAATATGTGTTTTGACTCTTCACTATTGAATTTATTATCCAAAGAAATGGGCAGATTGTGCCTATCTTGGAGGAGTAGCTTCGCAGCTGGTAAACAAATCTCATAAGAGACATCATTTCCCCCATAGTCTTTGGGCTTTAAACCTAATTCTCTCTGTATGAGCCATGTTGGGCAATGGTGACAGTCAAGTTAGGCGAGGGTTAGCGTGTCCTTAAAGACAAGAACTAGCTCACTGTCTGCGTTGCCCACAGAATTCAGAGTCTAGTCTCAACACTGCTTCAGTCAGACAGTTTGAACAGTATGCGCTCCCCGATATTTGCTCAAATATTTTTCCTATTGCAATGGGGAGCTGCATTCAAAACTTTTTTCCATACCCAGGAGTACATGCTCAATTTTATGTGTGCACTACTTGAATCATAGCTTCTACCTTTGAATGGATTCAATTATGGTGAGATGTTTGCTATCAAACACATCGTTTTTGGCTACTGTGTGTTCTTCACCATGAACAACACTTCCTCTGACATGTTTCATGCTGGACAATTTTGAAATTCATTACCACTTAAGCTTTTCCTAAATACAACTCTTCCCCCTAGTGCATGTTGCCTTCTCTAGAGATATTCAATGTATATTCTGCCTGGACATGCGGGAGTCCGGGGTAATGAGAGAGCAGATAGGTTGGCTGCACATGCTGCTACTACGGCTTTTGGTGGAGCGATGGATCGAGCAGGCATTTTGAATGCCCTATGGGAAAACGCACGAACAAATGACTGTATAAGCGGTCTTGTTCCATGACTAGAATAAAGGAATTTGGTTTGAAATGTGGTGTCGCTAGAACGGAGCGGTTTCGTGGGCAAGAAAGAATGATTGTCAATCAACTGCGTACTGGGACTGTCAGTCAACGTATAATGGCGGCTACACTCAAGGAGAGATCTGAACACCTATGGACTTGTCCGGAGTACAATGATGATGATCCAATGACTAACTAACTAATGTATATTCTAGGCGTCACTGTACCGTAGTGGCACCTATCCATATCGATATTAGCTTCCCCCTCCATTGCATCTGCATTTCAGCTGTCAAAGCCATAATGCAGTGCATAACTGTGTTGACAGTGCCACTGGCTGTGCCGACTTAGAGGTGCTGGAGATATTGCTTTTTTTTTTTTGCAATCGATTCTAATTCCATCTACACAATTTCTAAAATTGTCAGAAACACAGCACACGCTGCGGTATTTATGTTTTCAGGAAAACACCAATAGGGGTTATTTTTAAATTCTTAGTTCTTTGCTAACTCTGGGAATCACACATGAACAATGTGAAACCCTTTGCACCCCAAACACATTTAATTATGCATTTGTAAACAATGTATGTGCTTCTTTAGGAAATTGAACTGCAAGAGAAAGGAAAAAAACAGGATGAAATTCTTGCTGAGTTAGAAAAGCAAAGGATTGAGCAAAAAATGCTGATAGAGGAACAAAAGCAGCTTCTCAAGGAATTTAAAGACCACCATGAGAAAGACATGAAGGTAAATTGTGAATTCAGAGTTTATTACTAATCTGTTAATTGTCTATTATCTTTCTTTTGTGGTTTGTTATCCACTCTTGTCATTAAGCGTAGGGTGATTGGAGCTATAGCTTGTGTTCTAAAGCCAGATGTGTGTCCTCGGATGTGCTATGACCGTGTTTGTTTAGGATGTCCCTTACGTTTTCTATCCATCTTTTCCATGGTCTTCCTCTGGCTTTGTACCCTGATCTCATTTGGTTATATATCTTGTTGTGATGCATTCTCATAATGTGGCCAAACCACTTAATCTCCTGCCTTTCTATGTATTCTGTGCAAGGTATTATACCTATTCTTTCCCTAGTGTCTTAATTTTGTAATTTATCATGCCTGGTGACTCATGCAGCTTTCCTAAAGCATTTCATCTCATATGTCACTATCTTTCTATAATGGGAAGATAATAGAGACCAGGTTTGGCCCTGGTAGCACAATGTTGGTAGGAATATACTGTAGATCATTTGTCTTTTAACTTCCATCTCGATCTTGGAATGAAGAAGCAGTGGTGACAGTTGGTATGTTACTGCATTTGCCTTTTGACATCTTGTCTCTACCTCTTTGTTCATTCACTGTATTTAATCCTAGCTCTTATGATTCCTATTTGTGAGACTGCTACAAAAGTGTTCAAGATATGAGAACCATATAATTTTGTGGGAGTTGCAAGTATTATTATTATTATTATGCTGGAACAAGAACTTTTATGATGATTACAGCCTCTTGCTGTGCATTTGCTTTCTATAAGAATATTAAAAATGATGATGTCTGTTGGTTAGACACATACAAGTCTGTGTGTACCAGGGTAAAAAAGTGGAACAATGAATAGTAAAAGCAATACTTACCTGACATGCATGTTTTAAGCAGGTTTTGGAGCTGGCTGTCCAGTCCCATACAGCAGGCGGTCTTAACCTGGTGCTTGCGAGAGCCGTGGTGCTCTTGTAAGTACATGAGTTCGTGCCACTTAAGTTTAAAAGTACTCTCAAAGAATAATGAGTTCATGAGGGTGGTGCTCACTTCCTGAAAAGGTTGAGAATCCCTGTCATAGAGGGTCATATTGATCTAGAAACCATGTTGTTGTTGGGTCGAAAGTGTGCAGATATTGCAGCTAAGTTTTAAACCATGACACAACACATTCTGTTCTCTTTACTAATACTGCTAATCTATAGGAGGTTGAGAATGAATACAAAAGAAGGACATAAAAAACAACCAAGAAACAATATAGAACAATAAACTACATACATTTCACAAGGGAGATAATGGCAGGGAAGATTTAGAAACACATGGAGAAGATACAATGTCTTTTGTATGAGTAACTCAGCAGAGATGAAGAACAGTGCACTTCTGACTACTCGCTTCAAAGCGAATGTTGAATCCCTAGACTAGTCTTACTTCTCTGGACACTTTGGAACAGGACAGTAGTTCAGGTTAGCTGCTGTTTACATTGTGCTGCAAGTATTTTGCTGTAGGGGGGGGGGCAAGAGTGCTATTCAGAGACATTATTTTGTGCAATCAATTCTCATTCCATTTCTGTCTACACTGCCCCACATGATCCATAAAGCATATGCTAGATTGCATCATATGAGCTTTGAAACAATCTGTTTCCTAGTGCACCAGGAGGAAGTGCTTTTATGATTTTGGTTATCTGCTAATTCTTGGTTAGCACAGGAGCAACAGAGAATCCTTTGCACTCTGAAGTAGAATAACTCTAATGTTTTCAGAATTTAATTTTGGCTGTGCTAGACACATAAAAACTTCCTGTCTAAACACCTAAAAACTCCCGATAGAAATAGAAGGAAGGATATGCACACTAATAAATCTTAGAGCTCACTGAATCTGTAAGTATTATAAGGATTCTTATTGTTGTCAGTGTTGGTATCTCTGTATACATATTTTACTCCAACATTTTCAGAAAGAAATGGCAGCTTGCTAACATAAATATTTCTTTAGAATGACTACAACCAAAGAATTGCTGTGTTGATTGTTACGTCCTAAACAAAATAGGATATTTCTACAAACTTGTTGAAAATTCAAGCCATTTGTGTCATGTCCACAAGGTTCAAAACCATAAGATCTTGTTTACATATGACTTTTTTGGAAGGTTCTTGCAAATTATTACTACATAGTTCTCCTCCACAATCAGCTTGTTACTGTGTTAATATGGATGTAGTATATATGGGAAGTCCCCAGGTAAAATCAAATCAATTGTCTGCAAATTTTTTAACTCTTTCTTTGCCACAAAATTAATAAATCAGTTTTGTAATTTCATTGCACATCATTGCATGTTTATGATGAATTGAAAATTCTTTGTTTGCAGCAAGGCATACAGCAGCAACTCCCTTTACAGAACCACCAAGATCCAGTTCCTCAACAACAACATCAGCAAGTGGCTGCACAACCTCAGCAACAATTCCCTATACAGAACCAAGATTCAGTTCCTCAACAACAACAGCAGCAGCAAGGGGCTGCACAACCTCAGCAACAACTCCCTATACAGAACCAACAAAATCCAATTCTTCAACAACAACAGCAGCAAGGGGCTGCACAACCTCAGCAACAATTCCCTATACAGAACCAAGATTCAGTTCCTCAACAACAACAGCAGCAGCAAGGGGCTGCACAACCTCAGCAACAACTCCCTATACAGAACCAACAAAATCCTATTCTTCAACAACAACAACAGCAGCAAGGGGCTGCACAACCTCAGCAACAATTCCCTATACAGAACCAAGATTCAGTTTCTCAACAACAACAGCAGCAAGGGGCTGCACAACCTCAGCAACAACTCCCTATACAGAACCAACAAAATCCAATTCTTCAACAACAACAGCAGCAAGGTGCTGCACAACCTCAGCAACAACTCCCTATACAGAACCAAGATCCAATTATTCAGCAGCAGCAACAATACTCTGATGCACAACTTCAATTCAGCAAACAACCACAGGTTGGCCAAGAACAGCCAGAAAATGTACAAGATAGACCAAATCAGCTTAAGTTGCAACAGATTAATGGGACAGCCCATCTTGACAACTCAAAACAACAGCCAGCAGCGAACAATGGAAATATTCTTAACAATTCTATTGTTATCCAGAGACAGCATGATGGGTTTGATATCGACCAACAACAACAGCAGCAGAAACAGATTCAGAATAACCAAATGTCTAATTCTGTACAAGATCAGGATCAACAGTTTATGTTTGCTCAAGAACAAGATCAAAATAAGCAACAGCACGAACACGAACAAGAAGTGGAATCTCGTGAATTAAACAAAGATCAGCAGGTGCTACAATCTGAAGCAAAAATAGTTCAAAGAAATGAGAATAATGTAGGACCTGAAAACCTTCAGCAGAAATCACTAGATGTAGAAATCTTAAAAAGAGATAAAAGAGATGTTGATGGCCAGAATTCTAATGTAGTTGACACCAAAGTCATACTAAACAAAATGAATGAAGATGATAGCTCTGATAAAGACAGTCTATCACAACTGGTCTATAATAACAAATCTGAAGTGAACACTAAGCAAAACAAACTGGTAGCTGAAAAAGATGCACAATCCAAAATTACAGAGGTAGGTCATGAGAAATTAAAAAGTATTGTGCTGCAAGAAGATGAGACTAATGACACACAAAAACCTAAAACAAATGAAGAGATGCGACGTAAACTAAAATCATTTGATTTATTTCAAAAAGCAGTTGAACAGAAAGAGGAATTGGCAAAAGATAAGATTAGAAGATAATATTAGAATCTTTATAGGGTTTTCTTTTATACGACTAAGAGTTTCACACCAGCAAATATGTTATCTGATAATCCAGCATTAGAAAAATTAGTGTCCAAAGACCATTGAAGCTGTGAGACTGATGACAACACCACAAAAAAAAAGGTCAAATTCATTCTTTATAAAACCGGTGTCAAGAAAACGGCTTCACTCCTTATTTCTGGCAAACCACTAAAGCAGCCAGTTATACAACTCTCCCTATTCCAGTAAGCTGCTAAATCCTCAATTTTTATAGTCACATCTATACATTACGACTGGAAAACTTTTACGGAGATAAAAGAGTTAATGCAAATGAAGGAGAAATTACATCTGATGTACGAGTTATGGAACCATAAGTGTACCATGCTTCACCATCTGCTGAAAGAGACTGAGCACCTATGGGTGTTCCCGGAGTGCCATGATGTTGGTTCAGCTAATCACAAACCTGATGTATGAAAGTATGAGTAATATAAACATGAAGCTTTGAGAAATAATTGCAAAAGTCAGATAATTGCAAACAAGATTCAAGTCTGTTTCATACTGATGAAAATACTGTCTTGCCATACAAGTGAAAGGCATAAGTTACTCAGCCCAATGTTTCTGATCTGTTGGTCTGTACAGTATTCATTCAGGTGACATATTCTTTCCAGAACAGTCTTCTTTTTTCTGAACTCCTTACAATTCTGGGCAAGTTGACCTGCCACATCAAATGCATGTTTAAACAATGTGAGATGTCCATTATACATTGTGATTTTACCAGCTACTGGTGACCATACCGTCTTTTATTAATTTTTCTATGCTGTTATGTGTCTTTATATGACCAAAAATCTCAGTTTTATTGTTATGGGGATTTTGAGGAGGCAATTCTCTTCAATGTTTAATGTTCTTATCACTTCTGGATTCATATTTTTTTACTGGTCATAGTACAGTGTATTGTAAAAATCCTTCTGTAGCATCCAATTTTGTGCATAGAAATTATGTACAGCATAGAACTCATTATTGTAATTGTCAATTAAGCTCTTGTTTGGAACTTGTACACCCCCTCGCCCTAATGTTTACAACTCTCATACATTTTAAATTATTGTATGATCGTAATTTGTTAGTAGTTTGTGACATTGACAAATGCAGTTGTTTAGTGGTAAGGGACATAACTCTGCTGGTTCATTTTCTATTAGCGAAAATTACTGCCGTATCAATGTGAATACAAGTTATAAGATGAAATGCATTTCAGACAGATTGAGTTTAGGATGGGGGCAGGACTAGAAGTAGTTCCAACACTACAACTAACCACTGCCCCCTTAAACTATAGGATTATCCCTTTCCTTTCGATGCACACTCGTTGCATAAAATTTGTGCTAAAGAAAGCCATTTTGTATTTCTGCAATACGCTTGAGACACAGACATAGAGTTTAGGAGGGAGGGGTGAGGTAGGGTTAGAATTAATTCCACCTCGTAAACTTTAGCATTATTCCTTCCCTTTCAATGCACACTAAAAACTTTCTTACTGCATGTTTTCCTGTGAAGGAGTGCAGGGAGGTTTTCTATGGGCTGTCAAAAGTCGATTTGCCATAGCAGATGCCCTGACATGTACAGGAAAAATTTTAATTGTACCTCCGAAAAAAACACCTGTCCCAACAGTGGATTGAACCTGGGACCTCAAGGGTCTAAGAACAGCATTCTAACCACATGACTATGTGTTCCACAATGCACACTCATTGCATAAAATTTGTGTTAAAATAAACCATTTTCTATTTGCTGCTACATAGTTGAAATGACATAATTTGCTTGATGGCCTAAAAACAGTGTGCACCATAACACACTCAAAATGAACTTGTGAATACTATGTTATTTCACTAGCAATTCATATACTAGCATTAATAAGAGGGGTACACTTTCTAAACAAGAACAATCAAATATCTGAATCAACACAACCTAGGTATAGAACGATTTTTGATGTAAACTTTGGTCCAATCTCAAATCAGGTGTTTTCCGCATATTTCACCAATTTCCAAAATTTGAACAAAGTTATATATTATTCACAGGTTCATTCCAAGTTTGTTAGGTTGCGCATAATTGTCGTGCTGTCATTGAAAATATGTCACTAGGAGACTGCCACAAAAAACAAAATGGCTTCTTCTACTTCTTCTTTCGTTCACTTGAAACATGTCTATATCTTTAATTCAATTCTGTCTCCTAAATAAAATTCACTGTCTTTTGTAGTTCATACAGTGGCCCATAGAGCTTTGATTCCAGTGTTGTTTCTTCTGGCCAATATGTCTGCCTCAGTGCTTCATACTCACAAAATGGCACTGAATTTCTCTGCCTCCCCCACCCACCTACATATGAAGCTCATTACCACATATCAGCAGCATGTTTTGCTAGACATAACTAATATTTATGACAATAAATAAAGTGGAAATCTATTTGTAGCGGAGATTCAATTATGCCACGATTTAATACCAGTGCGCATCGGAGGAGAAGAGAAGATCCTAGAGTTTAGGAGGGGAGGGGGGTATTAGGAATATGGTTAGACCTAATTCTAATCTAAACCCATTCCAAACACTATACCTCTCTGTCTCAAGGGTTGTCAATCGAAGGCAAGTTTAGCATAGATGTGGCAACCATTTCGCTATCACAAATTAACCAGCAGCGCAACATCACAAACTACTAAAAATTGCAATCAGTTACTTAGAAACTGTGAATGCGGTAGGCACCTGATCTGGGATTGTACTTACATTTCTCTGCCTCCCCCACACACCTACATATGAAGCTCATTACCACATATCAGCAGCATGTTTTGCTAGACATAACTAATATTTCTGATAATAAATAAAGTGGACATCAATAATTTCATAGAATAGAAAATTAACCCTTTGAACCATATCCAAATTTCCCGTAACTCTGTGGACCAGGGACAAAACCACAACATAGGGCAAAAAGACAACTAGGTTGTTACTTGGTCCACTATGAGTTAAACGCCCCTTCTGGTTTCTGAGCATAAAATACACAAAAATAACACCCCAACAGATCTTTTTTAATAGAAATAATACATAAAATATATGTCAGTATAGGCATATAACCAAATGAGATCAGGGCACAAAGCCAGAGGAAGGCCACAGAAAAAGATGGATAGAAAACGTCAAGGACATCCTGAAAAAACACAGTCGAGGCCACATCTGGCTCTAGAACGCAAGCTCGAGCTCCAATCACCCCTACACTTACACGTAACGGCAAGAGTGGACAACAAACCACATGGGAAAAGACAATACATAAAATTATGTTATGTAGTATTGACTTACCGTATGCTGTCCACTGTATTTCCTTTTTTTATGTGCCAGTCCTCCCAGCATGTAGAATTTTTCTTTAGGTGCAAATAAGTGGCACAATAACTGCACCAAAATTTAGTCTTTATTTTTTTGAAAGGCCTGTCCTTGTCTTTATTATAATTGCCGTAATTTATAGGCCTACTTACTTACAAATAATATTCGCTCTGGCTCAAGTGATCCATCTGAGTCTATTTCCATATCATTTACAGAATAATCACCATCTAAATCTAATTCACCATCCTCTGAATCAATAAACACAAACTCAACAACTTGTTCATCTGTTTTTGAACACACAAATCTTGATTTTCAACATTCGATTTGTTTTAAAATACTACTTCTACCATCAACACTGTAGACCATTTCGTGAAACAGCTATCCCACAATGCAATTTGTAAACCGTGACGTCGCTAAAATGCGTAAATCGATTAATTAATTATTATTATTAAGGGGTACTGTTTTGTGAAATAGAAATACAGAAAAATGGTATCTCGGGGTAGTAGTATTTTGAGTAAATCTCATTATTTTGGGATATCGAGTTCTAAGGGTTAAGGAAGATATTCAATGTTTGCCATTTCTGATATTAAAAATTGAGGTAATTTTTGAATTTAGGAACAAGCTAATGAGTCATACAAGAATAGATAAACTGCCATTTTATTGTCTGCTATTGTATGTAACAGTTGGATGTCATTGAATGTTCCATAAGTTATTTGACTTAATTTTATTCCACGAATGTTGGAAAGATTTTGTCATAGTTATGATGCTGAATGCAAAACTCATCAAATTGTCCTTGTAGTAGAACTGGACACCTGCAGGACAAATTAAGAGTGTGGTCAACCAGCAAGCCACATATATACTCATCAATATCTGATAGAAATATTGGATACATATGAGTCTTCCCAGACTGCAATGATCTCAGTTCATGGCTAACCAGTTTTGGGGCGATCATTCCCCAATCAACCTAGCTGTAGAAATGGTACTTAACTAGCAGAGTTTGGGGAAAAAATATTTTACGACAGAATAAGAAAATGTTATAAAAGAGGGTTGCAGGCAAGAAAAGGTTTAGAACCACTGTGTATTATGACTATTTTACTTTTTTACATAATTATGAGCTATTTGTTATTTAATATAAATGACAATCCTTTTAATTTGTTAAAAGTATTTTTTTCTACAATAATTTGTAGATCTTCATCTGTTTGCATTTTGTCATGAATGTGTCTATATTTGGGGCATTTGATTTACATTTATTAATTACATGTGCTACTCGGGGACATTAGCTACTTGTACCAGGTAGTTGCTCAGAGTTTTGTTGTGAACCATAGGTAACATTTTGTTATGGTGTCTGTTATGAGAATTTTTAGACGAGGAATTGTTCATTCTGATGCCTTCAGTGCTGCAATATAGTTGAACTATTTGTACCCAAATGTTAGATCAGAATTGCTAAACTTCTAAATTGTGTACAAACAATATTAAAAACATAATAAAATGTGTTTGAATTCAATGAAATGTAAAATGAAAAGCTATAATTCTAAAAACCCACATCTGGAAAATTAAGTTGCTTGGTGTTTGTTGTTTTAATAACAATTACAAGAGAAATGATTCTATCAATAACAAATTCTTGCTCGTGTAACTAGATTTTTCATAAATTCAATCAAAGAAATAAGCAATAATTTGATACATTTTCAAATTCACTTCTTCTGTGTTCAATTTCTGATAACCAACATGAGAGTTCATGTGATTATTGCCAGGAATAAAGTACTTTGTACTGCTGGTGTCACAGCAGAACTGCATTATTTTGCCGCTTCTGGCCCTAGCATTCATTTTCGGCATGCTTTTTATTTGGGTGATCTTCCGTAGCCTGTGATAGACTTCCTATCTGTTGTCAGGTGATGGATGTGTGCCGTCTCTTCATCATGATGGTTTTTCACTCACTGTGCCCTTGTTCTTTACTGGCCAAAACATGACCCTGGATGGCAGCCTCAGAGTAGGTGGTAATCAGAGATGTAGGCCTGGGTCGACTAAGTCTATCTCGCAAGAAGTGTTCCAATGCCGGTGAACTTGTCTCACGTAATTATATGCATTGTCCCTGTGCCCATCAGGTACTTAACCTCTTCTCATCTGTGAGCATGGTTCCTTTATAGCAGTAATTCCAAATTATTTTTTATATATATTTTTTTTTACCTGTAGACCCCTTGCTGATTTCATTGTTTTTCATAGACCCCCTGCCTTCCTATTGAACTTTCCTAATCCTATTAACTTCATATGTGTTTTTGACAGCTGACACAGTGCGGCTCACTTTGATTTTTTTATAATGGACAATTGTAAAAAAAGGTTAAAAATTTTCATCCACTGTTGTGCTATAAATAGCGCAGTTAACATTAACGTCACGTATTTCCCTTGAAAAACCAATCATATCGATTCACACCTTAGACAAGAATTCTTAGAGAATTAAATGATTAATTCTAAACACTAATTCTAATCTTCTCCCCCTCCCAAAAAAATCTATAACTAATTCTAATCCAATACCAAAATCTATAATTTTACGCAACTTATCTAACACTGCAAAGGTTAGGTAATACCTTGAAAGTAGAACAAAGGTCCCATAGGTTGATGAAATTGTAGATGGGCAAAAAAAATTATGTACAATTTTTATTCATACCGTTATTAAAAAGAGTACATCTCGTGCACCTACAATTTTTATTTGTGCTGACATGGACTGCTGCAAGTCAAAATCAATCCTTGAGGCCCCTTAAAGACCACCTTGGGAACCTATGCGGTATAGGAACCACTCTACAGTAGAGTTAAGGTCAGGTTCGTTTGCACTTTTAGCTGAGGTATCTTTCACTGACATCGTGCACACCTCGTCCAAGTCTGAGCCTCTATACATATCTAGGAGCACTGGAGACATTCTTCTTGAAGGTAGCTAGAAGTTTGGTCTTGAGTTGAACAATGCTTTAGTTACGGTTTCCATATAGCATTTTCTCCATTCTATTTGCACATGCCCTATAGTGATGTGATGGTCTCTCATTGTTTTCAATATGTTAGCCTTACTTTTCCATAGACTTGCTCACGATATTTGTGACATCTACCCAAATCACGACATCGACCACCACGCAAATGCATCTACATTTTGGCTGATCAAGCCAGAATACCTGTGCCATTGCGTGTCGGAGGTGCCGCTGTATGTGTTAGGGAGAAGTATCTCAGAAGTAGCTTGTCATTTTTGCAGTTAATTCTCATTCCATCTACAGCCTCCACTTACATGGACATGATCCATAAAAGTGTTGTATGGATAATGATCCATAAAAGTGACATGATCCACAAAAGATCCCAGCACCAGCCACTGTATTTCTGTTTCCAGGGTGCACCATGAGGAGGTACCTTTAGGATCTTGGTTATTTACTAAACCTGGGTCCGCATGAGCAATGTGGAACTTGTGTGCAAATTGATAAAAATACAATTTCCAAAATATAAATGTTAACAGGCCCATAAAGGAGGGAAGGTGTGTTGTTTAACACCAACACCCTGCATCCATTGCATTTCTTATAAAAACAAATTATAATAAAAAAAAGCCCCACAAAATGAGCAGATTAGATTTCCGGAGCGGAGGTCAACCCGTTCTTTTAGGCAAAATCCTGTTCCCCATATCAAAGACATCTCTTTGACCCTGAATGTTACGGCCAGTAGTGACATAATGACTGACAAATTTAGTTGTGATGGCAAATATGGAAACCTTGTACAGTGGAATCCCGTTATAACAACTTGGTCCATACCGACAAAATATATGTTATATTGCTATATACAGTACAAACATAATATACAAAAAATTATATTTTAGAATACAGTAAATATAAATGGGAATTTTGATCAAAAAATGTTATAAAGGGAAATTTGTTATACCAGAATGCAACATAGAGGGATTCCACTATACTGCATAGTGTATATATTTCAACTTAAAAAAAAATAGAGTGAGGTAAAACACTTTCAACTTTGTTTTAGGAGATCTATTGCATAATTTTTCTTCTCTAAATTTTTCAGCTCATTTGTTGCTCATCTGCAGGTACTTGAAGCTATTGTTTTTGCCCTTTGTTCTCTTAGCTTCCATCAGATCTCTCTTATAGCAGGACAATTTTTCCACTACAGTTCCTGCAGGATGTTGTCCAGAGAACGGAAATGCGTTGTCACCATTTTATTTGCGCTAATGGCTTGACATATCTGACTTCATAGTTGGTAACTAATGCATTGTTTTTACTATTTCCACTGAATGGTGGAATTTTGTAACCATATTGATAGTCAGCCAGCAGGACAAGAGAACTGGTTCCTGTACCTACCCGTTGCTCACTAAGTATAAAGCTAACCACCGCCATCTTTCCCAGATAAGATGGTGACAACAGAGGTAGAACTACAGAAGTTAGCAACAAGGCTGAAATTAGCTCGTAAAAAATTGGAATGGAGATTAACGTAGATAAAGAGTAAAATTTTGGTGGAATAATACTCTAGCCACAACCAACATACAGCTTAAATGATCTAAAGCTTGAAGAGGTTTCGACATTTACCTACCTAGGAGACGAGTAGCAGTTATGGTGAATCAACAATTGAAGTTATAAAAAAAAGTTTCCAATGGCTATGGCAAAATGAATCACAATTTGGAAAATCATGATCACTACTCATGTTAAGATTAATTTATATAAATCATTAGGTTTGTTGATTATAAGAACTGTTGAAACAATGTCTGTGATTAAATATATTGAAAAAGAGACTGAAATGGTTCAGCGACTTAATGAGAATGAACCCTTATTGGCCAGCGACAAGGCATGCATGAAAATAGCAAGATGCAGAGGAAGACCAAGAAGATGGATTGAAGGAGTTACCAACATTCGGAGACGTCACAATATTACTACATACTAAGTGACCAAATGTGCCATTGCCTGAAAAGCTATTGTCATTATAGACTATAGGTATGAAAAAATAAAAGTACAGCTGTATATAAGACTTTAAACCTGGTCTTTTTCAAGATAATACATGACTAACAAGTGTACAGTAAAAATAGGAATTATCACAAAAGCATTAGATAGCCGTCAATGCAGACACCCCTACAAGCCTAATGGATTATACAGTGAAATCCTATTATAACAACGATGTCCAGACCAACAAAATATGTATGTAATAACAGAAATTCGTTATATACAGTATAAAAAAATAAATATAATTGGGGATTTTGATATAGAAGGATTAATATTCCAGATATAGATGACTGAAGAGCTGTGTTGATGCACCCAAAATGGTACACTGACAGGTTTTGAGTGTATGGATTCCAAATAGGGTTTTGTTACTTTATCTATTGAAGTTTTCAAATTTGTGTCCACATATTCATTGTGATGTCTGAATATTAACATTGTTGTGTCTGAAGGATACTAATATTATTTATGAATTATATTAATATTGTTTTATACGTCTACTTTTTGTTGTTGCCGGAATGAAGAAATATGCTGTTCAATTGTCTGACATATCAATGTGTTGAGTGCTGACAATCCATTTGTCTTTACTGTCATTTCAACATAGCTACAATTGTATATTTAAAATCTGTTTGATGAACATACATGACAAGATTATAGATAATTACTGGTACTCAAGAATGTATATTTTTTCCATGTGTACTTTGACCATGTCAAACATTGGTATTGAAGGGTTTATTGAAGGATGGGGTAGTAGTAAAACTGTTTACCATTAGATATTAGTGGAAAATACAAAGTAATATGTTTTACACTTTACAAAACATACTCATATATTACGATAATACAGTCTGTTTTACAAACTGTTTATTTTTTTTGGTGTGAGTTTGCTTTGACAATCCAACACAAGACATCTATAAAAGAACTGGACATAGAAGGTATTATTTAGTTCTCAAACTCCCACTGGATCTCTCTTGCAGCAAAATAATGGTTTTGCTTACTACTAGATTTCCAACAGAAGGAAAATGCGCTATCAGGATAATGGACATGGAAGAGAAATGGACACAGAATATCAAAGACCTTATTAATATGACACCAGAAAAGGCTTGCATAGAACTCATGAACTGGTGAGGAAATATGTGTTCATGTGACAGTGAGGAAATATTCTGCAGACACATCACATAGAAGTTTGTTTTGTGAACCGTAATACTTTTTTTCCTTGGATTTATTATTGCGATGTAAATAAATCTTTCCAGATTAGTAGAATGCACTTCGAGTGTAAAAGCAGAGGTGGGCAACATTTTTTGGGCAGATGGGTATAAAACCTGTGTATTAGTCTATTGGACATCTAAGTAGTGTTTTCTGAACTCAACGACCTGCCGAAAACGCATGTATCAGGACATTGGCGCAAATAAAACGGTTACACAATGTATTTCTATTCTCTGGACAACATCCTGCTGGAAATATTGTAGGACCGTTGCCTTCTACAAGAGAAATCCAGAAGGAGTTGAATGCTGAAGAAGAAGAAAAGAACTCAAGGACCATCATTGTGTCCCTAGGAATATATTTCTAGAACACTATCCTACTGTGGTCTTCATGTCCAAAACACAGAATTCCCAACTTTTTTTTTTTAATTCGTACCTTTTCATAAAAACAAACTGTCCCTGATACATTAAAAAAGGTGTTTTAATAGGGAAACAGAAAACCCATATAAAATTGATTTTTGCAGTATAATATAATTTTAACGTTCGACTTATTTAATGCACTGATTGAAATACTAAATTTGCAATTGAGTTTTTGTTAGTGTCAACATGTCATTCTCAACATTTAAATATGTTTACTGTTTTTAAATGAAGCATTTAAAAATTCAGCCATAGAGATAGGTAGAAGCAAGGGAGGAAAAGCTCAAATGAAAATTGCTTTAAAATCAAATTTTTACTTTACTGTTTCGGAAGTCCTTCGAGACAATTGGTTGACAATCTGTGGTCTAGAATGTCTTATGCAAAAAAAAAATCTAGAACAATGTTCACCCATGGTCTTCGTAATGCGTGTCCAATAATCTCACTAACCCATCATGCTGTATTAACTGTTAAATATTCTGTTTTGTATTTAATTTCCTAATGCAATAAAGTTTTCTCCTGTTTATTTTTGGTATTTTCTATTTCTATGTTTCTCCCCATCTATACCAAAGTATAGACAATTCTATCTGCTGTTTTGTTGTTTCACCTAGTTCTTTCTCTATTCTTATAATCCACTTGATTTGGTGTGGCCTGAAAGGGAGCAATATAACAACTGCATTACTTTGTGTTCGTTCTCAAACTCCTGGAATGTAGTCCGGAATGCGTTGTGCCATGGTTCACAGTAATAGCTGTGACTTTTGTTCTGACACCAGCATGGCGTATGGATCACTTTGACCCTCTATGGAATAACAAACTCCACAATCCCCTCTTACGACATGCTTAGAAGGTAAAGTGTTGCTACTCTTTGCTCCCCTTTTGGACCCCCACAAATGCACGGGTTATTTCCCTCTCTGCATGTCACAAGAGATGACAAAGAAAGTTATGGGGTCGAGTTGTGTGTCCCATCCCATAGTGACCCAGAAGTTATGCTAAGTCAGGACAAAATGTGCAAATATTGGAGCAAAACTGTAATCCATAATAAAATTCAAATCGTTTTACAATATGCTAATTGCAGGAGTTTGAGAACAAACACAAGAAGAAATTATTATGTTTGTATTTAGGCAGCCATTGACATGCATGGGATGTCAGTGTATTTACCCCTTTCAGCCGACAACACACGGGGCAATAAGCATTGTGGAACAAAGAATGTACCGGGTAATATGTTTGGGAAACAATTCTTTAAAATGTTATTGTTTTTGATTTCACATGCAGATGAGTATATATATATATATATATATATATACAGTGGAATTCCTCTGTAGCCACAAATTTTCTTATATAAAAACACTTCAGAACACCCAATTACATTTATTCTATATTGTTTGTACTGTATATAGCGATTTTCTGTTACTTCATACATATTTTGTCAGTCCGAATCAAGTTGTTATAACAGGATTCCAGTGTGTGTGTGTATGTATGTATGTATATATTTGAAATAATTTATAAAATATGTTAGCTACCAAACTGCCTTGTAGTTACAGAACTCTCACATAAACTTGATGTTTATTAAACATCTATTTTCTGCTAGAAAATTGAATTTTTGTGTGTGATGGTTACTGTCTCAGTAGAATGTGTATGTTGCAGTTTTGTCTTGTAGATCGTAATTTAATGTCAATTGTAGATGAAACCAAGTCACTGCTCTTTAGTTAGTTATTCCTCTAGGGCCAAAGATGGCACATAGGCAGATGTCATAATTTCCATGTCTCTCGTTTCATTGAAATTTACTTTAGATCTTCATTGTTTCTGATACCGAGGGTGAAACGTTCCCTTGTAATAGTTCTACGTAAAGTTTCTTTTGGTCTACCTCGTTTTCTCTTGCCTTAGGCGACCACATCAAAGCTTGGCAGGGAAGTCTTTCAGTATTCATTTGTAGTGCGTGCCCGATGTAATTCTAGTGACGCTTTATAATATAGGTGGATACATATTCTTGTTTTGATTCTTGTCTGTGATTTGAAGTCTGACCAACGTATGTTCAGTAGCCTTCTAAGACATTTATTTTCAAAGGTGTTTAGTCTTTGCTCTAATTTTGATGTTGCTTTCCAACTTTCGCATCCATATGTTAATGTTGGAATTATGCAGGAGTTGAAGATTTTGAGTATTGTTATTTCTTAGTTTACTGCTCTTTGCATTGCCTATTAATTTTAGCTTGTCATTTATGTTCAACAAACCCTTGTATCTTGAACGCCTTGCTGTGACCGGGTTGCCCTCGTGCAACAGCTGTTGTGTTGTCTACAAGGTGCAGGAATAAAAGAATAGCTAAAAACCTATTCCTACTCATGACTGCCATTTTGTTTCTTGGCGGCCGGGGTTGATATAGGCGTGGTGAAGGTTAAGTAGAAGTTGAGAATTTTGTAAAAAACGTTGGGTCTACACATAATCTTGATGAGATTGCCACACGTTATAAATACTTTAGCATCATTGTCAGCGATGAGTCTATCAATTTGCAGCCGATCTGACAAATTTGAATGTAACATAAGGCAAAGAACAAACAAGGAAAGAAGACACATGCTGAACATCTGCAACTGCCATTGAAATAAAACGTCATGTTTATATTTATATTATGATGGACCTGTGTATTCTGTTTGAGTATGGCATGTACTGGAGTACAGATGACGGGTTCAACGTTTTGGGCATATCACCCTGTTTGGAAAAAAGGAGAATTGAGAATAAATCTCAATATAACTCCACTACTCAGCACCCAAAAGGCAAAAAAAAAATGACAGTTTATTATTTAAAACATACATGTATTAAATTATCCTTGATATAGGTTTATTCAAGACTATTCATTTTTCTGTTGATCTGCCAAGTCTGAGTGTGATAGGACAGACAGTTTTAAATAAAATGCATTTTTAAAATCATCATATCAACAATTTGGAGGAGTTGTGCCCCTTGTCTTAGGGATCAGGGATTGACAATTGGGAAATCTCATAGGGGTGAAAGGGTTAAAAAAAAAAGAAGAAATATATCTGCTTGTTCTATACAAATAGACCCAGATCAAAGAAAAACATTAGGTGTAAAATATATAAATAATAAGCGTGTTTGTGTCTTCCACATCAAGCGTCTTATCACAATAGCACTTATGCAGAACACCATTTTGTCACAGTTTTACGATGGCCTAATGATCGTAAAACTACGACAAAACCGGTGTTCTGCGCAAATACTATTGTTATAGTTTTACAACAGTCTTTACCTATTATTGTTTGTTCAATTCATCAGAACACTTCCCTAAACTTTTGCCACAATCTTTCAAGTCCACAATTAAGTAATCGACATAAACACATTTTAAATTATACTTTAATAACTAATATTGTCCACACATAAAACAGATTACTACTAGTACTGCCACCAGAACTATTCAAGTCCAAGTGAAACAGTTTAATCTTGATATTAATTTGCAATTAACTGCAAAGTGAAACAAATCTGTTCACATATATTTCTGTTGCCTTCCTTCAGATTAATGGTACCTGCAGTGTTTGTGATAGCCTGAAAGAAAATAAACATACAATATTTCTTTCATAAAAATAAAATGATTGTACAGTATTTAAATATTTTTAACAATGGAAACCTGCACATGTACTACATCAGAGCAAAATATGTCCTGTAATTCACACAAATACATAGTATAAACTTCAGTAAAATTATATATCAAAGTTGACAGATCAAAATAAAGTGCTTTCTATGAAGCAAAATAATGTACTAGCAATATGGATTGATTTAGAACTAGCTTTTGATATATTAAATGTTAGTACTATAGCAAAATTTTAACCAGACTCTGGACTAGAGCCCACAGGGAAGGAGAAGGGTTGGAGAACTGAGGGACACCTGGAGAAGAACAGTGGAGGATGAGACCAAATCAACTGGGACCTTGTGGGCATAGATGAAGAAAACAGCACAGAAATGTTGGAGAGCAGCAGCTGAAGCATTATTTTCCATATGTAACAAAAAGGAAGTGCATTACAAACTTTAGGGAAGTGGTATAAGAACAGTGTGATAGAATGAATCTAATTGTGTTTAGACCAGAATTACACCCAAACATGCAGGGGTCATTATGGTTCCCAAATTGGCTGTGTGATCAAAAGCAGATATCAAATAAATGGTTGGAGGCTTTTATGTAATTGGATGTCTTGTTATATTAAGGTGTAACATCTGCATTTACACATAAACCCCCTGAGAAGGAGAATTTCCAAAGCATTGAATACTGTTGATATTTGCTGGATACGAATAAAGCTCGAGGAACTCCCATTGCACATATGAAACAAGAAAGTAATCGCTTTCGTATGTGGTGTCACAATTTACAGAGTGACTGCTATAAATGCCCTTTATCCAGCACATCTGACTTCAGCATGAAAGTTTTGGATTATTTTAACCCATATGGGATTAGGTAGGCAAAGTTACCAACAACATCCCCTACAACATGAATGGCAGGTTAGTGTTGTTATTGGTATAGCACAAGTAGACGCCACCAAATAGAAGTTACTTCCCTTGTCTAGGTTTGTAAATTTCATGTTCATCATTTAATAATTGAAATATTAATTTATTTTAAGGTTTGGATAGTTGTGTTTTACATAACTAACCCTAACAAATAAATATTTCAATTATTAAATGATGAACATGAAATTTACAAAAAACGACAAGGGAAATAATTAAACGTGGTGGCATCTACTTGTACTATTTGCTACAATTTTGGGCAGCGACAACACAGACACTTTTGATAACATAAAAATGAGCATAGAAGAACTTACTCCTCTCCTTGTATAACAAGAAAAAGTAATACGTAGAAAGAAGCATGGCAAATTGACCAACTGGAGCAAGTCCTGGACTCCTGACATGGTACCATTTTGAAGCCCAACTCCAGTAAGCTGATGGTATAAAAATAAGAATACAATGTATTTGCGTGCACACAAATAATATAGCACATTTTTCTTATTTATGGTATATAAATACAGTGGAATCTCTCTATAGTGCATTCATTTATAACAAATTTCTCCATATTACAACAACCCCCAAGATCCCCAATTACATTTATTCTATATTTTCACTGTATGTAGTGAATTTCTGTTACTAACATACATACTATGTCAGTCCAGACCAAGTTTTTATAATGGGATTCCACTATAGTAATATAACATCTTTGCAGATCCCATTAAAAAATGTATAATTTCATCCTCTATGTTATGTGTTCTTTGCAGAATGTAGTTTTCACTGTCCCTCTATAAGTCTTTTTGTTATGCTCAAGCTGCCTTTGCTCCCTCCAGTGCATATATTTATATACATACAAACATACCACTGCCTACAAAGTAACTGAGAAATCATTTACAACATGATGACGATGAAGCAATCTCTTTAGCTGTAAGCAGGTAGCTCTTGACAGCTCATATTCTTCTGGACAAAAGCATAGGTTCTCAGTTGAGTAACTGAGGTGACCATCAAACACATATGGTTTGCGGTGTCTCTAAAGCATGTTAAGAGTTTATGAATGCATGTTTAGTTTGTAAAGGGAGGCATTCCAGTGTGGCAGTGACCTGGATCTCCTCCGGCCAGGAGTGCAGCATACATGTCTGAGCCAACAAGTTCATTATTCCATCATTTTGACCCATCTGCAGTGATGGCACAACTAGCATTTCTTGCCACTTAGGACAAAGGTGCAATGTTTGCTGGCCCGCATATCTCCATCATTAATAGGGACCACCTCACAGAAGATAAAAGTAGGAAATCGAGGAAAGACATACAGTGACATTGATAATTCACAGGTGACAGCCTATTCCCCAACTTTCCTATGGTATGCCCAGAAAGAAGCCAGTGGCCATAATCTTTGCACGCTGAATTAGAAGTCCTGACACCAGTTGCCACACGAGAGTATAGACACCATAAATAAACATATATAAAACGTTACTATTGCCTCCAATAAATAGTGATCAAAAGTTTCAAAAAATTAGGTATTTTATAGACATTGCTTGAAAGAAAATGGATTGTAAAAGAATGAAGAACACAATCTATTGCTTCAAGCACAGATACAACAAATCATACCAGATGTCTCCCATACCCAAAAACAAAAGTACACAAAAAAAGGACTAAACAAAACAATCCTCATTCCATTAGAAATGGGATGAAGACAGAACCAGGAAGACTAATATGTTGTCAGTTATGGATTACACAATAAGTACAGATTAAATGGTTTGCAAACATCATATGTAATGGCAGAAAATATTTGTTTAAATTGCAATGCTATATGGACATTATACAGTAAGACCATGTAAGAAATGGATTACAAAATTAAAGAAGCCACAGAAACAAATATATATATTTAGAACACACAAATTGCATTCTCCAGAGATATTACACTGCACATAGGGGCAAGCGAAAATAATTTCAAAGAATGAGGAATTATGCAGACAGAAGTAAGGATCATGGATAAAACCATTCTGCAACACCAATGCATTTGTAGGTGTGTTACTGAAGCACGAATGAAGCAACGGCTTGGTGTGTGAAAAAGACTAAAATAGTAATTGAATACGAGAACAAAGATACTAACTTTTAACATGAACTGAAAACTATATGGGGAATAAATCTGAATAATTTCAAGCTGGAATTGTTGTTAAAGCAGTTTCTTAATTTTGTATGATTAAATTTTCACTTGAAAGGGATTTTTTAAATTAATCACAAAGGATACAAGGGCAATAGATTCAGGACAGAGTACCACATTCTTTCAGGTGCACACCTAGTGCGTCAATTATCACCGAAAATGCATGCGTCAGACTTATTACAAGTATTTTTCCATGGTGCAAACAGATATTTTATCAATACTACTAGCACCTCCTGTTGATGCTCTACTCATATTTCTTCATATAATAACCATTTCTTACCTCTATGTATCGCACCCCAAACAGCCATAGGGTTTTTGTTTCGTCTGCCAAACCAATTTCCCAATTCTCCAAGTTTTACTTGACTAAATGGTGTATCAGCTGTAGAAAATGCAAACATCTCAATACATTAACATGCTCAAGTCATTCTAAACATGTTTTGTCATCATCATCATATTTAGCAGTCTGTAGATTCTGGTTTAGTCATTTGATCATGACACTTCGTTTTTCTCTGCTCTTGGCAGCTCAGCATAAATCTGGAGCACAAAATTCCTGTATACTGTGATGTACTTGGGTGATTTATTTCTTCACATAATTTCCTGCAGCATAAAAATCATTAGTCAGTTCTCAGGTACCCATAGTGAACACACTTCCTGAAACTTAAATTGTTCATGCATTATGCTGAACCAAGTAAACACACTATTGTGATTCCTACTCTAATATTATTTGACTGCTAGGTTGAATAAT
Organism: Meghimatium bilineatum; assembly: GCA_034231615.1. NCBI lineage: Eukaryota > Metazoa > Mollusca > Gastropoda > Stylommatophora > Philomycidae > Meghimatium > Meghimatium bilineatum. Next base: position 26,170,362 of record CM067320.1, on the reverse strand, counting down.
TTCTCCACCTGTTGTGCAATTGTTTCTGCTGCAATTTCAACATGGGATGACCAGGTCGAGCGTTATCAGCTAGTGATGCTAGTCCTTGTGAAAATTGATTTACCCAGTTATGCATAGTTAGTGTAAACAGGAATCTCATCATGAATGTCATTGGCAAAAAAAAAGTTGTCACCCTAAAAAAAAAAATTCACAAATATACGCATTTTATCCCTTGTACATCCTCACAGCACAGTTGCCATTTCACATCACAAGTGCACTGCACATACATGTACAACCACTAGTACAACTATTGATGACATTACTGGAGACAGTAACCACACAATAAAATCTTTAAAAATCAAACTTTTCTTTTCTTCTGTGACATACAGAATTAATTTTCATAAATTTCTGTTTCCCCCCTATCTAACCATCACATTGAAATATCTGTAGTGTCAGTTTATCCGCCAAGCCAAGATGAATGAGGTAAGTTAGTTAGTTAGTCATTGGATCATCGTCATTGCACTCCGGACAAGTCCATAGGTGCTCAGATCTTTCCTTGAGTGTATCCGCCATTACACGTTGACTGACAGTCCCAGTACGTTGTTGATTGACCATCATTCTTTTTCGCCAACGAAAACTCTCTAGCGACACCACATTTCAAACCAAGTTCCTTTATTCTAATCATGGAACAAGAGTCATTGTCACTTGTACAGTCATTTGTTCGTGCGTTTTCCCGTAGGGCATTCAAAATGTCTGCCCGATCCATCACTCCACCAACAGCCGTAGTAGCAGCGTGGGCGACCAACCTATCTGCTCTTTCATTACCCCGGACTCCTGCGTGTCCCGGCACAAAAATTAAAGTCACTGTACGCACACAGGAATTATTCACTGCATCCAGCCACTGTTCTCGAATGTACCCCGTCTGAACTTTCACAATCATGTTTATGGAGTCACTGAGTATACAGGCATGCTCGCAGACAGTCTGTGAGCAGACCCATTGCAAAACTTTGGTCACCGCCAGAATCTCCATTGTCAAGTTGCTTGTCGTCTGAACGAATGCACCACTTTCCTCTCTGATAGTCTCCCCCCACCTTTGAGCCGTGAAAGCCCAGGAACTCCTGATGTGTCTCTCAGCCGACCCATCTGTATATATAATTATATCACCTTCCCTGGAATTCTCACTGATCAGAGCGAGCACCTCCGACTCGACCACTGTCGGACACCATTCCCTGCACTCTATATTGAGTGTTATTACTCCTTCGAAGGCTGTTGGGTAATCCGAGTGTGCCAAACTCCATTCAGCACCAGGTAGTACATCCTCCAATCTGCAGACACTCTGTATAACGTCCTCTGCGCGCCCCACCCACGACTTTCCTCTCTTTAGTCGACTGCCTTTCACTTTGATAATTTCTGGGTGTAGAGGGTGCTCTTTATCAGCGGTGATTTTTAGGTAGTCCCGCGGCCTGCACATTTGTATTCTGTGCTCCGCAGTTGGGCAATCAAGTAGGTATCGCATAGCCCGAGCCGACATATCTCTCGTGCACCCCAAAATGATTCGCATTGCTTCATTTTGGATTCTATCCAATCTTTCTGTTTGAGTTTGACTCAGTGCGTACTCTACCACCAATCCCTGATACAGCAGAAATAGCAGTCTCTGTTCGCATTGAGCAGCAGCCATAACTTTCATCGCCGCAAGACCTTTATAACCCTTTACAATTATGTGGTCAACATGATCTTTCTTCGGCCCCAAGTACTTCATTGTGCTGGTTCTCTCGAGGACATCCCCTCTCAAAGTAACCAATGGCGTGGACGTGTTCACTATGTGATTGTTTAGGGAAAACCATGTTATCGATGCCTTTTATGGATTAACAAAAGCTCCAGAATTACTGCACCATTCTCCTATGCGATCAAGCTCCCTCTGCAAATTCCTGGCAATTCTTTCTCTATCTCTGCCCTGCCTATATACCAAGATGTCATCAGCATAAGACATGGTTCTCCCTGGTCCTGCAATCTGACAGCTTGTAATTTGAACTGCATACACATTGAATAGTACTGGGGACAGAGGTGACCCTTGTGGTAGTCCTGGATTTATGACTGTTGGTGGCAAAGACCAACTCCCACACCTAAGAACAACCTGTCTCTGATAAAGTGCAGAGACAATCCACCTGACAACAAATGGACTTACTTGGAGTTGCAGCATTATGGTCATCAAGAAATCCAAGGGCACTCTGTTATAAGCATCCTCCAGGTCTATTGCAGCAGCGCATGTCTCCATTCGTTTGTCAAAACCTTCAAAAACGTCCTGCGCGAACACGGCGGCATTGTGCCAAGTCTGCTTACCTGGACGATAACCTCCCAATGTTGATTGTAGTCTATTATTCTTTTCTAGATGTAGGGACAATTTCCATGCCACAATCTTTTCTAACAATTTGACAATTGTATTCTGCATGGTTATGAGTCTGAAACCCTGTATCTTAGCATGACTCTTGCCAAGCTTGGGTAGTGTGATCAAGTAACTATGCAACCAGTCCTCTACTGTGCCATTCGCTAGGCTCTTGTTGAACAACATTGCCAGCTCCTTAAGGTTTTCGTCTGACCTGCCTTTGAGATCAATGTACTTAATGCCGTCAGTTCCTGGCACAGAGTTTCTTGATCTTTTCATTACGGCTGTAATATCTTCAAGAGAAATTACAGTATCGCTTTCCAATGCTTGCTCCTTGCACATGTCTGTGACGTTTCATGATTTTATTGTAATTCCCTAAATTCCTCTGACTGATTTGTGCCTTGTAATGAGCCAGCAGTGCTGCACCCTTATTCTCATGTCTTCTGCCATACTAAGTCTGTGCTTTGAAAATTGGGGATTGTTATACGCTTCCTTGGGTCGTTCATTGATTTATGCAGGCGCCAGAACAGTTTTAATTACTTTTGCAATCTCATGACAAAAGTCTTCCCATTTTATTTCTTCGCAGCTTTAGCAATATCTTTAAATTCTTGAACCCTGTCGTCTTTGGTCTGTTTTAATTGCACAAGATCTGGCTGTGCTGTCACTTTTTTCCTTGCTTTCTGCCACTCTTCAACTGCGCTACGTTTACTCGTCCATGCACATTGGACTTCATCATTCCACCAAGGGGGTTGATTCCACATTTATGCCTTGGTGGCGTGTGTTCTACGTTTTTCCTTCCTAATTCTGTTTAAGATGGACGACCCATTACGATCGTACTGGAAGGACTTAACTCTAGCTCTCTGTTGTTTACTTTTTCCTTTGTCCACCAACAAGACACATGGCAAATGGTCACTGCCGTGAAGCGCCAACACATCCCATCTACATTTGGGTGCGATATCAGCCGTCACTAGAGCCAGGTCGATTGCACTGTCGTCGCCGCCATCCCTAGCAGCAAGCCTTGTCATGCGCCCGTCGTTTATGCATACTAAATTTATATCAATCAAGGCCTCCTCAAGATCTCTTCCCTGTTAATTAGAGGTAGTATTGCCACAAGAGCTTCCTTTTGCATTAAAATCCCCACAGAAGATGATGTCTCTTTTTTCCTTTACTATCTCACCTAAAGATTTCCATCCCTGCACGTTCAGGCTGGTGTTGCACGCATAAACGTTGACGAGCACGAGAGGGTGTTGTGCGTTTTGTACCCTGATAGCTTGCAGCTGAATATCACCACTATCCCATTCGGACACATCTATCTCGACGGCGTCAATGCCTTCTCGTACAAGAATTAATTGCCCCAGGTGTCGCCTATTGTAGAAACTTTGAAAGCCGGTGACTTGAAGACGGTTTCGTATTCCCAAGCGCAATTCTTGTAGGGCTACAATATCTGTGCTGCAGATTAATTTATCAAGATCTGGGCGCCTTTTTCCCACACTTGCGACATTCCAGAATAAAACACGTAGCGATTTTAACGACTGACGCTCGACCTTCGGTCTGTGGCGCCTCGCTCCAGCACGCCGACCTTGCCGTTTAGGGCGTTTTCGTTTGCCGGCCATTAGCGTGTACTAGGCATTGTAATTACGTGGAATAACAGCTACACTCATACAATTTTTAGCTCTGATGCACGTACTCCGTCGCACCGGCGAAGATCTTGATGAGTGGACTCCCTTGCCAAAATAACTAACACCACATCCTAGACGAAATAATGAATAAATCCATCTTTCAAGTGATGTTGACGGTGTCACACAAAAACACACGTTGATATGTCCGCCATTTTGACTGGAAGCCAATAATGAGGTAAGTATTTAATCTAATTAACAATGTTTACATTTTGAACTAGCTGACTATGGATTTCGCCGTATTCCGCGCAAAGCGAATGAAATGGATGGATCTGCCATTCACAAAGCCACATCGCCCGCAAAAACGCTCCTTTTTGCTTCTGTGCTGTGACTTCGCAGCATCCATTAATTTCATTGGCAGTGCGCGAAAATCCATGACATCGGGTAGTCCGGAACATAAACATTGTGCTATTTACAGCTACTCAAATAGCATTTTTAATGTCATTTTGAAAATTAATTAGCTGTACATGCCTCTGAGAATCACAGCAATGTGATCAACAGATGCGTCTTGTCTTTGTGAATACAAAAATATATATAGTTTCTGTGGTATTTTATTATGTTTAATAGATATTTAATTTATTTTCATTATAATTATGCAAATTAACAGCCATTTTGAATATCAATTAGTTCTGTGTCCATCTGAACATTTCAGAAATGTGATCAACTTATGCGTCTTCTCTCCACAAACACAAAAATTTATAGTTTGTGTGTTGTATTATTGAAAATAACTAAGATAATTAAGAAATTGTCAGCTCAGTTACATTTTTGTGGTCAAGTTTTATTTATATTTTCCTGTTTCAATGTAAATTATTTTGATGTCTAATTAATTTGAAAAAAATTCATAACTTTTTTCAAGGTTGACGTACAGACTTGGTTGATGTATCGTTGAATTGCAATTTTCAAGGGTTATCTAAATATAGTATTTTTAATGATGTAGCATTAATTTGTAAATTTTGTCCAAGTACCTACTTCAGCCTACTTGCACTGTGAAATTCTCATGCTCCGTTTTCCGTTCCGTTAGCCATAAAAAAATGTATAAGCTTAGTGTCCCAGTCAGTTGCTGATTATACGCTCGTCTGATCTCTAAATGTATAAGCTAAGTGTCCCAGTCAGTTGCTATTTATGCGCTCTTCAGAGAGTGAGCACTTTCTCCTCTGGTTCCTACCATTCTGACATTGTCTCGCTCGACCTCGTCTGGGCACTTGTTTGCAAAGAAAAGTGCACTCACTGAATGCACGAATTTGTTTTGGTTAACGCTGTCTTGATGATTCCTTAAGAATACATGACTGATGCTTATTTTTACTTACGTTTTCCATAGTAACGGCCTGGGTGGTATGGCCCGTGTACTTTTGGGTTGTATTCTTTCGGATACTTTCCTGCTTCGTAGGTCATTTTCGTCAAGTTCATTCGCTTCCACAAACGGAAGGTTAAACTTGAGCATGCGCACTGCGAATATACATGATAGCTCTCTTTGATTAGAAGTTATAAATTCCTATCATATTATTTTATTTTCACTTCATCAGCTAAAAATCAACAAAACAGAAGTTGTAAGTGCACTCTGCGACTTCGTTTATTGATATCAATTTACTGTAGGCCTAATGTATTTTGTAAGCTCAGGTTAGCAATGACTATACACTGATTCATGATTTATTGTAAACAACGAAACTGAAAGTATGCATTTATTATTATTATTTAAGAGATATTGAGTAGGTAACTGGTAGGCCTAGGTAGTCAGTTAGTCAGTTGAAGTATAATTATTATGGCTTAATTCACAGATTAGATATGAACACAAGAAATAGAATTGGAGACAGTGCTGAGCCTTGAGGAACTATATTTTTAGGATAACTTTTTTGCTGTTGTTCCATAGTAACTCTTGCTTTCTGATTGTGTAGGAAGGATCGTATCCACTTATTCATGTTACCTCTAATTCGATTTCATTGCAGCTTTACTATAATAAGTCCACCTGCCATCTTTCTAGACCTTGTCGAAAGCTTTTTGGAGATCTATCCATAGGGTGAAAACTTTCTTCTTTTCCTGAAATACATCTATGATCTGAGCAGGAATATTATTTGTTCTTTTACACTCTCTAAATCCAGCTTGTTCTGGCACAAATATCATCTATAATTCTAGGTACCATTTCGGTCTTCTGTTGACTATCATTTCCATTGTCTTGTAAACACAACTGGTTAGACGTTTGTCCTTGCTTTTCATGGACACATGAGTGCTTCTCTCCGTGACTGTGGTACGTTCCCTGTACTCCAAATTGTGTGTCCATAGTAATTTATACATTGCTACATGTTCTAGGTTCTTAAGCATTTCATTTGTGATGACGTTTGGCCCTGGTGATTTTCTATCCTTTAATTTCCTTATAGATACTTTTATTTCTTTTAACATGAATTGTCACTGGGAGTTATCATTTATTTGCTTTCTTAATTTCCACAGTTTTTTCCTTTTCAAAATTTAGTTTTTACAATTTTTCTTTCCATCTTCTTCTCTGTGCTTCTATCTTTTCTTTAGTAAACTTTGCTTTTGTAGAGCAATGTGGTTCTGTTGGGATAGTTGCATCTCAGCCATATTACGTACTTCAGCCAGTTCTTCCTATAATTTTTTTTGGAGCGTGTTGGTCCAATATGGTACATAATTCTTCCTCGCTCCTCTTGGTATTGTCTCCTTAGCTGCATTAAGTATTCCATTATTAAACTTCATGACAATTGTGTTGATAACTTTGCCTGTTACTTGTAGATTTGCTTTTTTTATATGTGTGCTATTTTGCTTTCTTGTAGTTCCATCTTAGTTGGTTTAGCTGGCTTAGTTGGTCTTGTAATTGTTTTTGTTCACTTGGATGATGACTAGGTTATGATCACTGCCACCAAATTGTTCACCTATTGTTCTTTCCATTATTCCAGCCAGTTCTGAGGTGCAGAAAGACAGGTCTGGGATGGAGGCGTCATGCCATCTTCTTGAGCAGAAAGTTGATAGATCCTGTGGATTATTTAGGAGGATTGGGTTATCATTTTACCATCTTTCTCTTCTCTCCTTCTGTCTAAATTGTTGTATCTCCAGCTTTGGGAGTGGCTGTTAAGTCTCCCTCTGCCAGTAAGTGTTTGTTAGGGATGTTACCAATACTGGCCACATTTAATGGGATGTCATCAGTAGAAGTTTAGTATGTGTTCAAGGGTGTTGTTTTTTATGTGAATTATCTGTTATTCAGCACCTTCCTTGTGTGTTTTGGTTTCTGTGAAATTGATGTTTTTCTTGACCAACATTTGTAATGCCGCCTTTCCTTCAATCTTTCCTGTCAACTCTAAAACATTGGTACCTTTGTATTTTGAAGATTTTTGTGTGTTGAGATGGGTTTCCTGTATGCAGCAAATACTAATCTCTTTCTGGTGCAAGGTGTTTTTTAGTTCAGTTTTTGTGTTTGTTAACTCCCTCTGCATTCCAGTGCATAATATTTAGAGGGGTTGTTGTCCTGTCTGGTTGGCCAGTCGCTTTCCTCTTCTGCCTCCTGGCACCACAAGATAGACTATAGGGACCTCTAGTAGCTAGGGGGTGGATTCTGTCGAGGTTCAAAAGCTAGCACTGATCCTGCCTGGGGAACTTCTTCACAGGACAAGCACCATGATGATTTTTTAAATTTTGTCGTGCAGACATGTAAACTATTCAGGTTTGCATGATACCATGGTTGCTGGTGCACCTCTCGGTGTGATATCTCTGCCTAGCACCTATGTTTGCTTGGTCAGGACCGTGGTCCTGCTCAATAATGGGTTGGCTCAACCAATGTTAGTTTCCTGCCTCTTTTGGCTAAGTTAAGCCCCATCTCCAATTCAAGGAGTTGGCCTCGATGGGGTAACAGCCGATTAAGAGTTGGAGAGGAAAAAAAGCCAATAAACAAATAATACACACTTCCTCTCATTGACAGAAAATATGGTAATTTGTACCATAAACCCATCATTTTATGGTTATTAACAAACAATTATTGCTATCTATCTTAAAAACAACAATCGTAACAACTGCTGTGATAAATCCGTTCAGTCTAGATAATAATTAATCATAAATCTTTAATATGGTTATAAAATAATTCACTTATGCAAAATATGATGCCCATACGCTTAGTAATTATGGAGATAATAGACAATGTCAGTGTTCATCTATTAATGAATGCACTATAGTAACAGTTAAATACTGTAGAGTAGAGACATCCATTTGAAATAAAAACAGGCATCAGACAAGGCTGTGTACTATCACTACTTCTGTTCTTATATACATGGACAGGATTACATCAGATGAAGAACACAGCTCATAAACGAACTGCTATTGTATTTGCAGACAATCAAAGTTTAATAATATACATATCTAAAGAGGAATTACATTGGCATTTACATTTGTGCACAATACAACATAAGACTAAACACATCTAAAACAGAGACTATGAAGATAAGCAAAATACCAGGCTAGTTAAATGTATATGTCAATGGTGCAGAACTAAATCAGGTCTCAGAGTTCAAATATTTAGGAAGGTCTTTTCAGAGGATGGCAAACTTGATAGAGAGATCAAGGCAAGATGTCAGAAAGCCAATGCTATGACTTACCTGCTGTTGCCAATCTTCAAACACCCATCAATCTGCATGGCTACAAAATGACAATTGGTAAAATTGTATTTTCACACCAACTCTGTGTTACCAATGTCCTACATGGCCCTTGACAAAGACACTAGCGAGAAAGGTTACAGTATGTGAAATTATATGTTTGAAGAAAGCTATAAATGTCATGAGAAGAGACCAGCGGAAAAATGAAGATGTCAGGAAAGAAATAAATATGATTTCAAGCCAAACTACATTGAAAAACAGCAAACCAGGTAGTTTCGTCAAGCCATGAAAATGGAGACAATGCAACCAGCCCTTCGTGCATACAAAAGCAGAAGTTCAGACTACATGACATGAGGAAGACCAAGAACTAGATGGGCAGAGACAATTAAAGAGACACGGGCTGAACATAGCGAATTCGACCCAAATGGCCAAAGACAGACAACTCCAACTTTCTACCATGAAGTGAAAATGACAATAGATAGAATAAAAATCAACCATAAAACATTGTGTTTATATCTAGCGTTTATCAAAAATTATTCATTTCCAATTATTTTGTGAATGATTTTGTCTAGCAATGGCCATGCTCTTATTTTTTTTAAGGGCATGTCTATCATCGCTCCTGGACCTGCAGAACTATCTCATATCCATCTGTGGCTGTTATTAATTGAATCATAGTTTAATTCTGTATCTGATTGTGTGTCCGTTTTATTGCTATTTCTTGTTAAATAGTTAAAATCAGCGATATTTTGGACCTGGGTATCATCAGCTTCAATATCTATTTTGAAATGTTCATTGAAAAATGCCACAAAATAATTCAATTTATGATTATCTGAACTAAATTTTCAAAAAATAAGTAATATTTCCAAACGAGAGTCATCTGCGACAGTGAAAAGGACTTTTGGACTCAACAACTTTTTTCATCCCTGGCAGTGAAACTGTTAACTGAATGTGTATAAACATGAATTTGATTGCTTTATATAAATATAAATAATAAACATGAATTTTTTTTTCAGATACATCATTGGTCACAATTACTTCTAATAATCATTTATTGCATTAGAGAGACAATTACATAAAAGTCAAAATTGATTATGGAAAAAATGAACAATATTCTTGGAAGGGCAGCAAGCTCAGGTAATGAAACATCAAATAAAGAAGATCAAGAACCAAATGTAACTGATGTAGTGAAAACAACTAAAGATGCTTTTTACGTTGATACTGACCTCATACCACAAGCAGCTTTAGACGAACATGGATCATCTGAACTTCACGATCTGCATTTAAGTGTCTTCAATCAAGATGTTTTTGAGCAAGGTTTGTTTAATTTATCTTTTGTTTTTTATTTAAATATGAAAAAATAATTATTTATTCAGTCATTAATTTTTTTTTTATTATAGAAATGAAAAAAAAAGTCTAGCCGTTGATTATTAGTTATCAGCTGATGTGATTGTACTCTGGACAAACTCATAGATGTGCCTTCTCCTCCTGCAAATGTTGAAGTATAAGCATATTGATGGTTTCCTTGGCTCATTGGTTAGCACATTCCTAATTCTGTCCTTCATATACCAAGATACCAAGTTGTACTAATGTTACACTCATACAAAATTACTACATTTGTCTTCTTCTTCCTCTATGTTCTTGCTCATCTTACTGCAGATTTAACAGGATATATTCCAGAGAATGGAATGTGTTGTGTCATGATTTACAGTTTTGCTGTGATATATGTGCCTTTCTGCCTCACACATCTGATTTAAGCAGGGCTTCTGACACACTTTGACCGTCTGTGGGATGGAACAGCCAATTTCACCCCATAACCTTCTTAGTCCCCTCTTTACATGGAAGGTAAACAGTGTTCCATTTTTCCCCCTCCCTTTTGGGTCCTGGCATAAATGCTGAATTTTATTCTAGAAGTCCCCATCGAGGCCAGCACCGTGTAGTGGTGATGGGGCTTAGTTCAGCCATCAGGGGCTGGAAACTAAGACTGGTTGGGCAGTCCCACTCGAGTAGGACCATAGTCCTGCCCAAGTAAGCAGAGTGCCGAAGACGGAGGCATCCAGCCAAAAGGCGCACAGATAATCACGATGCCACGCACAAAACACAATGGAAACATGTCTACATCTATAAATAGTTATGGTGCCTGCCCTGTGGCAGACGTTCAGGCAGGGATGGTGCTGGGCCCTATACCTCGAAAGGGCCCAACCTCAGTTACTGGAAGTCCTTCTCAATTGCCCCGAGGAGCCAGGAGGCAAGGGAATAGAGCTACTGGCCAAACAAACAAACGACCAATAAAAATAATGCACTGGAATGCTGAGTGTGTCAACAGTAAAAGAGATGGATACAGCAAAAAATTGGAACTTGAAAATGTCCTCAGTGAAGAACAAGTTAGTATATGCTGTATCCAAGAAACACACCTCAGCAGCGACATAGCCTTCAAAATCAGAGGCTACCAGTGCTACCGGTCTGACAGAAAGGACAGGCGAAAGGGTGGAATTCTGACACTTGTTAAAAACAATATCAGCGCATGTCAGCTGGAAGTATATATGGAAGGGGCAGAATACCAGATGCTCCACCTAAAAACAGACAGTGCAGAATTCCATCTCCTGAACTACTACTGCCCAAATGATAAACCATTGGCACTAGACACAATTCCAGACAAAGAGAGACTTATGGTGTGTGGTGACTTCAACAGCCACTCTCAGAGCTGGGGCTACGATCATATCGACAAGAGAGGTGAGGAACTTGAGAGCTGGCAGGATGAAAATAATCTCATCCTTATTAACCAGCCAGCAGACTCACCAACCTTCTACTCGAGAGCATGGCACACCACCTCTACACCAGACCTGGCGTTCCACTCACCAGGCTTGGAATGGAACATCACACGTGCCGTTGGAAAGCAGCTTGGAGGTAGTGACCACAGACCAGTATTTCTGGAAATCCACAATGAATTTACCAAGGACAGCAGCACACTCACTAGGTGGAACTATAAGAGGGCAGACTGGAAAATGTACCAGCATTTAACCAGTGTTCTAGCTAAGGACATGAACTTGGACAAAGACATCAATAGAGCAGTGAGTGAATTTAATAGATGTATACTACATGCTGCTAGTAAAACCATACCCAGGGGGGCACACAAAAACTACAAACCCTACTGGAATGATGAACTGGAAAAGCTGCAAAATGAGATGGAAACATCTAGACAGCAGGCTGAGAACAGACCTAGCCAAGAACATCACAACAAATATCAGCAAACAAAGGCTAAGTTTTAAAGAGCCAAGTTACAAGCCAGACGGAGCAGCTGGAAAGAAAAAAAACAGAGTCGCTGAACCTAGAAAGAGATACTAGGAAATTATGGAAACTTGTAAAACAACTAAATGATGAAGGTACAGGGAGCAATACCAGGATCACACTTTATAAAGATAGAAACATTTTAACAGGTAAACATGCAGCTGATTCCTTTGCAGAAGACAATAACATCAAAGTCAGCCCAGACAAACAACAGGAGGTTCGAGAGAACCAGCAAAACATTGGACAAGGCGAACCTATACCTGAAGTCATGGAGGCACCAATCACAATGAATGAACTGGAGCATGCAATATCCAAATTGAAAATGAAAAAGTCCCCTGGAGCTGATGGAGTGTCCAATGAAATGATTAGAAACCTGGGAATTGCAGCAAGAGCAAAGTTACTGCAGGTCTTTAACACAAGCTGGTCCACAGGTAATGTACCACAGGCGTGGAGAGAAACAATAATGATACCACTTCTCAAATCAGGAAAAGATGGCAACACAGTCTTCAACTACAGGCCCATCAGCCTCACAAGCTGTCTATGTAAAACAATGGAATGCATTATCAATCTTAGGATGCAGTGGTACCTTGAAAGTGAAAACCTTCTGGTATCACAGAAAGCAGGTTTCAGACAGTGCTACTCTACTGAAGATCAGGCAACCTACCTCTCCCAAGTGATTGCGGATGCCTTCCAAGAAAAGAAACTGGTACTAGCAGCATGGATAGACCTCAGGAAAGTATTTGATAAGGTCTGGAAAGAAGGGCTCCTAAAGAAATTCCGAAATTGCAGGGTTAGCTCAATAATGTACAAATGGGTAAAAGCATACCTGCATAATAGAAGAGCCAGGATACAATTTGAGGTCGCAAGAGCAAGAAAGTTCTACTGCGTCATGGAGTCCCCCAGGGAGGAGTCCTGTCGCCCACACTTTTCTTGGTTTACATCAATGACCTAGTTGCTGAACTACCACACGGGATCAAAGTGGCAATGTATGCTGACGACCTGGTGCACGGAAGAACATGCAACAGTGGCCACTAAACAAATACAAAGAGCTATCGATGCCCTAACCTTATGGGCAAATAGATGGTGCGTCAGCATTAACACAGATAAGTGCAGCACTACACTCTTTACCCTCTCACCAAAACAAAAAGCTGGTCATATCAAGATAGATGGAGAGCTCTTGAAAGAAGACAAACAACCCACATATCTCGGAGTTACTTTTGATGATAAGCTGACATGGAAGCAGCACATAAACAAAGCAACAACAAAAGCCAGGAGGAAGCTAGCTATCCTGAGAAAACTAAGTGGAACCACATGGGGAGCCAGTGGAAATATACTCAGTAAAGTTTACCAGCAAGGCATAAGACCACACCTGGAATATGGTTCAGCTGCGTGGTGTCCTGCATCAAACACCACATTACAAGATCTAGATAAAGTACAAAACCAGGCACTGAGAATAATGTTGGGAGCAATGAAATCAACACCCATAGCAGAGATGCAGAAAATGGGAAGAATGCAAACACTTGGCGAACGCAGAGACACAAAAGTACTAATTCAAGCAGAAAAGTTTCAGTGTATGCCAAGTCATCCAATGAAGGAAAGATTCCAAAATCTAGCAATGGGGCGACTGAAAAGAAGCAGCTTTATCCATCAAGCTAAACGACTCCGTAGACAACTTACAGACCTACCTGAAGTTGACAGCCACTTAAGGTCTGTACCAGAACAAACCCAGTGGAGTGAAAGCCATGGAATGCCAATATACATTCAGACCCATGTGAAAGGAATACTAAACGAGGACGAACAGAACAGTGTGCAGTGAATGACAGTCACCCTCAGTTTCCTGGATGAGGAATATCCACAAGATATCATGGTCAGAGTGTACACAGATGGGTCAGCACAGAATGCTGTGAGGAATGGAGGTGCAGGTGTATATATAGAATATCCACACAAGCCTAGATATACAATCAGAACACCGACAGGAAAATTCTGCAATAATTATGATGCAGAAATCCAGGCAATTAGTGTGGCAGCTAAAAAAACTGCAGAACTCCAACTCTGGCCTACAGCCTGTAGTATTCCTGACAGATGCAAGGTCAGTGCTTCAAGCTCTCCAGTCTGAAAAACTAACAGACTTGAAAAAACTACTTAGCGAATTGTCTTACCAGTATAGGGTAACCCTCTCACTGTGGAATACCAGGAAATGAAAAAGCAGACCAACTGGCTAAGGAAGGTGCTGCCGAAGACCAACCAGATATACCAATCACCTACCATCAGAAAAAACAGATGATCAAGTCAATAAGAAAGCCACAAACACCAACACAAGATGACTCATATTATGAACAGACCAGAAAAAGTTATAATTCTACGTCTCAGAACAGGACACAACCCACTCCGCAGTCACATGTATACAAAGTTCAAGATTGGCAACACAGCCATGTGTACATGTGGACAGGCAGCACAGAGTGCCAAACATAGTTAGTTAGTTAGTTAGTCGTCGGATCATCATCACTGCAAACTGGACACATCCATAGTTGCTCCGATCTCTCCTTGAGTGTATCCGCCATCACACTTCTGCCGACAGCACCGGTCCTATGCCGGTTGACCATCACTCCTCTGCGCCCTCCAAAATGTTCACCCCCAGCAACACCGCATCTCAATCTTTAACCCTAGCCACCGAAAAGGAATCATCATCCACATTCGTCTCACTCCCGCGTGTTATATCTCTCAAGGAGTTCAAAACGTCAGCGCGATCCATTGCCCCATCGCCCTTTGCCACAATCGCACACGATGCCAGTTGATCCGCTCTTTCATTGCCTCGAACGCCCACATGTCCTGGCACGAAAATAAATGCAACCGCCTTTTAGCTTGCATCTCTCAAGGCCCCAATCCACTGCCCGCGAACGAGACCCACATGTACCTTCCTAATCACACTCACAGAGTCACTCAAGATGCAGACCTGCATTACTTTCCGTGTGCGTAGCCACTCAAATGCCCTGGCCACCGCCATAGTCTCCATGGTCATACTACTCGTAGTGACCGCAAAGCCACCACTTTCCTCCTTGATCGCTCCACCTGCGCACCGAGCTGCAAAGGCCCAAGCACCGCGAACATGCCCAATCACAGATCCATCAGTGTACACAATCACATCCCCCTCCTTGGCACCCCCACTGATCAAAGCCTGCACCTCCTTCTCCACAGCCGTGGGACACCACTCTCCGCACCCCCTGCCAAGTGACATCACTACTCTCAAACAAGTTTCGAAATCCGTGGGTAGACCCATCCACTCCGCACCAACCGCCACATCCTGCAATCGGCACACGCCCTGTATCACATCCTCAGCACGTCCCATCCACGACCCTCCTCTCTTGAGTCTGCTGCCCCTAACTTTCTGTATCTCGGAATGCAACGGGCGTTCCCTATCTGCATGTATTTGAAGGTACGCCCATGCACGGCAATACTGCAATCTATGCTCAGCTGTTGGGCAGTCAAGTAGGTATCGCATAGCTCTTGTCGATGTGTCTCTTGTGCATCCCAGAATGATACGCATTGCTGCATTCTGGACTCTATCCAGTCTTTCGATCTGAGTTTGGCTAAGAGTCAGAATTGCCAGTGCATATTCCACCACAGCCACTACCAAACCCTGGTACAAAAGAAACAACAATCTCTGCTCACATTGCGCAGCAGCCATAACCTTCATTGCTGCTAAGCCTTTGCCTGCCCTTATGATAATGTGGTCAACATGTTCCCTGAAACTCAGGCTTCTGTCAAAAAACACACCCAGACATCTCACTGTGCCAGTTCTTTCCAAACCCCTCCCGGACAACGAAACTTGTGGCATGGGTGTCCCTACCATGTGACCGCCCAAGGAAAACCACGCCACGAATGCCCCAGACGGACCAACCACCGCCCCCGCATCTCGACACCAATCTGTCAGTCCGTCCAGCCCCCCCCCCCCCCCCCCCCGCAGCCCCACGACGCACTCCTCTCGACCTCTGCCCCGTCCACACACCAGGACACCATCGGCACACGACATCGCCCGCCAACACCCGCGATCTGGCTGCCAGCGACATGCACTGTGCACACACTGAAAAGTACAGGAAACAGAGGCGATCCCTGCGGCAGGCCAGGGCCAACAACCGTTGGTGCAGATATCCAGCCACCACACCCAAGAACCACAACCCTGTGCACCAGGGCGGCGCCAACCCAACGCACGACAAAAGGACCAACCGCAAGATTTAACAGCCGGTGCATCAAGATATCCAAGGACACCCCACTGCACGCATCCCCAAGGTCTACCGCGACCGCACATGTCTCCACGCGCGAATTGAACCCCTCAAAAACATCCTGCGCAAACATGGCTGCACCCCGCCATGTCCCCCCCTCCCGGACGACATCCTCCCAACAACGTTGGTAAACACTTATTTCTTTCAAGACAACACGACACCTTCCGGGCCACAACTTTTTCCAAAAGCTTGCCAACCGCATTCTGCATAGTTATTATTCTGTAGCCATGTATCCTGGTGTGGTCCTTCCCAGGTTTGTGTAGTGGAACTAAATAGCTGTGCAACCAGTCCTCTTTCACTGTGCCCTTTAGAAGGCTATTATTGAACATGTCCGCCAACTCTCCCAACTCCTCATCCGTGCCAAACATATACTTCAAGAGTGTTCTGAGCATGAAACGCTGAGGCAGACATATTGGCCAGAGGAAACAACGCTGGAATCAAAGCTCTATGGGACACTGTATGAACTACAGAGGACAGTGAGTTTTATTAAGGAGACAGAATTACAGATATAGACATTTTTCAAGTGAACGAAAGAAGAAGAAGAAGAATTCTAGAAGTGCCATCTATCACAGCGACAACATCAAACAGGTGCTCGCTAAGTGAAAAGTCTACTGTAATATTTCTTAAACCTTTTGTTATTGCGGAACCCCTTGTCTGAAGCCATTTCCTGTTTGCTTATATATCAGCAATATCAACACACAAAAAACAGTACTGCAGTGAATCCCTGGTCATTGGCATAATTGTAAGTGATTAGGCTGATTTCTTGGCAAAGGAATGAGGATCACTTAAGAAAATTGAAATTTTATATAATAAATATACATTTTATACCATGAATAATTGATTAATAAAAGCAGAATTTAAGAACATTGTGGACCCAATTACAGAACCCAATTATCCTTACGACCAAATGCCAAAAAAAAACAACACCATTATCTTCAGATTATATATTGCAACAACAGACTGAGAAGTCACATGTACAGTAATCTCAAAATTGGTGAAATAGTCTTGTGCAACTGTTGACTGAGCCCAGGGACTTCAGCACATATTCTTCATACATGTGAATCAATTACCAAGAGAACATACATGCGAACCAAGAGGAAAGGGAGAAAATATGGCCTTCTAAGACTGCACTTTTTTTAAACAGGTGGGGCTCTACGGATGATCTGAAGTGAATCAAATTTTATTGAAACTATTCTTGCTGTAATAGGGAAACTGACTGAAGAAAGATGAAATAAGTATAAATATAAATTGTTGAGCAGCATCTTATCACTGGACCTTCTATGTGATGTATGTAAAATAAAAAAAAGTAAAGTAACCCATAGCATTTATTAATGCCGTAGCGGTGCTAGATGTTAGAGATCTCACATTTCAGAGGCTCTGCAAATGAGGGCGGTAGCCATCTCCTCTCCCTCGCAGTCTTTACTTCCCGGATTAATACGGTACCCATTTAAGGCTGGGTCGACCCGGGAGCCGTTGCGATCTGAAAAACATTTCCGCTTCAACTGGGGAATGAACCTAGGACCACTCATATGCGAAGCTAGTGCGCTAACATGACTCCCTTTGATGTATGTACATACAGCTGAAAAATATTGGTTGTCAAGTTTGATTTTGTATTTGTTTAAAATCTTATTTATTTGATTGCAATAAGGTGTTATGGAGCAGGTTGACCATGCCTTGGCCAAGGAGGAGGAAGCAAGGCTGAGAAATATTCTTCAGAGGGAGCTCACTGCTATAAGTGATGATATTCTGTGAGTTATAGACCTTGATTATTTGCTCCCTCATGAGTTCTTTAACTGAATCGGGCCGGAATATTTTTAGCGTTTAAACGTAATTAAATTTTGTTCGATTTCTTTGTGTGCACATGCATCACGGAAACAAGAAATAGTACTTCTAAATATATTTACATTATAATGTAATATATATATTTCGAAACAGACACGGACGGAGAATGTGATTATCACAAGATCATTTTGAAAAGAAAATGTGGTTAATATATAAAAATTATTTTAGACAGAAAAGAAAATATGTAAATGACACATAAATATTATTTTAGATATGATATTTGACCTTACCGCATTTTTGAATCAATAAATTCCACTCAAACTATATTATTTCTGTTAGATAATCCAATTACGTAACACAATAATGTATAATATATATGCATAGTGCGTCAAAAATGTATTATTTAGAAAGAATTTCGACATCTATCAAAAACAATAGACTTAACTTTACACGATACTCAAATGAAAATATGGCTAATTTTTCTTACAAAATGTCGTAAATTTGCAAACACAATGCTAGAAGCATTTGCCTGGTTGGATTTCATAATAAATGAGACCAAAGTAAATAAAATAGTTATTATTTTACGAAAATAAGTAAATTGGAAAAAATATATAAAACATATAAGGAAAAATGAGGCCACATACCCCCATTATCAAAACTTATCAAAACTTAACAAAATTGATATCAATACACATAAAAATCATGCAAGAAGTAATGTGGACATATTACACTTTCAATTGGAAACATTCTTTTGTTGATATATATACCGAAAAAAACAACATGAATGTCATTGGAGTATGACTTATAGGAGTCTTTTCGGCCAGAAGACATAATGTTTACTGACTTGTATAAGTCTCCCCGGCTGGAATGAGTTAAAATATAACTAATACAGCTTGCAGGGTGATTGATTATTTGCTCCTTATGATTTATTTAAAATATGACTAACTCAATTTGCAAAATAATTTGATTATTTCTTCCTTATAATTACAATTCTTTACAATATGACAGACTTATAGCTTGAAGTGAGAAATTTATTCAAACTTAATGTGTTTATGTTCAGAGTTATAGTGCAGTTGTAGAAACATGATGTAAGAAATGAATAATATATATTCCCTTGCTGTTATTGTAGTGTTTGTGCCATTTTGCTGAGATATTTCTATGTAAGAAAGTGATCCTACCAAATTTAATCATTACTTCTTCACTCAAAGATCAAGATGGAAATAAAAAAACAGATAATATCTACAATTTTTATGCCACCACTGCTACCAATGTCAAACATGGTCTTTAACAGCCTTGCAGCAGTGGGAAATCGTTAAATGTGAAATGAAGTGTCTGAGAAAAGCTGCAATGGTTACCAAACTAGATAAAATAAGAAATGAAAAATTAGGAAAAGAGTTGGTATAATATCATGTATTGAACATATTGAGAAACAGCAAGTAAAATGATATGGTCACCTTATGAGAATGAGCCTAAACCAAATACCAATAATATAACAAAATAATATCCTGGCACAAAGCCAAAGGTAGACCAATAAAACAGTGGATAGAAAACATCAAGATAACCTTGAACAAACATGAACTAAATGCAACCGTGGTCATACATCTGGCCTTGGAATGACAGCTTAAGCTCCCACCCCTATGCTTAACGGCAAGTGTGAATGCGATCAACCATCATTCATCTGGGGACAGATAAAAGACACAAAAAAGAAATCGGAATATAAATGAAAATAAGCATGATGATGATGGTCCTAACATACAAACAATTAGTAATATTAGAAATTACTGTAGCAGAATATTTCGTTTAAATTCTATCATATGAAGGCTTATTTTCGTACAGAATTCTCAGTATGAATATAGCTATATAGATATTTATGTGTATGGTCTGTTTCAAACAATAAGGTCATCTCATGTTAGCACATCCTTGGAAGTATACGCTGCATGTACTTGGAAGTATATCTTTAGTCAAACATTCTGTTCTAATTATAGTACTCTAAATTCTAAGATTGTCTCATTTTACATGCAATAAGTTGGTTGCATATTCTATAAAAATCAGAAGTTTACACACAAGACTAAATCAATGATGCACTCATCTCTAGCAGTATGACACAAACTCTTTTCTATACACAAACTATTGCATATCCTACCCAGGATGTCGTTGTCAACCCAGCATTTTGTGACTAGAAAAAAAATAGACATTATTTAGCAACAATAGTTTACTATTGCTTTCAAGAATGGTCTGGTTTACCAACTGTCTGCATCAAAATACTTGTTACCATGGTCTTCTGAGATGTGCTGATTACCTCTAAGTCAAATTATATCATTATAACTGGGTAAAATTTATATCATTATAAATGTAGCTAGTAGTTTCAAGTTATTAAAAATAAATTTCCAGCAATATACTGAACCAGCAATATACTTGTCTTTATTTGTTCATTAGCAATGATATAGAAGACATTTTCAGCACTGTTGATATAAATACTTATTTATTTAGACTGGCTAAAAAGGATCTATCAAGAGCCAATGAGGCAGAGGCTAAAACTGAAGAGTTGTGTGATCATGACAGAGAAAACAGAGGTCACCAACGACAGCTTGAATCTATCAGGAAACAGAAAGAAAACAAAGTTTGTCTTTATTTTTCTATGTTTTCTTACTTTTAACACTATAATAACTAAGCTTGACAGTATTATATTTTATATTGTTTCTCAAGCTTGACAGTATTATTTTTTATATTGTTTCTCAATCTTGTTATTATATAGAAGCCATAGGACTTACTTGACACCAAGTTAAGGTATCCGAGACAGTAAAATACGGACAAGGAAATGAGAGCAAATCTATTGCTTTGTAGAAATTGAATTGCAAGACATAGTAGTCATTCTAGCTTCAGGGCTAGCAAACCATCGCTCCAAGGCCCTACTCCACATTGTTATGATCATTAACAACAGATGGCAACAAGACAGAGTCTAGTTTAGGAGTAAGGAGCAAACAAAATCTAGTACCCAAAGATGCAGTCATCACAACCAAAGCTATAAACTATGAAATAATACATTTGATTTTATAAATTACATCCTACTATCCTACTACGCAGGAGTTTGAGAATAAAGAATGTCAGCTTGCATTTGTTTACAGCAGAAAGACTAAGGTAGACAAACCTGACAGATATATTTGTTAAAGTCAAGGGTGTTGCATCTTGTTGACCTAAGCTACAAGCATAACACATTGAAAGATGAAAATTTAAGAGAAAATGTGTGGAATCTGCAAAGGCCTCCTCCTGGTGGCTGAATTCATACAGGTAACTCACCTGCATAAAATACTGAGCATAGGATACTGATTGCAGAAGAAGAATAGCACTTGAAATATAATTGCAAATAAAATATAATGTATAATGGTGCTAATTATGTGTAATCCTGCATGGTGAAAGTTCAATACCCCTTACCTGAAGGGATTGAAACTACTTGAACCAACCAATCTCTATACTGTGCCGTCAGTGTAAAATGAATGATCAAAATGATATAGTACATGTGAAAATTAAAAAGTACAGATATTGCTTTCTTGTAAAATATTCAAGTAACACATTTGGGAAGATACACAGGCATAGAAATTAACAATACCTGTCATCTTGGCAGTCAAGATATCTACCAAATTGTGAATAGCCCAGAACAAGTTGCCATTCAGTGCCTCAGAACAGGACACAATTGAGTCCATAGCCACATATATACAGAGTTTAAGATTGACAAAACAGCCATGTGAACATGTGGACAGGCATCAGCTAGCTGATAATATTCTTCAGGAATGCTTAGAATATGAAATTCTGACACATATACACTGACTAAGAGAAACAGCTGAAAGAAAAACTATATGGACCTCTGTATGTGTTACAAAACAGTCAATTTTATCAAAGTGGCAAATCTTCAGATTTAAGTAATCACATTCCAAGCGAATGAAAGAAGATGCAGAACAATCCCTGTTTTGTTAGTTAGTTATTCCTCTAGGTCCAAAGATGGCACATAGGCAGATGTCATAGATTTCCATGTCTCTTGTTTCATTGCAATTTGCTTTACGTCTTCATTGTTTCTGATACCGATGGTGAAACGCTCTCTTGTAATAGTTGTGTAAATTTTCTTTTGGTCTTCCTCGTTTTCTCTTGCCCTTTGGTGACCACATCAAAACTTGACAGGGGAGTCTTTCTGTATCCATTCGTAGCACATGTTCGGTGTAATTCCAGTGGCGCTTTCTAATATAGGTGGATACATATTTAATCTCATTTTTGATTCTTGTCTGACAACTGTGTTTGATTTGAAGTCTGACCAACGTATGTTCAGTAGCCTTCTAAGACATTTATTTTCAAGATGTTTAGTTTTTGTTCTAAGTTTGATGTTGTGTTCCAACTTTCGCATCCATATGTTAATGGTGGAATTATGCAGGAGTTTTGTGTTAATTCTTAGTGTTTTTGAATGCCAGATATTTGATAATTTTTTTCGCAAATCATAAATTTAAAAAAAAAGAATAATCCTTAATAATAAATAAATTATAACGAATAATAAGTTATGAACAAAATTATAAATAAATAATAAGAATTTTATAAAATTAGAAATGACATTGTTTCATTCTCATATTGCCCTCATTTGTTTTAATTTGTCTTTTGTCAATTTTTGTTCATCAGCTGAAACAATTGAAAGTGCTCAAAGTTCGACGTGAGAATGTCAGGAAGAAGCTAGCTGGTTTTGATAGTTCAGCAATGGATGCAATGAATGATGAGCAAGGTTTGGTTGATTAGTAAACATTTACTGTATCTACGGTTTGGTTACAGTTTAAATATAATTGCAATAATATATGTGTTGTGTAAAGTACAGAAGGAATGGATACATATAGGTGGCCAAATTAAGCACTACAAGGACTTGTTAAAGACTTTGCTGAAAGCCTGTTGGTAAACTATGATACATGGGAACATACTGCACAAAACAGAGTTACATGATGCTCACCAATAAATAAAGGCACGACATCTGGAAATAAAGGAGAATGCAGCAGCTCAACAGCAGAGTATGATTAGTAGAGATGGGCAGATCAGATGCCATCTAAAGTGATATCATGCCCAACCTGTCCAAGGACCATTGGGGCTAGCATTAGTCTTAATATCCATTTACAAACTCATAGACAAGGACATACTTCTAACTGAATTTCATGAGGCTAATGTATACGCACTATGTTGTGTGATTCCCATAACTAACAGATAGAAGACCATTAATAGGCACCTTCTCATGGTATATATTTGTAATGGAAGTTCTAAAGCTCATATAAAACTCCTGGTCAATACCTGGTGGATCACGGTCAGGCAATATATACTACCGTCTGGAAAGATAGAAAGGCACCTACTATATATATATATATATATATATATATATATATATATATATATGGTGTCCACAAGTGTTTCTCTTTAAGTGAAACAATACATGTAGAAATTGTTCACAGATGTCAATATGAATATTTGCTATTTTTTTGTACCACTGAATCAGAAGAATCTGCTAGACTGTTAGTCAGTGTGCATTATGAAGGAGGATGATAACTTTAGGAAGACAACAGTAATTGTCCACATTAAATTTGAATAACCTGCTTGTTTGATTTCATCATTACCTGTCCCTGAAATGATAATACAAATATAAATCAGAACTACAGAGGGTACAACAGACCCATGTGAAATAAAAACAGGTATCATTCTTCTTCTTCAGCATTCATTCTCAAACTCCCGCTGGATCTCTCTTGTAGCAAGACAATGGTCCTACTATATTTTCAGCAGTATGTAGTCCAAAGAACAGAAATACATTGTGTCGCCTTTTTATTTGCGCCAATGGCCCAACATATCCGTCTTCAGGGGTGATTGGCATAATTAAAGAAGCAGATCCAAGAAATGAATCCACAACCACAGAGACACCAAATAAAGAACATGGCTCACTAAACCAACTGCTATTTGCAGATGATCAAAGTTTAATATACGGATCTGAAAATGATTTCTGAGAGATCCCTTGGGATCATTGTGTAAATCTATTGAGTTATGTGCCATGAATGGCACACTCAATAGGAAGCATGCTGTGTTGTTTAGAGGGATGAAGTATATGAAATCTTAGTACAAAATGATTTGAATGATCTGGCCTTTCAAGCCTATTTCTCATTCCGCATTGCATTTTAATCTATGTAAGTACTTCCATTTTGTTCATATCAGGACTTTTAACCATCCAAAAAAATAATGAAAGTCATGGTATAGGTAATCCTGTGTAATAATCTTCCTCTGTATATGATTGCAGTAGAATTATAGTATTATCCAGAGTTTGAGAAAGAAGACAGCTAACTATTCTACTCTTATATTAAAGGTAAAGGTAAGCTGAGTTTTGAATCAAACAGAATATAACGTCAACATATTCCAGGGGGTATTCAACCTTACAAAACTGTTGACCGTCACTTTTTAAAATGTCCACCACTAGATGCTATTAAAAAAATTCTTCTTTTATTAAAGCCAGATAAATGGAACATCCTATATTAAACGGAGCAACAGCTCACAAACACATACATATATTATACAATGGCATTGTGTCAAAGTGCACGAGCACATAGACCATTGGATCAGCAACCAGCCAGTTATGTATGAAACAGCGTCAAAGCACCCAGTTTTTCCATAAGTACTCAGTGGCTCACCAGAAATTACTGGACTAATATCACCAACCACACTTGTTCAGTAGTGATGGTGCCATTCATTGACCTTCCCAGAATACGAACCTTGGTACCCTACTTCCTTGTTGGGTGAATCATGGGAGTAATTTTAATTTCCAATCACAAATAACAACGAAACTCGAAACCTTGGTTGCTGGTCGGCTTCGAATCACTGAATAATATACTATATGTACTCCGATATGTTTATTAGGACCTAGTAAGTCTGTAACATTTCACACTGTACTAGCAATCTACAGTATGGGATTCTAGTGTGTATAATATCAGACATCAACATTAATATGCTTTTTAAAAAAATCTCAGTGATCAGACTGTTAGTGTTTTCATTGAGATTGCCCCAGAATGGAATCTACAATGTTCACTTAATTGTTGCTGATGTGAATAAAATGATTCTTTTACTGCTTTCGCTCTAGTAAAACCACTTTTTCTTTGTGATTTGAGTCATATAGCTATTATATGTTGTGCTGATAAATTTCCAGCAGAGCGTCGCTATTTGCACTTTTCATTCATTTGGATCCTCTGGAATGTAGACATATCTCCAATTTTGTTTACTCTATAAACTTGACTGTCTCAACACATCTTATTTTAGCTTGCCTTTGGTTTGGTAGGCTTCCATACAAAATTGTTGAATTACACTATATAAAAACAAATATGTTTTGTCATATAAATTTAACTACTGAATTAATGTCAATGTTTTCAACAGACGGTGGAAGCACATTTGATGAGGCATTTGATTTGGGAGCTAAACCAAAGAAAGAAACTGACAGGGAGCGTATGATTCGCACAGGAGAAATGACACCTTTTGGAACAGTTGTGAGGGCATCTGCAGCAAAAACAAAACCTGTACGTCTTTCTGATTTTGAAAAGGTACTTGTGGCTAAAGTGTCTTCACAACAAAAAGTTCAGAAAAATTTCAGTAAATATTTAAAACGAAAGACTGCAGAAACAACTAAGGCCAAGATGGAAAAGATTGGTGACGACAACCAAGTGAACTCTGGCACATCTGTGGAAGTTGAAAAGACACATAGCTTTGACAAGATAAATCAAGGAAACAAGAAGCAAAAATTGAGGCATCTGCGAAGAAAACAAAATCCAGAAAATCAAGATCAACAAGAGCTCATAGATGTCCAAGTTAGTGATGAGGAAGACTATGACAGGTATGTTTATAGACTAATGTCTTGATAATTTATGTAATGTATTTTTCTTCACTCATGTGCTTCTCTGGGACCTGAGAGGAGAACAAAGAATAGTAACTATGATCTATCATGTATGTTATAAGAGGCAACTAAGAAAAGTTAAGTCTGGTGTTGGCTGCCATATTCAGTAGAAGATCAATGACCAAAAATGCTATCCAAAATGTTGGATGTGTTGGACTTAAATGTGTAAATGTTACAGCAAAACTGTAAACTACAAAATAATGCATACCATTCTCAGGATTGTATTCTAATAATTGACAGGAGTGTGAGAGTGAACAAAGATGAGAAACAGAGATAATTTATTTATAAATTGCTCATTGCACTTGTACAACCTCTGTTTTGTGTTCTTTCGTTGAAGTCAGCTCTGATATGAATTTCTTCAGTGAATTTTAATGTGGTCACCAATCTAGGGGCATAACTGCAGTCTGTTTTTCAGGGCATTTTCCAAAGGCCACCAATTTTCATTGTGGTATTATAAAGTGGACGATTTTGCAAAATATTTTCAATGTTTTGTAATCATCTTGCCACTTTTATGTCATATTTGCAGTATGTTGTCAGGACTCAAATCGGTAGCAAAAAATAGCGATACTGTGACTTGCCATGCAAATCGTAAGTAGAAACTAAAGATGTAGGGGGGGTGTGGGAGGGAGAGAAGCTCACTTCTATTCCATAGGTCAAAGTGACACAAAATCTATCCTGAAATTTGATGTGTCATATCAAAATAATTACAATCAAGTTGTAAACCATGATACAACACATTCCACCCTGTTAATAACCAGCATCAGATTGATAACAAACTCAGAATAATAATAATATAAATTACTAAATATCATTGTTTCCTATATGATGTAAGGTTTATTTGTTTGTTTGAGAACCCCCGGAATTGCGAGCGATTAGCTCTTATGTGCACTATGTGCAGTGGGGTGGTTTTTCTGATCTTTCTTTCATACCCAGAAGACTTCAGCTTTCGGCTTAGTGCAATACCTATTGAAGGAGTCTTGTACTCAGAGGGGGTTTATAATTGTATAGATGACGTGCTACAAAGATTACAGAAGAGAGCTTCAATATAACAGTATGTCATCTACTAAGGTTTTCTGTTGCATGGGTGGTTTTTCTAGTGGGCCATTGGTGCGTATGATGTAAGGTAATTTAATATAGTTTTTCTGATGGTAGAAACTCACATTTTGTCAGAATAAACAGTCTACGACTAGAAAATGTATCCTTCTATTCTTTTTAAAATTTTAGTTTGTGAATATTGTATCTTTATAATCTGAAGCATTATTTATATTTATAATCTGAAGCATTATTTATATTTATAATCTGAAGCATTATTTATATTTATAATATGAAGCATTATTTATATTTATAATCTGAAGCATTATTTATAATCAGGATTGAGGATAATCTTGATGATGGTGAGGATGAGTATAAACCCAGCAAAGAAGAGTTACAGGGCGAGTTTACAGATGATGAGGAATATGCAGGTACACATTTTGACAGTAGGGGAATTATTGATAACAAACTGTTAATTTCTATAGCATCAAACTCACTGAGTTGTGTTGCATTAAGTCTATCATATGACATGAACTCTTTTTTTTTCATGTGTTCTCAAATTTCTGTAGATAAGCAGAATATAGTTCAGAAAAAACTAAATGTGAGAGATGTTGAAGATGAATAGCCCTGTGGAAGATGTTGAAAATGAATAGGCATTTTGAAGATTAATAGTGCTGTGGGAGATGTTGATAATGAATAGGCATTTTGAAGATGAATAGGCATGTTGAAGATGAATAGTCCTGTGGGAGATGTTGAAAATGAATAGGCATTTTGAAGATGAATAGTCCTGTGGGAGATGTTAAAGATGAATAGGCCTGTGGGAGATGTTGAAGATGAACAGGCTTGTGGAAGATGTTGAAGATGAATAGGCATGTGGGAGATGTTCAAGATGAATAGTCCTGTGGGAGATGTTGAAGATGAATAGGCATGTGGGAGATGTTGCAGATGAATAGGCCTGTTGAAGATGGATAAGCCTGTGGGAGATATTGAAGATGACTGATACGCTTGTGATTTCATTTTTCCCTGAGGACCCCGTAGTCGTAACCTTCGATAACAGTTACCATGTTGTTCCATTGTCCTGCGTGCTGTGAAGCCAGTTTCTAATCAAGAATCGAAATATTTAAGATGAACAGGTCTGTGGGAAATGTTGAAGATGAACAGGTCTGTGGGAAATGTTGAAGATGGATAAGCACGTGGAAGATGGATAAGCCTGTGGGAGATGTTGAAGATGAAGGCTCAGAAGATCACATCTCATATGATCTTAGTTATTGTAAACTGATGTGTATACAAGTGAGAAAGATGCAGAAGATTTGTGCTTTAACTATGTCTATGTGATAACTGAGTTCAATTTCAGTAGGCAATTATGTATCTAGACTGTTCAGAAAGCAGTGATGATCTATTGAACATAAATATTGCTTTAAAAATCACTACAGCAAAAAAGGCTGGTTTGCTCGCTAGATTCTAAATAGGATGTTACTAACTTTTGTTATGATCATGTAATTAGTTATGATCATGTTACCCAAATAAGTATACTATTTTATTCAGTGTGCTTAAGTCATGACAATTCTCCATGTGTTGTAACATGTGAGTGCTTACAAACACAAACTCTGCTTACCCTGCCTGTTTAGTTGACTATATCAACTAGTAGGATTGCAAGAATATATTAACTAGCCTGGTTACTAGAATTTGACCATTTCATATCACTGGCCGTGAAATTTATGTTTTGGTCCTTTATGTATTTTTTGTCAATTTTTAAAATGTATTAAAAGTTATGAGTTTAGCCATATGAGCCATATTTTACCTGAAATTTGACCACAATCAATTTTACTGTCTAGCAACCCTGTCAAATAGCCATGTAAAACTCTTACCATTGGGAGTCATTGTAGTGTAATACCTAACTCACTTGGGTAACTACCTATCAGGTGAACCAGTTTTTTAATTCACCCATTACACATGGTTCACAAAATAAAATTCCTATAGTACAGCGTGGCTATTAACATTACTACAAGCCTTCTTGCTGAATTAATTTGGACCATATTCATTACGCTACACCCGTGTGTTGCCGGAGCCCGAAAGGGGAGCAAAGAATAGCAACACTGTTTACCTTCCATGCATATCGTAAAAGGCGACTAAGGAGGTTATGGGATGGGGTGGCTGTTCCCATCCCATATAGGGTCAGTGACCCAAAGCCATGCTGAATTTGGATGTGTCAGGCCGAAAGGTGCAGATATCGCAGCAATGCTGTAAACCATGACACAACGCATTCCGTTCTCCAGATTACATCCTGCTAATCTGCAGGAGTTTGAGAACGAATGCAGAAGAAGAAGAAAATTACGCTTTTTGTTATTGTTGGGATTTTGATCGGTCGCTATTTACATACTTGGAGCCGCATGCCAAAAATAGCCAAGGTCATCCAATAGATGCACGTAAATCAGAAACTAGTTGATGTTTAAATTTTAGTTAACAGGTCTCTTATACTGCCGATCGGTTCCGGGTACAGCCAGCCACCAAGAGATGGATACCAGGAGCTTTCTTATATTGTTCTATGTAAATCTGCTGTTTAACTCTTTATATATTTGTTTCTGTATTCACTTACCAATTAGTGTAGAGTTTTACTGCAGCCTACTTCACACTAGTTGTTATATGACATTTGCTGAATGGAAAAATCCAGAATACTAGTTGATCACTGACAAAGTCATTATACTAGGAATCTAGCAAAAAATAAGTAATTTTCATTTCATTATGTATGACATTTATCACTTCATTTGTTTTTTATCCATTCATGAATACAGATAACTCTGGCGAGGAAGAGGGCAGAAGTGAAAGAAGGAAAACAAAGTCTAGAAAAAAGCCCAGAAAATTACCAAAATACAGAGGCAACAGTGATGAGGAGGAGCCTGTGAGAACAAAAGTTAAGAGGGACAGGTCCATTAGAAGAGAGAAGGATGATGCTGATCCAGAGTCATATCAAAAGAGACTTTTCAAGTGTGTATTGAGCATGCTTCAGTTGTTGTGGATGTTTATTATTTTGTTGATGATATTTGATTTCTTTCTCTGATGTTTGTTCTTTTGTTGTGGATATTTCATTTCTTTCTCAGATATTTGTTATCGTGTTGTAATTGTGTTGTGGATATTTCATTTCTTTCTCAGATATTTGTTATCGTGTTGTAATTGTGTTGTGGATATTTCATTTCTTTCTCAGATATTTGTTATCGTGTTGTAATTGTGTTGTGGATATTTCATTTCTTTCTCAGATATTTGTTATTGTGTTGTGGATATTTCATTTCTTTCTCAGATATTTGTTATCGTGTTGTAATTGTGTTGTGGATATTTCATTTCTTTCTCAGATATTTGTTATCGTGTTGTAATTGTGTTGTGGATATTTCATTTCTTTCTCAGATATTTGTTATCGTGTTGTAATTGTGTTGTGGATATTTAATTTATTTCTCAATGTAGATTACAATTATTTAAATTTATCTCAAATTCCCACCAGGACAATGGTCCTTCCATATTTCCAGCAGAATGTAGTCCAGCGAATGGAATTACATTGTGTCATTATTTCATTTGTGCCAATGGTCATACACATCCAACTTTGGCATGGTAACTAATGAGTTCGGTGTTTTATCATCACTTCCACTAAATCGTTCAGTCATCTTAGTTGTCTACTGCTGAGTGTTCCCATTATTGATGGTAATTTCACCTGTGTGTTTTGTAAAGTTAGCTTTTTGTTGTGCTTTTTTTTTACAAAACCTCTGTATTTTTTATGTTGTCTGTCCTGCTATCCTGATGCTCATTATGTTGCAAAGACAATGAAGGTGAAAGATATTGAGTTTTCTATTATGTCTGGAGTAGGATGTTGATGTTTCTGAGTCATTTAATGATGATGTTCCTCCTTCGCAAGCGAAGATGAGCACGGCATGAAAAACAATAAATGTGATGAACAAGTAGAAAAACAACAAAACATTTGTGATTGTCTAATTTGGTTTGTGAGTTTGGAGATGCCCAATGAGTCTGATTTATGCCAGGAAAGTTCTATTGCAGTGCATGCAGGAGTATAGAGGGTAGGAGAGTTTTAGGATTTGTCCTTCTGCTTTTGTCGCTTGTAATTTGCTAGCAGTATTCTTTCTTTTTAAAATTTAGTGATGTCAACAGTGATCTGAGTGTGCCAAGCTTAGTGATCAATGGCTGTAGTCTCACATGAGCTAGGATTGATAAATAAACCATTTAATAAACTGCAGACTGTATGATTTATACAATATTATGATTCTGGTTTGGAACCCTGATGTGATTATTGATTAGATTATTTCCATTGACAATGTTTGCCAATTGATATTTATCAATGATTAATTTAACATAATTTTTTAAGGCTTGGTTTCAGATATGTTTTGTTTTACAAAACTAATCCTACATAAATTTATATTAAAATTAATAAATGTAAAACATAAACTTACAAACATTGCCAAAGGAGATAATCACATCAGGGTATTTGTTCCAAAAAAGAACCATTTTATTTATAAAATGTTTTCCTATAGATATGTTTTTACGTTTGTTTTGATTCTAGGAATTATAAGAAATAGATCTCTTGAATCCTTTTATGTAATTATGGAGTTTCACAAGAAGATTAACTCTTAGTGTTTGTAGAGTGCTTTGAGAAAAAGCCTCCTATTCAGATGAAAATAAAAAATGTAATTGTATGGGGATTTCTCATGAAAATAAATTTCACTACATAGGCATGCTATATACTATAGGGTTACTGTTGCGCAGTTGCAGGCCTAGTGGGCTAATGGAGAGAGCATCAAATCTTCCACATGTAGAAATGCATTTTATAGTATGTTATTCTCCTGCAACACCCATGTGTTGCCTGGACCCAAAAGGGTAGCAAATAATAGCAAAGCTGTTAACCTTCCTTGTATGCTGTAAGTGGCAACTAAGGAGGTTATGGGGTGGAGTTTGCTGTCTCATCCCATATATGGCCAAAGTGACCCAGAAGCCATTATGAAATCTGATGTTCCAGGCCGAAAGGCGCATATCACAAGAAAGTTGTAGAAACCATGACACAATGCATTCCATTCTCTAGACTATATCTTGGTAATCTGCAGAAGTTTGAGAGCGAAGAAGATCCTCATTCAAGAACTACATAGTGCTATGTCTTTCTTCAAATAAAACATCTAATGTACATCTCATTTCATAAACAGGCAGCAAAAGTTGGATCTTAAGAAAGAGGCAGAGGAAGATAATATCAGCGACGAAGATGAAACAGACTTTGATGGTGATTTTCAGGTTCCTAGACAACTGTGGAAAAAGTTATTCAAGTAAGATTTGATCTTGAAATCTACTTAAAGAAAACTAGGTCACTTTTAGTTTTTATTGTTGTGGTACATATATTCCTCTTCTTCAGTCTTCATTCTCAAGCTCCCGCTGGATCTCTCTAATTATGGGACAATGGTCCTACTATATTTCCAGCAGGATGTAGTCCAGAGAATGGAAATGCACTTTGTTGCTGTTTTATTTGTGCCAATAGCCCTACATATCAGTCTTAGGCGGTGTGTGGTACACATAAATTTAAAAGTTTCAGATTTTTTATATATAATGTAAATTGTTCTTAAATACATTATTTAATGCTGTTTTATGAACATTTTCTCTGAATTCTATGTAATTGAATCAAAATGTCTGTTTTGTTCTGAAATTGATAAAAACTTGATCAGGTGTACATTAAAAGATTTATAGTACCACATTCTAATACCACATTTTAACCTTTTATTGATTATCGTATTATTCTTGTGGTGAGAAAAGATTGATCAGACAAATATTTCCTAAATAGAGGAAAATTCTGTGATTGGGAAGTGTTTTATCATTTTTTTCCAATGATGGTAAATTGACCCAGAAGAAAGGAATAAGTATTTCCCCATCAGACAATGCCACCAATGTTAGAGCAGCAAAATACTTGATTTCTTGATTAGAAATCAAGAAAATACATGAACTACAACAATGAATGGATTGCTGGGTAACTGGCTCTAAAGGAAGAGCATTATATGAGGATATGTTGTACCCAAGGCCCCACACCAACGTAAATAGCCTACACTGAAATATTTAGGCTGCAAACATGACCACTCAACAAACACCTACAATGAGTTATTTGCAGACCATATAGCAACCACTGCAATAAGCAAGAGCAGGAAACAGTAAAACACTAAATAATTCTTCACTTATATGGCCTTTAGAAACAACTGTTACTACCAAATCACTATTAGAAGCATTACAAAGCAACAAAAGTGAAAGCATAATACTTACATTGTGTTTGTTCCTTTTATTTATTGTTATTTTCTATATTTTATTATTTTATATTGAATTATAATATATTAAACCTATTTACTTTATTTGCATTTACCTCTATTTGTATGGTTACTGCTGCACTTCCTTTTTGTCTGTCATCCTCCGATATTTGGGTTATTTACATACATTTAGGCTAGAACTGAAAAATAAAGAAAGAAATATTATTCTTAAGTGGCTACCTGCCCACTGTAGAATCACTGGAAATGAGAGACCTGATGCTCTGGCAAATGCAGGAGGAAAAATGAACAATTCAGTTAGCCTCTACCATACAGTGTGGCCAAAACACCAATTTGCAACTATTATACACTATTATACTAACTAATATCTGGAAATCTAAAGATCTAGGAAGAAACACAAAACTAAAGCTATTCAACTCCTGTATTGTCTCAGTATTAATGTATGAAAATGAAAGCTGGAAATCAACTCAAGCAACAGACCAAAAATTAAACAATTTTGAAAACGTCTCCGGAAACTGATGAACATAAAATGAAGCGATTTTGTCACAAATATTTATTTAAGAAACAAAACACACCAAGAATATATTTCAAATGTCATATGAAAATGCAGATGGAAATACTTCGGCCACGTTTTAAGACTAGATGAAAACAGAATATGCCAACAATCCCTTACATGGACTCCTGAGGGTAAAAGAAAACGAGAAGGGTCTAAAGCAGCCCTAAAAAACACCATACTTAAAAAAATGGACATAACAGGCTGCAAGACTATACAAGAACTAAAACTGCAGGCAGCGGACTACAACACATGGAGAATCAGCGGACTACAACACATGGAGAATCGAAACCTTCACCCTATGTGCCACCTGCGGCACAAAATGAACAAACTAATATACCATGGAGTTAGAAGGATATGAATATTGATCAGAAATAGACCTTATGCAACAACTGCATAGGCAACAACAGGCCATCATCTTTAGATTTAATACAGGCCACTGCAAACTACTAGGCCACCTGTACCGGATCAGGGTGGCCCATACAAATGAATGTCCATGTTCATCGGGACTACAGATTTCTGACACATACTCCAGGATTGCCCAGATTAAACAAAACTGTGAGACAAGACATGATGGCACTTTAGTGAACTGAGGCAAAAATTTTGGGAGAGCTGCTATGACCTGGAGAAGTTTGGGACCTTCATCCTGATGACTGGCCTGAAGGTCTAGCAAGACCAAAAGAATCCTGAACACAGAATACAAGGAAGAAACAATTTAAAAGGCGTTCATGGAAATAACATTTTATAAATCAAAATAGTTTAGCGGGTCTAAATGTTTTATATTGTTTGGTGGGTTTTTATCAATTTTTTCTGGATTTAAATATTTATAAAAATTGCATACTTATTTTTCATCTTGTGTGTAGACTCATATGTAAACTTGAGCACTTTGAAAGAAAGTAGTGATTAGACTGATGTTTCTGCCACCTCCAAAGAACTTGAATTAGAATGGCACTGGTGACACAAATGAATGTCTGTGTGTGACAAAATACAAACTCCTAAACATAAACTTCAAGATTGCCCACTCTTTAATGAACAGAAAGACTTGACCTGGGTACAGAGAACTAAGCTGAGGCATAAACTTTGCGATTGTGCATGGACCTGGAGAAGACTTGGACCATTGTCCTATTGACTGATCTGATGATTAACAAGATCAAAAGAATCCTTCATGCAGAAGAAGGCACTAGTGACTGTTTTATCCACTTCCTATTTCATGGACTTAATTTTTAGCAGATTTGAGAAACCGTGTGTTCATATTAATGCTGTATATTCTTTCTCAGTTATCAGAAAACAGGTGTCCGATGGTTATGGGAGCTGCATTGTCAGCAGGCAGGAGGGATTGTTGGAGATGAGATGGGACTCGGTAAAACCATTCAGATAGTTGCTTTTCTAGCAGCCTTGAGAAAAAGCAATGTAAGGAATGTCAATTTTCCGTAAGTGACAAATTCTTACTAGAATGGTCTCACTGTCTCTTGTAGCCTAGAGTTCTCCCAATGTGTCTTTTAAACTTAAAATGCTCCTAAGATTTCTTTTGAGCCTAAAATGCTCCTACTATTTCTTTTGAGCCTAAAATGCTCCTACTATTTCTTTTGAGCCTAAAATGCTCCTACTATTTCTTTTGAGCCTAAAATGCTCCTACTATTTCTTTTGAGCCTAAAATGCTCCTATTTCTTTTGAGCCTAAAATGCTCCTACTATTTCTTTTGAGCCTAAAATGCTCCTACTATTTCTTTTGAGCCTAAAATGCTCCTACTATTTCTTTTGAGCCTAAAATGCTCCTACTATTTCTTTTGAGCCTAAAATGCTCTCACTGTCTCTTGAAACCTAAAATTCACCTAATGTTTCTTTTAAACTTAATATGCTCCTACTGTTTCTTTTGAGCCAAAAATTCTCCTACTATTTCATTTGAGCCTAAAATGCTCTCACTGCCAAGTGTACAATACTAGCATGGAATTATCATTTGTTTAAAAATATCTTCCTTATCCAACCTTCTATCTCATATTCTGCAGAAACTTAAAATACTAAAGTGTTATGAATCACTAAAAATACACTCATTTGATGTTTTGACCAAAATACCTTTATCAACACAGGACATAAGACACAGTAGGGGCAGACATCAAATTTCGTGCAAAGAATAAACCATTATATGCAGACTTTGATCAAGACATATCAACAGTGAGAAGTTACATAAATAAGAAACTCAAAATTGGTGGGACATACTTCTACACTGAATCAAGAAACTTGAATACATCCATCATGCAATCACAATATATACATGACAATATTATTTTTATTTAGGTTCTGGTTATCAATTAGAGCCTACCTACATATTTTCTGATTTATTAATCTAAATATTATATCAATAATTAATCAATAATTAATTTAGATATTAATTTTTTAGGGTTAGCTATTTTTTACATAACTAATCATAACCGTAACCCTAGATATATTTATATTTAACCTTCACCGCACCTATATTAACACCGGTCAACACACAAAAATGGAGGCTCACACCGTTGGCGACATACTCCATCCAATGAGATATCGTTATAATAGATGCCCCACAGCCTGATTGGTTAATGCAAATACTCGGGAAACATGCGCAATTGAAGCCGGTTCATTTCTATGTCAGACACGATCGTTGTAACAATGGCTAGATAGAAGGTACACGTTTCATAGCAATTAATCTGACCTGCACACCGGTACGATGCCATGATGGTGGATCGGTTTTATAGACCTTTCTTTCATCGTATTTTGAATAAAATAACATTGAATTGTGGTTTGAATCATGAATTATTGGGTTATTTAGTTTCACAGCAGTGAATATACAGAATGTTGTGTTGGTTTCGGGACTTGTAAAGGTTTGATATTGAATATGTTGAAGTGACACCAAAAATGACTCTAGGCCTAAGCTCAAAGAATGATTTTACTGCAAATCTATATGTTTTATATAGTTCTCCCTGCAATATTTTGATAATTTCGCAATGAAAGAACATACATACAACAGATTTGCGTGTGATTTAGTGTACAGTGTTGCCAAGCAATTTGATAAGTAAGGTAAGTTATTTTTTTTTACTAATTTTTTTTCTCTTCATTTGTTATAAAATATGTTTTTGTGTGAAAAACGTCTTTACTACTTTCTCATACATCTGGTATCACACACACGTACAGAAATTACACTAATATATGCAGAATTCAATTCTTTATTTATATGTGCAAATATTATTTAAATATCTCTAACAACCAAAAAATTATCACATTTTCAAAACAGTCACCATCAATAACGCAAATTCTCAAAAAATAATCTGGTGACAGGAAGACGTTTTGTATTTTCTAATCCGGCTTGCTAAAGGTTAAATTAATAAATGATAAACATAAACAATAAACATAGCCAAGAGAAATAACAAATATGTAGGCACTAATTCCAAACCAGTTCCTTTATTTATATCACTATTCTTTTCTGTCTTGTCCCATAAGTTGTGTGATGTGATGTGTACAGATGATGGAGAGAGAATGAACCTATCAATGAGATGAAACACATTAAATAAATTCTTGGACATAATTTTCGAAATAGTTGCATATGTCATTTAACACTTGTCGAAATTGCTATGATGCATCAGAAATACAGCCACCATAGTGATATTGTTACTAAATATAACCTCACCCAAGACAATACGTCTTTCCAAAATGGCTGCTCCCATAAGTTGCGACATTTAGTGGTATTTGGTGGCTAAAAATTATTAAAATCTCATTGTTTTTCCACAAATTTGATTGTCAGATATAATCACCATGACAGAAAATGTTGACCAACATTACAGCAGAGATGATTCTGATTTTTTGAGTGAATCTGAAGCTACAAGGGATGTTTCATGGAGCAATTTCGATAGCCTAAATGATAGTCCTAATGACGTTAATTCTGTAATCACAGCATAAGTGATGT
The DNA here is from genome assembly GCA_034231615.1 of Meghimatium bilineatum. Classification (NCBI taxonomy): domain Eukaryota; kingdom Metazoa; phylum Mollusca; class Gastropoda; order Stylommatophora; family Philomycidae; genus Meghimatium; species Meghimatium bilineatum. Next base: position 26,132,641 of record CM067320.1, on the reverse strand, counting down.
AGGTGATTTCTTCTTCTTCTTCTGCGTTCGTTCTCAAACTCCTGCAGATCAGCAGGATGTAGTCCGGAGAACGGAATGCGTTGTGTCATGGTTTACAGCACTGCTGTGATATTTGCGCCTTTCAGCCTGACACATCCGACTTCAGCATGGCTTTGTATCACTGACCCTATATGGGATGGGACAGCCAACTCCATCCCATATCCTCCTTAGTCGCCTTGTACGACATGCATGGAAGGTAAACAGTGTTGCTATTCTTTGCTCCCCTTTCGGGCCCTGACAACACACAGGTGTGTAGGTGATTTAGTAAGTATAAATAGGGTTGAAAATGAAGGTAGGCATGGCAGAATTGGCCATGAAAGGACTGACATGCACAACAATCATTGGGCGTAGAGAAAGCTTGCTATAAACGAACTTATTGAGCTGAATACTCTTGCTCCATACAGTGAACAACAAGATGTCACAGATGGATTTCAGTGCATCAATTTTTTAAAACTTATTTTCCCTGACATTGTCATTCGTCATATCACAGAAGAAGTGAATAGATATGGTGAAAACCACCTAGCTGAGTACACTGGCAGTGTTAAATTCAAGAAGTTGTCTTGGGACACAACTGATACAGTTGAGATCTCTGCTTTCATTGGCTTACATATTGCAAAGGGAATGTGTTGCAAACCAGCAGTTTCTGACTACTGGTGCAAGAACTATTAGTTTAACGTCAGACCCTATTACAAAGTCTGACTATGATTCCCTGTTAAAGATAAGAGCTCTTCTTGACATCATTTTGACAACCTACACTAAACAAGATTCTGAAACTAAAAAAGCAGATGATTCCGTCTTTTGTATCACAGAAGATAAAAATATGCTGGCGGTCACTTAGCATGATGCAAAAAGGGTTAAAATAATATAGTTAGATAGCCCTTGAAAATGTCAATTCAATGATACCTCAACCAAGTCTGTAGGTCAATCGTGAAAAAAGTTACGTCAAATTAATTTGACATCAAAATAATTTACATAAAGCATATAGGAAAATATAAATTAAACTTCTTTCCTTCTTTCTTTCTTTTCGCTTTATACCCCTTTATGCCTTGCAGCATTAGGGGTAGAAGAGTTCTCTGGAGATGGCTTTTTTGTTTTCTTCATATATGTTTGTTTTCGTTGACTCTTTTATTTCTGTAATGCAATTATTAAACTATTATTGTTATAAAAATTATATAAATATAAGATTATAAAAATAATAAATAAATAAAACTTGTGACCACAAAATGTAACCGAGCTGATAATTTCTGAATTTTCTTTGTTATTTTCAATAATGCAATGCACAAACTATATATTTTTGTGTTTGTGAAGATACAATGCCTATGTTGATCACATTTCTGGAATTGTTAGATGGACACAGAACTAATTGATATTCTTCAAAATTGCAGATAATTAACATAATTATAATGAAAATAAATTAAATATCTATTAAATATAATAAAATACCACATAAACTATATATTTTTGTATTTACAAAGACAATGCAATGCATTTATCACAATGTTATCACAATGTGAATCTCAGATGCATATACAACTAATTAATATTAAAAATGGCAGCCTAATTTGCATATTTAAAACAAATGTTGACGTTTTTGTACATATTAACTACTGTTTTCAGCAATGTCCAGCCACTCTTAAAAGTTACATATATAAAAAGAAAATTGTTAGAGAACTTCATAAATCTAGTAGAAAGCCATTGCAATGATGTGCCCACTAAATGTAAACACTGGTCACAAGAAAATTATAACCTAAGCAAAATTTTTCGTACAAATCCTGGATGTCCAAGTAGTTACATTACAGATTAAAAACATCTCAGAGGTTACTTTAATAACCTTTCTATCATTTTTGAATTCCTCAGTTATAAGGGTCTAGGCCCCACTATTATTGTTTGCCCTACCACTGTAATGCACCAGTGGCTGCAAGAGTTTCACAAGTGGTGGCCAGATTTCAGGGTTGCCATTCTGCATTCTTCCGGATCATTCTCTGGTTCTGAGGTAAGCTTGGATTATGTATTTGGTCTTCATATTTATTTTTGAAATACCAGATTGAGCACTTTTTGTCTAGACTGTATGCAGAGGGAGATTTGTTTGCAACTTGAGCGAACAATATCTCTGACCTCCACTGTTAAATTAATGTAGCTTGTAGGTCTGTTAAGTTATGCATCTTGATGGCTGTTGGACTGGTCATGTCTGTGGATAGGTTCAGTCAGTGCTTTTGTCACAAAACAGTGGTTTTAAAAGTTGTGCTATATTATTTTGAATGAAAGTACAGATGCAAACAACCCATTAAAAATAATCTAAGTGATGACTAAGGTGATGACTAGGTTATGGGGTCAAGTAGACTGTGCCATCTAGAGTAAAAGTGACCCAGAATCCATATTCCTTATCCGACAAAAAAGTGTCATAATTGAACTGTGCCCTGAGGATGCTATATTGAAAGCATCAAACACAAGATATCAATGTCTCAAGCAACTTAAGAGAAATTTCTTATCGGGAAATACACTCCCAAAGAAAAGGAATTGATGTCTGAGGGATGCACAAGTTAAACATGACCATCTCTGTACTGAGTTGATTTTCAGGTGGTGTCTTGAAGACTGTTGTTGGTTATTACAGCTAACCTATAAAGTAAAGCACAACTAACTGAGTATGCTGGTCTGAAAGTTTTAACATTTCACAACTGAGTATGCTGGTCTGAAAGTTTTAACACTTTACAACTAACTGGGTGTGCTGTTCTGAAAGATTTAACATATAACAACTAACTGGGTGTGATGGTCTGAAAGATTTAACATATAACAACTAACTGGGGGTGCTGGTCTGAAAGATATAACGTATCACAACTAACTATGTATGCTGGTCTGAAAGTTTTAACATTTCACAACTAACTAGGTATGCTGGTCTGAAAGTTTTAACATTTCACAACTAACTATGTATGCTGGTCTGAAAGTTTTAACATTTCACAACTAACTAGGTATGCTGGTCTGAAAGATTTAACATATAACAACTAACTAGGTATGCTGGACTGAAAGTTTTAACACTTTACAACTAACTGGGTGTGCTGTTCTGAAAGATTTAACATATAACAACTAACTGGGTGTGCTGGTCTGAAAGATTTAACATATAACAACTAACTGGGGGTGCTGGTCTGAAAGATATAACATATCACAACTTCAGTTGTAAACTTGCCTATGTGTTGCTAAAGCCTAAAAGGAGTGCAAAGAATAGCAGAATTGTAATCTGTCATTCAAGAGGAAACTAGGTAGGTTTGGGAGTGGGGTTGATTGTCCCATCCCAAAGTGACACAAAAGTTATGATGAAGTCGGTTGCATCAGGCCAAAGTTGTAGACATCTTAGACTAGCTGTAAACTGTGACACTACACATTCTCCAGACTACATGCTTCTAGCCTGCAGAGTTTGAGAACAAACACAGAAGTTGTAAACTGTAGTACAAAAAACCTGCAATCATTAATCTCAAATTATAAAAAGAAATTTATATGATTATCTTTGTGTGAATGAAAAAAAGGAGGAAGTTGTGGACAACAAACAATTAAACAAGTTAAACTCCATATTCAAATTATCACAACAGTGCCCAAGCAGATGAAACAGTGCAACATATACTACTGGAATCTCTAAAACATTCTTTACAGCACCACATATATGTTATTCCCGCCGAAGACGGATATGTCGGGCCATTGGTGCAAATAAAACGGGGACACAATGCATTCCATTCTCTGGTCTACATCCTGCTGGAAATCAGGTATGGCCATTGTCCTGCTACAAGAGAGTTCCAGTGGGAATTTGAGAATGAATGCTGAAGAAGAAGAATATCAGTTACAAAACCCTTGCAAAATCCTGAACTTGGCTTTGACTGACTAAATTTTTGGAACTCAGCAGCTGTAGATAATAAACAAAGAGCTATTCCATTCTTGATTGAAAAGAACAAGTGTTATGAAGTGTTATGATACTCAGTCTTGTTGACTCAGGTTTGAGCCACTGTGAGCTCTGAGGATTTTTTTGGTTCTTTCATGAGTACAATTAAACAGTTAACCTGCACAGTTTGGGTGATGTCTTGTTAGCTAAAATATCTAACTGGGAAAATTATAACCCATGTTTAAAGTTGTTCGTGCTTGATTTATTCCACCAGTATGATATGGTGCGGTCTATCGCAAAAAGTCAAAGTATTCTTATCACATCTTATAACACATTGGTCATACATCAAGAGTTGGTGTTGCGATTCAACTGGCATTATGTTATTCTTGATGAAGGTCACAAGATACGCAATCCAGATGCCAAAGTTACATTGTGTTGTAAACAGGTATTTCAAATTTGTCAACTTTATATATTATTATGTTCTTACTTATTATGTAAGTGAATTGTGAAAAATTGTTTGTTACAGTAGTCCCCTTATATAAAGAATTTATAGATTGATTGTAGTTTGAATTTTAAAAATATATTGCTACAGAAATCTAATTATACAAAGATTTCTAGACTGATTGTTGGTTGATATAAAAAATATATTTTTACAGAAGTTTTTTGTATATAGAAGATGTCAGGCCATATATATATATATATATATATATATATATAGGCGTACATTGCTTTAGACAAGGTTTAAAGTGGGGCACAGTATTTACTTGAAAATTTTGTCTAATATTTATGTGTTCTATTCTAAAATATAAAGTTTTATATAGTTTTAATCAAAGTCAATGTATATTCTGTTGAAAGAATGTATGGATTGCATTATAAAATATTTTATTGCAGCACCGAAATCAGTTTTTTTGCAGGATAACATAAATGTGTATCTAATCCTCAGTTCCGCACTCCTCATCGAATAATTTTATCAGGCTCCCCAATTCAGAACAACCTAAAGGAATTGTGGTCTCTCTTTGATTTTGTGTTTCCTGGAAAGCTTGGAACATTACCAGACTTCATGCAGCATTTCTCTATACCCATTGTACAGGGAGGTTATTCAAATGCTACACAAGTACAGGTATTTGTTCTTTATAAAATTATCTTACTTGGAGAATAGTCATGTTAGGTAAGGTGTTGACTAGAGGTTACATGAAACCATAAAAATTATGTATGAGAAACAAGTGAATTTCTTCATTTCTAAAACTCATTTTTTTTAAATTGGAGGATACCAAATATTTCAAATGATGATAGAATTGTGTTTCATCCATTAGATATCGGTGGGTACACGATTTCAGAAATAAGATACACAGATGACACAGTCCTTCTTACTACACATCCTGAGTGACTGAAACAGATAATCATAACAATAAAGAAATACAGCGTGATCCAAAAACTATATCTAAACGCACAGAAAACAAATATTATGACAACAGACAAAACAAAGATCAAACCAATAATCAACATAGACAATATAGAACTAGAATATGTAAACAAATTCAAATATCTGGGATCAAATATAAACAGTTTCAGAAATTGTTCAGTCGAGATTAGGAGAAGACTCACAATTGCAACACTCAAATTAACACAAATAAGAAAGCTGTAGCAAGTAGTAATAACAAGATTAAAGTAACTCTTTTAAGATCATATGATTTCCCATTGACAACATATGGATGAGAGACGGACTTTAAATAAGACAATATCCAAAAGAATACGTTCATTTGAAATGAAGTGCTGCAGAAAGATCCTACGAATATCATGGACAGAGAAAAAGAACATTGAAATTTTGAAATTACTGAAACTAAATGAAGGGTGACTTCTAAATATCAGAAGGAAGCTACAGTATTTTGGACACTTAAAACAACATGATGGTATCGAAAGGTTGATTCTGGAGGGCAGAGTACCAGGTGAGAGAGGAAGACAAAGAAGAAGATGGACCAGCGATATCGAAGACTGTATGCACATGTCACTGTCTAATGCAGACCTGCTCGCCTGGGACAGAGAGATCTTCAGAGTATCCACGATAAAGACAACGTTCTGGACTGAATATGTCACTTGATATATATATGGTGATGATAGAATTCTAAGGAATAATGCGATTATCATTCTTGTTTCTTGTGTCTGGTAGTGGACTTTTGTCAGGTAGTTGACTCATGCCAGGTAGTGGACTTATGTCAGGTAGTGGACTTATGTCAGGTAGTGGACTTTTGTCAGGTAGTTGACTCATGTCAGGTAGTGGACTTATGTCAGGTAGTGGACTTATGTCAGGTAGTGGACTTATGTCAGGTAGTGGACTTATGTCAGGTAGTGGACTTATGTCAGGTAGTGGACTTTTGTCAGGTAGTTGACTCATGTCAGGTAGTGGACTCATGTCAGGTAGTGGACTTATGTCAGGTAGTTGACTTATGTCAGGTAGTGGACTTATATCAGGTAGTGGACTTTGTCAGGTAGTGGGCTTATGTCAGGTAGTTGACTCATGTCAGGTAGTGGACTTATGTCAGGTAGTTGACTCATGTCAGGTAGTGGACTTATGTCAGGTAGTGGACTTATGTCAGGTAGTGGACTTTTGTCAGGTAGTTGACTCATGTCAGGTAGTGGACTTATGTCAGGTAGTGGACTTATGTCAGGTAGTGGACTTATGTCAGGTAGTGGACTTATGTCAGGTAGTGGACTTATGTCAGGTAGTTGACTCATGTCAGGTAGTGGACTTTTGTCAGGTAGTTGACTCATGTCAGGTAGTTGACTCATGTCAGGTAGTGGACTCATGTCAGGTAGTGGACTTATGTCAGGTAGTTGACTTATGTCAGGTAGTGGACTTATGTCAGGTAGTGGACTTTGTCAGGTAGTGGGCTTATGTCAGGTAGTTGACTCATGTCAGGTAGTGGACTTATGTCAGGTAGTGGACTTTGTCAGGTAGTGGGCTTATGTCAGGTAGTTGACTCATGTCAGGTAGTGGACTTATGTCAGGTAGTGGACTTTGTCAGGTAGTGGGCTTATGTCAGGTAGTGGACTCATGTCAGGTAGTGGACTTATGTCAGGTAGTTGACTTATGTCAGGTAGTGGACTTATGTCAGGTAGTGGACATGTTAGGCAGTGGAATTCAACTGCAGATTAATGTCTGTCTAGTGTACTTTTTTACAATATTCAAGTCCCAGATAGCTGACTCAATGTTGCTGTTCAACAGTCTTATACTGCAGTGAGGACTTTGGTGTGACTTTATTGCAATTTCAAGGCATGTAGAAGATAAAAAAGTTGATTCCTTCCCAGCATTCCAGGCATGTGTATTAGAAGGGTTCATCACAGCAGAGATCATGAGATGGGATAGTCAACCCCATTCTTAACCTCCTTAATCTTTTATGCTGCTATCTTTAGCCATCTCTTGAAATTTCTTTAGCCCTTCATGGTTTCAACATAGTTTTCCAAAAGCACACTCAACATTTACATTAATTATTTTATGGTCCTGTTATTTATAATTTATATTTCTATAAAATGGATGAAGCATTATAACTGGATGAAAATTGAAAAATCTTATAGGCTGTCTTAAATGGTAGCCATATGCTCCATTTATGAGGTTATTGTGTATTTCTATAGCTTGCATAAGGTTAATCAAAACATGTAGCATTTTGTCTTGGTTCATTTGTTAGACTTGCATACATATTTAATATTTATTGTCCTGCTGTAAATTTTTATTGATTTAGGTTGAGACAGCCTACAGATGTGCTTGTGTTCTCCGTGACACCATCAACCCATATCTAATAAGAAGGATGAAAGCAGATGTGAAGAAAAACTTGAACTTGCCTAACAAAAATGAACAGGTTGTCAATTCTGTTGTCAATATGTCTTTAGAAACTCTTGTGAAGAGATCCATGCAGAAACATATTTAAAGGGGAGGAATGGTTAAGAGTTGTAGAGGAATTCCCAACATTATCACTTTCAGAGAGAAACTATGAAATTATAAAATGTAATTATTACTTCCAGGGAGAAACTATGAAGTCATAAAATGTTATCACTTCCAGGGAGAAACTATGAAGTTATAAAATGTTATCACTTCCAGGGAGAAACTATGAAGTTATAAAATGTATAATATGAAGTTATATATTAGTATATTTCTCAGCAGGGAATGCATGGAAAAGATGTGCAATGGAAGAGATGCTTTAGAAAATAAACAACTGACAATGCTGAGAAGAATGATGTCATTATATACACATTTAGTTCTTTTTTGGAAGGCGTCAAAAGCAGGCAGGGTATTCTCTGCCATTCTAAGAAGAAATGTCATTGCTGAATGTGTACAGTGTAACAACCTCAAGAATGGAGATTGAAGCAGTTACGGTGAACTTAAAATAGATCTCTGAAACTGTAGTAGTCTGGACTATTATTGTGCTGGATGTTCAATCTATGATCCAGAAGTTTCAGAATGGATGACTGCACCATGAGTGGATAGAGTACTTGCAGTGTAGACACATTAAACTGTAAACGAGAAGTGGATGAAGTATATTGGAGTTTCTCACCTGCAGGGACTTGACTGGATATTTTACCCTGGCCATGGCTGGATTTAGGGGTAATGTGAGAGCTGACAGACTTGCTTCAAGAGCACATGTATCAGGACAGATGACAACATACATGGGACACATTTTGAATTCTCTATGTATGCAATACTCTCAGAAGGAAAAAAAATTTGACACCTGGAACAAAATTCAAGAATGGAAAGCAGCAAAATTAAATATCATTGCAGCAAAAGCATCTGCTACACACAAATTTTGCAAGAATAAATACATATTATTAAATAAAATGATACGGATTAAAAACATGAACAAAACTGCACAACTCCTGGCTTCTGCACTTCTTCAAGCAGCCAAGCAAACCATACCAAGAGGTGCTATGAAAAACTACAAACCGTACTGGTCTGACGAACTCGATGAGTTGGAGAAAGAAGTGTCAGAGGCCAGAGACACAGCAGAAAAAAGCCCATCCACAGAAAACAACATATCACTAAAAGCTGCTGTAGCCAAACTAAGAAAAACGACAATTACAAACACAAGGAAAAGCTGGCATGAAAAAACAGAAAATTTAAACTTCGACAAAGAGGGAAGAAAGCTATGGAAAATAACAAAAATGCTCAACAACGAAGATAACAAAACAGCACCAGTAGCTATAGAGAATGGTGGAGATGTACTCACAGGAAAGAAGGATGCAAATCACTTTATACAGCATTACCAAAGTACTGCCTGCCACAAAGTCGATGAAAATAGGAGAAGTAAGAAAAGAACTACGGAATAAGGAAAAAGAGATCAGCAAAGATAAACAAGATGTCATGAATATTCCATTCACGATCAATGAACTAAATGAAGAACTAGCAGTATTAAAACTTAGGAAATCACCTGGCCCTGATGACATACCAAAGGAACTGCTAATTCACATCGGACCATCAGCAAAAAAGAAATTAATAAAAAAAATTTAACAACTGTTGGGATAGAGGTCTAGTGCCACAGGTGTGGAAAACCGCCATAATGATACCCATCCACAAGAAAGGCAAGCCAAAAAATAAGGTGGACAGCTATCACCCAATAAGTCTGACCAGCTGTGTTTGCAAATTAATGGAGCGCCTGGTAAACAAAAGAATGATGTGGTTCCTAGAAAATAATAAAATCCTGCTAAATCAGCAAGCTGGCTTCAGAAAGTGTAGATCAACTGAAGACCAGATTACACTAATTGCCCAGGAAGTAGAGGATGTTTTCCAGGAAAAAAAGCAGACATCAGTGGTGTGGGTAGATATGGAAAAAGCTTTTGATTGTGTATGGAAAGATGGACTCCTCCTTAAACTACAACAAAACAAAGTGACAGGTCGCATGTATTACTGGATAAAACACTACCTGCACAACCGAAAAGTAGCAGTGAAGCATAGCAGAAAGAAACTCTTTAAGCATGGAGTACCACAGGGAGGTGTTCTATCCCCACTCTATTCCTTATATTCATGAATGACATTGACCAAATTCTCTCACGTAAAGTAAATGCTGCAATGTATGCAGACGATCTGGCGATATGGTGCAGTGAAGAGAGCGTAGGCACAACAAAAATAAGGTTGCAAGAAACTATGGACAATTTGGCCAAGTGGACAGACCAATGGGCCATGTCTATCAATGCCCAAGAAACTACCTATACCATCTTCAGCATGTCCACCAAACCACAGAAAATACTACTAACCATAAATGGTCAAACATTGCCAAAAGATGAGACACCTACATACCTTGGAGTCACTTTTGATCCAAGACTTACATGGAAACAGCACATAGACAAGTGCCAAACAAAAGGTACAATGAGGACAGCACTCCTTAAAAAAATTGGCTGGAACAGATTGGGGTGCAAATGGAAAAATTCTAAGTAGAGCATATACAGGTTATGTAAGACCAGCTTTGGAATATGGAATGTCAGCATGGGGGACTGCAGCCAAGAGTAACAGAATTATAACAGGAGGTATGAATACTACCCCAATCACAGAAATGGAAACATGCACAGGTTTGCCATCAATGGAAGAAAGAAGAAATGAAAAAATCCTCACACATTATGCAAAGTTCAAATGTTTGGAGAGTCATCAAATGAACCAAAGACTAAGCAGACCTACAAAAGAGCGACTCAAAAGAGGTAGCTTTCTACACTCCGCTAAACAGCTCCAGAAATCACTCACAGATACAGACCTACAAAACCTAAAACCACTAAACACCTTTAACACATACCCAACATGGGACAGGAAAAACTTCCCAAGAATTATGGACAATATACCAAGCATTATTTCGAAAACAGAAACTACTATACAAGTACTAAAGGAGACAACTAAGAATCACATACAGAAGGCATACCCAAAGGATATATGGACACATGTATATACAGATGGATCAGCGAAAGAGGCAGTATTAGATGGAGGATCAGGAATATATATAGTAACACCAGATGGAAAAAGAAATAGAGAAATCCATACCCACAGGCAAACATTCCACAAATTTCAAAGCGGAAATGGAAGCCATAATAGAGGCAGCCAAAATGCTAATGAATTGCTTGCCGAGTCACAACAGACATGTAGTATTTCTAACGGATGCAAAATCAGTATTGCAGGCATTGAAAGATCCAAAGAACACGAGCATGAATGAACTTACGGCCTGCTTACTACACCTCAGCAGTACCACCAAAGAAACAGTACTGCAGTGGATCCCAGGTCACTGTGGCATACCTGGAAATGAAAAAGCTGATCTCCTGGCAAGGAAAGGGGGATCACTGGAACAAATAGAAAATGATAATACATACTATGAAAGTAAGACCATGTTAAAAGCAGAATATAAGAAAAAGTGGAAGCAAATGCACCCAACTGCAGAACCAAATGACCCCTACCACCAAATGTCACGCAAGGAACAAACCATCATTTTCAGACTATGAACTGGTCACAACAGACTGAGAAGTCACATGTTCTGAAAGCTGAAGATTGGTGAGACAGACCTGTGGACTGAGCCCAGAGACTGCAGAACACATTCTTCATGCCTGTCAACTCTACCAAGAGGAGAGGGAGAAAATATGGCATACTGAAACGGCACTGTTTCCAGATTTGAGGGGTTCCATGGATGACCTGAAGCGAATCACACAATTCATTGAAGCTATTGGTGCTGTAACCTGATATCTGACTGAAGAACGATGAAGAAGAAGAAGAAAATAAAATGATGAAATCAAGAGCTTGTAAAGACAGTTTATTGATTAATTAGTCACAACTGTTGAAAATGTAGTAAAAGTAAGGAATGCAGTAAGATGCTTGTACTAGATCACAAAAAAGACAGTTATGCAATAGTCCATCTATTACAAATACACCTATCAAAGATAACAGCAACTTTCTCATTACAGAAAAAGAACAAATGCAATGATGGGCAGAACATTTTACAGAGGTGCTGAATAGACCACCACTAGCATTAACCCCAGACTTTGAGACAGAACCAAACATATCATTTATATCAGTATCATGCAATGAATTTACACTTGATGAGATCAGATGAACAGTTAGAAAACTAAAAAAAATTTGAAGTAGTTGGCGACGATAAAATTAGTGGTGAATTTGGAATTACTAGATGAAATGGTAAAGGGGAACAATAAATGGGTTGGATGAGATATACAATCAACAAGATACTTCTATGGAGATTCCTGGACTGTACCAGCTTCATTTAAGAAAATTATTGATCAAGTAATGAAAACGAATGTACAAAAAAACAAGTTATGAAAATTAGCAAGTCTTCAACACCAATGAATATAACAATAGATAACACCAAAGTGAAACAAGCCAAAGAATTTAAATATCAAGGCAACATTTTTTCAGAAGATGGAAGACTAGACAGAGAAATAGAAACAAGGTGCCAGAAAGCAAACACAGTGACTTACCAACTTTCACCATTACTTCTTCATCCAAAGATCAAGATGGAAAATAAAAAACAAATAATATCTACAATTTTTACACCAACACTGTGCTACCAATGTCAAACATGGTCTTTAACAGCTTCACAGCAAAGAAAAATCGTCACACGTTAAATGAAGTGTCTGAGAAAAGCTGCAATGGTTACCAAACTAGATAAAATAAGAAATGAATAAATTAGGAAAAGAGTTGGTATAATATCATGTATCGAACATATTGAGAGACAGCAAGTATATTGGTTCGGTCACCTTATGAGAATGAAGCCAAACCAAATACCAATAAGAGCATATAATACAAAAATATCCGAGCGTAAAGCCAAAGGTAGACCACGGCAACAGTGGATAGAAAACATCAAGATAGCCTTGAACAAACATGGACTAAATGCAACTTCTGCGACACATCTGGCCTTGGAATGACAGCTTAAGCTCCCACCCCTACGCTGAACGGCAAGTGTGAATGCGATGAACAATCATTCACCTGGGAAAAGACTAGACAATTGATCAAGTATTATCTTATTTGGCATTCATTCTCAAATAATTGTATGAATGTTACTGTGATTTGAAAGAGTGAATACGTTGTACTACTAGTTTTACAGCTGATCTGCATTATTTGCACTTCTCTGTCCATAAATTTTTGAATAATCTTCATCGGTTATTTCTCAACATAGGTGCTGTTCTGTCGATTGACAGATGAACAAAGAGAGGTGTACCAACAGTACTTGGACTCACGAGAGTGCAATGCCATCTTACAAGGAAAGTTTCAGGTATTGTACTTTGCAGAATGAGAATGGAATGCATTGTGTCATGTCAGCTTGGCTGCAATATCTTCATCTTTCGGCCTGACAGATTTAACTTCATCATGGCTTCTGGGTCACTTTTATCCTATATGAAATGGGACAGCCAACTCCACCCCATGACCTCCGTAGTCACCTCTTATGACATGCATGGAAGGTAAACAATGTTGCTATTCATTGCTCCCCTTTCAGAGCCCTGGCAACACACATGCTTTAAATTATCTTATTCTTCTGTGTCCATTTTTATACTTCTTCTGGTTAGCAGGATGTAATCCAAAGAGTGAAATGCATTGTTTCATGGTTTACAGCTTGGCTGTGATAACTACTTATTTAACCTTCACGGCGCTTATGCTAACACCTGTCGACAAAAGGCAAAATGGCGGCTAGCGCCGTTGGCGACATACTTCATCCAATGAGATATAATGATAAATAGACACACCACAGCCTGATTGGATAATGCACATACTTGGGAAACATGCGCAATTGAAGCCGGTACATTTCTACGTCCATCATGATCGTTGTGAAAATGTCTAGGTAGAAGTAACACGTTTTATACCAATTAATCTGACTATATCTGCACACCGGTACGATGACTTGATGGTGAATTGGGTTTATAGGCCGTTGTATCATTGTATTTTGAATAAAATAACATTGAATCATGGCTTGAATCATGAATTATTGGGTTATTTAGTTTCACAGCAGTGAATATACAGAATGCCATGTTGGTTTGGGGACTTGTAGATGTTTGATATTGAATATGTTGAAGTGACACCAAAAATGACTCTAGGCCTAAGCTCAAAGAATTATTTTACTGCAAATCTATATGTTTTATATAGTTCTCCCTGCAATATTTTGATAATTTCGCAATGAAATAACATAAATACAACAGATTTGTGTGTGATTTAGTGTACAGTGTTGGCAAGCAATTCGATAAGTAAGGTAAGTTATTTTTTTCTCTTTATTTGTTATAAAATATATGTTTTTTTTGGTGAAAAACGTCTTTACCACTTTCTCATACGTCTGGTATCACACACACACATACATAAATTACACCAATATATGCAGAATTCAATTCTTTATTTATATGTGCAAATATTATTTAAATATCTTTAACAACCAAAACATTATCACATTTTCAAAAGAGCCACCATAAATAACGCAAATTCTCAAAAAAGAATCAGGTGGCAGGAAAATGTTTTGTATTTTTTAATCTGGCTTGCTAAAGGTTAATCCTGACACATACATGACTTTTGGGTCACATTGACCTAATGAACCTAAGTCCCAGAATCACGTTAGTTGTTTCTTACAAAATAGGTCACAGCATTGCTATTCTTTGCTTCCCTTTCAGTCCTAGCATTATATTTTAAGAAACACTCAGAAGAACAATACTTACAGAAAGTAAAACAATCAATATCCATACTATCCAAGAACTGCACACAATAGCTTTGAACAGACAGAATTGGAGAGATCTGCCCTATGCGCTAACTTCAGTGCAAAAGGAAAATGAATGAATGAAGAAATTATATTTTAGCATATCATATTAGATATCAGAAAAATCAAGGCACACATTTATAAAAAGCCCACTACATAAATTATAAACTTATACCAATCTTGAAACACACATCTATCCCAAAGGAAATCAAAAGGCAAATCATAAATTCAATCATCATACCAACATTATGTTATCAATGTCATACGTGGACACTAAAGAACAAGAGAGAAAGCTTACTAAGTGTGAAATGAGATGTCTAAAAAAAAGCAGAAAACAGAACAAGAAGAGATAATGCGAGAAATGATGAAATTGCAAGAACTGTTGGAACAATGTCTGTGGTAAAATATATTGAAAAACAGATTGAAATGGTTTGGCCATTTAACCTTTAGCATGCTAGTTTACAATTACGTAATATTCTCCTCTGCAGCGGAATTGGTTTTCGCAAATCTTACGCAACCGTTGGTGGCTGTTTTCATTGTTATAGATATTTAAATAATATTTGCACATATAAATAAAGAATTAAATTCTGCATATATTGGTGTAAGTTTTGTTTGTGTGTGTGTGATAAAGTGATAAAGTCAAATTTAGACCTATCTCGATCTAGACCTACCGTATTTTTGATCAATCGTAAGCTGTTGAATATTATATATTTTACATAGTGAGAACATCGTGGAACCTCGTGTCTATTCTAATTAAACAAATTGAAGTCCTTACCTTTCATGGTTTCCACCTTGAATTCACAATAAATAATGATTTCACTGAATAAATCAATGATAAAGAAGTATAATAAACTCTATTCACTGTTATGTCGCCTCGCCACAAAGCAGATGCTTGAAGATTGCTCGGAATTCCATTCCATAATCAAACACTGTCGTCTATTGCCATTTTGACAATAGAAACAGGAAGCTAGATAATTCCCTTCTCGATGTTGCCAATACATCTGTAAAAAAGTTACCAAACTCAATTTTTTCGTTCTGTTTTGGGTTTACCGAATCGGGCGGATGATTTCGCTGTTCGTGTCAAGAAATGACACATTTCGGGCTATATGCTTCGCCCGGTTTGTCAACACAGCATGCTAAAGGTTAATGAGAATGAACCCATGTTGGCTAGCAGCAAGAGCATACAACATAAGAAATTGAACACCAAGAAGTTGAGAAAGACCAAGAAGATAATGGATTGAAGGAGTTACTCACATCCTGGGACATCACAATATTATTGCAGATCAAGTGGCCAAAGGTGTCATAGCTTGAAAACCAATCATCATTCAATTCTGCGATACTTAACAGCAAAAAGCAGAGAAAAGACAAAAGATTGATAGTGAAATTAGATGTGGTATCATCTTTGCATCCATTAGTCACTGTAAACAGATTAGATAAAAGTTCCATCTTCACATCACATTGTGAATATAATGGACCTTAAACATCTCCAGTGTCTTGCATTCACTAAATCTTTCTTACTTTATCTCAGCATATAACATTTTGTTAAGCAATGAAGTCTGTTAATGTTTTGTTAACATTGTCTTCGTAACTGTTTCACTTTGTTTTGTTAGTATTATATTAGAATATTCTCACTGACTTTTTTTCAATAATATTTTTATTCAAAGGTGTTTGCTGGGCTTATTACCTTACGGAAGATCTGCAATCACCCAGACCTTTCCACAGGAGGTCCTCAGATCTTTCAAGGTCAGGATGCACCCGATGACCCTGAGTACCAGTTTGGCTACTATAAGCGCAGTGGGAAAATGATTGTGGTGGAAGCTTTGCTCAGACTTTGGCACAAACAGAAACATAGGGTGTTGCTGTTTACACAAAGCAAATCAGTAAGTATTTTTTTATTCTATATCATGATAGAGAGATGAAAGTAGATAATAGTAAATAAATGCTTCTAGTTGTAAATTATGATAGAGAGATGGGGGAACACAATAATAGGTACATCATTTTTGTTCTATTTTACAATAGATAGATAAAAAACAGTGGTAATAAAATGGTTTTGTTTCTATTTTATGATAAATAGATAAACATATACAGTTGTAAGGAAGTGGTTTTGTTTCTATTTTATGATACAGATATGGAAATATAATAAGTAAGTAGTTTTGTGTTTGTATTGAATTGTGCAATTGAATAGTTTGAATAGGTCAAATACCAAGGAAGTATCTTCACAGAAGACAGATGACTCGATAGAGAGATAGAAACAAGATATAAAAAGGCAAATGCTGTGACATACCAGTTGTCTCCTTTGCTCCCAAAAATCAACATGGAAGTAAAGAAATAAATTAGCAAGAGCATCTTTATACCAACACTATGCTACCAATGCCAGACTTGGCAACTGACATCAACACATAAGAGAACAAGATTGAAACTTCTGAAATGAAATGTCTAAGGAAGACTATTGGAGTTGCCAGACTTGACAAAATGTGCAGTGAGAACATCAGAAAGATAATAGGTATCACATCATACATCAGATATATAGAGAAACAACAGATAAAATGTTTTGAACATCTTATAGGGATGAACAATCAACTTCCCATAAGAGCTTATAAGAAGATGGAATCAGGATGCAGAGCCATGGGCAGACCTAGGAAAAGATGGAAATACAACATCAAGGCCATCCTGAATAAACTTGACTACACATCAACCAGAACAACACACCTGGCTCTGGAACGCAGACTACATCTCCTTCACAAACCCCTACTCTCAACAGCAAGTGTGGAAGCTATGAGATCCTGGGGATAGACAATTGAATTGTGGAAGATGTTACACGTTTTCTGTAATGTATTTCCACAGGAGGACCTCAGATCTTTCAAGGACAAGAATAGAGTTTCACAGTTTCGCTTATAGTATCCTTCCCGGTTTAATTTTAATGTAACAAATAATGGAGAGTAAACAAGACAGAAGAAGACAATTCATTATTTATGTATTGTATTACAGATGTTGAATATCCTTGAAAAACTTGTACACACAAATGGTTATACTTACCTCATGATGGATGGAGGAACACCTATTACTGCTAGACAACCGCTCATATCACAGTATAATCAGGTAAGCATTAATGTGCATCAGAATTCACTACTTGTTTGTTTTCTGCACTATTTAACATTATACTTTTAAAATGGACACTTAATAATGAAGAAGTGGCAAAATCAATAGCATCTGTCAAAATACAATTTTACAGAAGGATATTGAGAATATCATATACAGCTCGAAAGACCAATAAGGAAGTGCTGTAAGCATTAAAAGTGGAAGAGGGTGGCTCCTAAACAACAAGAAAACTGCTTTATAGGACATATAAAGAGACAAAAATAGCGTGGACAAATTTGTAATTGATAACATAGTCGCTTGTGAGAGAAAAAAGGACAACCAAGATGACAATGGACAAGAGACATCACACTGTTTAAATATGTCCTTGACTTCATTATTGATTAGAAATCAACATGATGGCCTATGGAACATTCCCATAAGTGCTCAGCTCTCCATTCTAGAAGCCATCCAAGAGTATGCTGACTCAAAGCTCCAGTCAAGATGTATGTGATCTTCATATCTTTCCCATTTCTGTCATTTTTTGTATCTGCACAATATCACTTCCAAATTTGTCTTCTTCACCATGTAGTAAATCAATGACTATTCCTATTAGGTTGGCCCTATTTCTTTTCAATACTGTGCTATCAACCACAGCATTGCTTGTAATGAGTCTGCTCTGTCGCTTCCTCTGACCCATGCATGACCAGGGCAGTATATCCATGTAATACTTTGGAGAATCAAACTATTTTGGCAGAAATGTTTAGTATGGTGATCCATTCTGGTCTGAAACTGATGTCCATACAAACTGATCTCAATACAAAAAGATCTCCATAAAAACAGATCTCCATACAAACAGATCTCCATACAAGCTGATCTTAATACAAACTGATCTCAATACAAAAAGATCTCCATAAAAACAGATCTCCATACAAACAGATCTCCATACAAACAGATCTCCATACAAACAGATCTCCATACAAACAGATCTCCATACAAACAGATCTCCATACAAGCTGATCTTAATACAAACTGATCTCAATACAAAAAGATCTCCATAAAAACATCTCCATACAAACAGATCTCCATACAAACAGATCTCCATACAAACAGATCTCCATACAAACAGATCTCCATACAAACTGATCTTAATACAAACTGATCTCAATACAAAAAGATCTCCATACAAACAGATCTCCATACAAACAGATCTCCATACAAACAGATCTCCATACAAGCTGATCTTAATACAAACTGATCTCCATGAAAATTGATCTCCATAAAAATATAGGTGGAGAGACAAATGCAATGACATGATGTTAATATTTCCTTAAACAGAAGCACTACTATTATGTTGCATGTTGTTACATAGAATGTTATTAATTATGTCAGGCCAATATTTTGCTATATCTTCCAGTATTGTATTAAAGATGTCTAACTCAGCACATTCTGGCTCACACTGCCACAGGTATACAGAAGACATAGTGATTGGCCATAGTGACATAGTGCCTGGATTGGAACTCGTTAGCCATCAAGAGATAGTTGTAGTTTTGCCTGGGCTTAACAGCTACGTTCCTGAAATATATACATTTCTGCACCAAATTCAATGTGAAACCTCTATGACCCTTACGAGTTATGGGTTTTATTTTTAAAATTATTAATGTTCTACTCTGTTCAAATATCTCCACATGACTATCTCTTGATGGCCATGACTATCTCTTGATGGCCATGACTATCTCTTGAGGGTGTTTTTCAGAATGTTATTACACACAGACAAGCATACTGTTATATTGTACATCTATTTATGTATATCTCTATTTTCCTTCATTTTTTTGTATAAATTTATTAATTATTTGTTTTCTATCTTTTATAATCAATTTTTTTACATTAAAATTTTTCTGGTTATAAAATGTTTTTACAGACCTTTTTTTTATGTTGTAAATCTCTATACCACCACCCCAATCTACTCTAAATCTAGAGAAAGAGGAGACAATGCCACCACTAGAAGCCTCGATAGAAAATTTCACCCTTGAAGAGGTAAAACAAACCATTAAGAAATTAAAAAACAATAAAGCAGCAGGTCAAGATGACATCACAAGTGAAATGTTAAAAGCAGCAAATGATAATACCTTGTCATTTTTACTGGATATTTTCAATATGATTTGGAAAAATGAATGCCCACCCCAACAATGGAAAAATGGCATCATTATCAAATTACCAAAAAAAGGAGACCTAACAAATTGTGATAACTGGAGGGGAATCACACCGCTATCCGTACCTGACAAAATTCTTTGTAATATGATGCTTGCAAGATTAAAGTCATCCTTAGACAAAAGACTTAGAGAAGAGCAGTCAGGCTTTAGACCAGGTCGTTCCTGCCTTGACCATATATTCACTCTTAGAACAATAATAGAAGAATGTCTAGAATTTAGATCTAATCTCATAAACTCCGTTGATTTTCAAAAAGCCTTCGACAGCATACATCGACCATCGCTTTGGGAAATTGTAAAAATATATGGATTCCAAAATAAATATATAAATGTGATAAAATCATTCTATAGCAACTCAAACTGCTGTGTTAGAACAGAAAAATGCAATTCAGAATGGTTCCCTGTGATTACTGGTGTTAAACAAGGCTGCCCTATGTCACCATTACTATTCAATATCGCAATTGACTGTGCTATGAGAAAAAACACATCCAACACAAATTTAGGAATCAAATGGATAAATAAAACAACATTAGAAGACCTGGATTTTGCCAATGATCTTGCACTATTGAGTGAAAACCATCAAGATGCAGAAACAAAAACTGATAGATTAAAACTCATTGCAGGACAAATAGGTCTTCAAATCAATTCATCAAAAACAAAAATTATGGACTTCACCAATTCACCTAACGAAATTACTTTAAATGGACAACTTGAAAAAGTACACAAATTCTCCTATCTAGGAAACAAATTAACACTCGACGGTGATGTCATGCCAGAAATTACAACTCGCATTGCCCTAGCATCAAGTGCATTTAACAGACTGTCTAATATCTGGAAGTCAAAGTCAATCAGCACATGCACGAAAATGCGCTTATTTAATTCCTGCGTTATTCCGGTGCTATCATATGGATGTGAGAGCTGGAAAAACTCTTTATCTTCAGAAAAGAAATTACTGAGTTTCGAGAACAAATGTCTTCGTAGGATAACTAACACCCATTGGAGTGAATTTAAATCGAATGATAAAATCAGAGAAGAGACACATCAAAATTTCATCACAGATGTTATCAGAAAATGCTGTTGGTCCTACATCGGGCATGTCCTACGCGCAGACACCAACAGAATACACCACCAATCTCTTGAATGGATACCTACAGGCAAAAGAGCAAGGGGTAGACCTAAAGAAACACTCAGGAGAACAATACTTAGAGAAAGTAAAATAACCAATATTCATACTATTCAAGAACTGCACAGAATAGCTTTGAACAGACAGAATTGGAGAGATCTGACCTCTGCCCTATGCGCTAACCTCAGCGCAAAAGGAAAATGAATGAAAATCTCTATATTTTTCTTGCACGTCACTACTAGGGCCTAGACTTCTAGTTCAAGGTACAAAAGATAGGGTCACAGTCTTCTTTTAGGCATGTCAATGTAATAAGAGGTGACTAAAGAAGGTTGGGGGGGGGATATGGTGACAACCTGACACCTGTGAAAAAAATCATCACTGAATGTCTTGACTGTTTTTAACTTTTTGTCTGCTATCAAATGATCTCATGGGTGACAAAAGGATGTTAGCCAGTGAGCATTGATCCTTTGTTTTTTTTAGTGACAGACTCCTAGATGACAGACTCCTAGATGACTGGGAATGCTAGATGTGCAGAAGGGTCAACAAATTTGATAAAAAAAATTAGAGAGGTGGCTCAGAAGTGTATGTTGTGCTGCTTGTAGAGTGTGATGATTCTGGGTTGCTACCACATTGGAATGCCTCCCTATGGGGACTAAATGTGCATCTATAAATTTCCCTAACACACCATGCTTGTGAGACCTTATGCAAGTCGGGATGTCAACTCGGTTACTCAACTAGAACCTTTGCTTTTGTCAGAAAGGCTATGGGCTGTGAAAACTACCTGCTTACAGCTAAAGGGATTGTTTCGTCATAAGTATTTATTTTTCTAACTGCCTCCTTTTCTTGTCACAGCTCCCTAAAATAAAACTTAACGTTTACTTAAATATAAATTATATATTTTATAAATGTACTTGAAGTTTATTTTGTTCACAGGATCCAAGCATATTCGTGTTCTTGCTGACCACTCGAGTTGGTGGTTTAGGAGTCAACTTGACTGGTGCAGACAGAGTAATTATATATGATCCTGATTGGAACCCCAGTACAGATATACAGGCAAGGGAACGAGCCTGGCGAATAGGTCAAACTCGCCAAGTTACTATTTATCGTTTGTTGACATCTGGTACAATTGAAGAGAAGATTTATCATAGGTAAGTACAAAGTCCAGTCATACTATTTTTATTAAATAGGTTCACTGTCCATTGTTTGCATTTTTTTAAATGGAAGGGGAATACGAACATGATGCAATACATCTCCTCCAAAGATATCAACAGACCACAATATTTCGCCTTAGAACAGGCCACTGCAGACTGTTGGGTCACCTTTACCGATTAAGGATCTCATACACAGATGAATGTCCATGTGGATCCGGAACCCAGACCCCAGAACACATACTTCAGGACTGCCCAACATACACAGAGCAGAGACAGCAGACCTTGCCAGAGGATACAGACTTGAGGCAAAAGCTATGGGGCAGCCGCTCTGACCTGGAGAAGACAGTGGACTTCGTCTTGACGACATGCCTGACGGTATAGCATGACCACAGATGCTGAACGCAGAAGAAGAAGAATGTGTAAGGTATTATTAGCAATTAAAAGTTATTTTTGACAGGTATCAAAATATTATGTTATTGTTGTTCTTTAGGTATACTAGTTTTGTAGAGCAGGGATATTTTTTGTATGAACAATTGCATTTATGGGTTAATAAACTTACACAGTACTTTGGATAGTCAGAGATGCTTAGTCTCATCCAACTGATGTCAAAAGGTAGGCATACTGCTGGTTTATACTGAAATTAGATTAAGTGAGCCAAAGTTCAGACTTAACAACCATGCTGTAAGTCACAATAAAACACATTTGGTTCTCCAAGCTACATACTACTAACCTGCAGGAGTTTGAGAACATATGAAGAAGATGGTTTATATGCTTTGCTGGTTACACATGCTGTTTGTTCTTCTTCCTCATTCATTCTCATACTTCTGCAGATTAACAGAATGTAGTCCAGAGAATGAGTTGTGTCATTGTTTAAAGCTTAGCTGTGTTGTTTTTCTGTAAGATTTCAGCATGGCCTGCGGGTAACTTTGACCCTCTATGTGATGGCCAGCAAACTCCACCCCTCCCCCCAGACCTCTTTAGTCACCTCTTAGGAACAATTAAACTCTTGTCAAATAAACTAATTATTATCAGGAAATAGACAGTCAAAAGCATCTACTTTATTAAGATTGGATACCTGCATTTCAAGACTAGTAAAATTGAAGGTGTGTGGAGCACGATGCGTGCCTGAAAAATTTATATTTATCTAATGTCCCTGTTTGTGGTGTAATTTTTGTATTTTATTGTTAAAATTCTTATATATTTATATTATGTATGGATTCCACATTCAGTTATATTTCTTTTCATACCTTATATGACCATTCCATAGCTAATAATTTGTCTTCAGAAAACTAGCACCTAAATCATGTTGTGGTTTAAAAATATAGCCTAAAATTAATTACCTCCAAACCTGGGGAATAATTCTGCCCTGAAAGAGTTGACTATTTTGAAAAATTAGTTGGTTGGTTGGTTGCTGATCCAGCGGTCCATGGGTTCATGCCCTGTGACCCATTTTTGCTGGGGAGTCTGTGGATTTTCGTCCCATCCCAGGCCAGAGACAGAGAACAACTATCACACCCCCTAGGAAGGTAGGTTTCAACCTATGAACTGCTTTGAGTCACTGCAGCCAAGATAGGGTTCACTGTGCTTATTCCCCGCCACCAATTGACTACTGGTTATGCCGAACTTCTCTATTGCTCCAGGCATGCAACCAAATGTTCAAGTTAAAAGGATTGTCATGTCCTGAGTCAGAGTGACTCTATGATGGGCCTCAGCCATAGGAAAAACAGTGCTATCAGTTTCCTCCTCCCTACTGCTGCACAGCAAATCTCTGGCTCCCTCATAAAATACATTGTAACAAAAAAAGATATTAAAGTATGAGAGGCATAATTGTATAGATGACATGCCATGAAGCTTTTATAAGAAGATAACCTCAATATAACGGCATGTCATTTACTAAGGTTTTTCTGTTGCATGGGTGGTTTATCTAATGGGCCATTGGTGAGACCCACAGACGCAAACCATGAGTGAAAAAGTAGTTAAATTAGTTGAAAATTACTACCTCTAAGTAGGAGGCTCACCTCCTCATATTACACTCCCAGCTGAGGCTTTGACTCTTCAGGGTATAAGGCTGAAAAATGCTATCCTAAAATCTGAAACACTGCCAGTGCAAGGAAATGGTCTCAATCACACCTGAAACTTTGTGAACTTTTAGTTTTCCACAAAATGTCAATAAACCTCTAGGGAATTATCAATGCTATGGGTTAACTTGACAATAAACCAGAAATGGTGTGCCCATTTTCACACCCACTGACCATTCAATTGCCATTAATGCAAGTCAAGGGAGATAAGAGAGACCTTTAATTGTCACTGGTGGGATTCGGGTTGGGGGGGGGGGGGGGAAGAAACACAAGTAAGAGATTCCACAGATAGACAAGACCTGAAAATAAATCATAGGTATACAGATCAAGTTTCTTGCATGCATGCTAACAAAGGATTAATCTTCTTACAGGATCTAGATATGAAAAATGTAAAATTCCAATCATATTAGAACAACTCAAATTAGATCTACCTTCTTCTTCTTCTGCGTTCAGCATGTGGTCATGCTATACCGTCAGACCTGTCGTCAAGACGAAGTCCACTGTCTTCTCCAGGTCAGAGCGGCTGCCCCTTAGCTTTTGCCTCAAGTCTGTATCCTCTGGCCAGGTCTACTGTCTTTGCTCTTTGTATGTTGGGCAGTCCTGAAGTATGTGTTCTGGGGTCTGGGTTCCGGATCCACATGGACATTCATCTGTGTATGAGATCCTTAATCGATAAAAGTGACCCAACAGTCTGCATAGGCCTGTTCTAAGGCGAAATATTGTGGTCTGTTGATATCTTTGGAGGAGATGTATTGCATCATGTTCGTATTCCCCTTCCATTTCTTTCTTCCACTTTGCTGAGTATGTGTTGCGGATTATTGTTTTTACTTCTCTAGTGGGGTGCAAAGGGAACGCATTGCTCTAGGCGGACCCAGGGTTAGCAGATAACCAAGATCCCAAATGTACCTCCACGTGGTGCACCCTGGAAACAGAAATACAGCAGCTCTTGCTGATTCTGGCCAAATCTTTTGGGGATCGTGTCCGAGAATGTGGAGGTAGCAGATGGAAAGAGATTTGACTGCACAAGAGACAGACAATATCTCCGACACCACCAGCATCACCACATATAGCGACACTGTCGACATACAGTGAAGCTAGTCAGTCCAGTCCGAACATTGGAGGGGCGGCCAATGTAAAATGCACGTAAAGGTAAATGCATGGCAAGAGACAAATATGTTTCATACAGAGTACAATGAAACAATAAAAGGGCAGAACAGCGCTAGAGGGCAGCGCGAACTGCAAATAGAAAGTGAAAAGTCCCTAGGAAAGGGAACTACAAGCTCCGTCAGCTCGAGACGGGCTTCTAGTTACCAGAGTTCCTAACAGGCAGAGACCCAGACCCATCCATCGGCGTTTGGTAAAGCAAAAGACCTAACCCAACTCCAATGTCGAGCCTTCCTAAACCGGAAATATGCTTGCAAAGAGAAAGGGTTCTGTACCCGATGGGTGTAGGCAAGAAAGTGATAACGATGGCAGTCCTGGCCCAACTCTACTGTCAAGTTTCCTATACCGGAAGTAACTTGCAGAGAGAAAGGGTTCCGTATTCAATTCGCTCAGGCACAAAAGGGACAACGATTTAGCCCTGGCCCAACTCTACTGTCAGGTTTTCCTACACCGGAAATACACTTGAAGAGAGAAAGGGTTCAGTACCTGATGGGCTCAGGCGCTATTGGGACAAGGACGCTCAGCTCGAGAACGCCTTGCTCTCAAACGCGTGGTGTGAGACTCGAACTTGGACAAGGGGTACACGATGTCGGTGAATGACACCTCGGCTAAGAGGGCGAAAGAGCCAGGGTCCAACTCCTCTGTTGAGTTCTTCCCCTTAAGGAACCAGGCTCATGGATGAGAAACGGTTCAGTACCCAATGGGCACAGGCACAGCACGTCCAATTACACGAGGCAAGTTCATAGACAGTGGAACACCTCGTTCGAGTGAGACGAGAGCAAGAAAATCGTCTGGGCGAAGAGTCTTCACTACGCGTGCCTGGAGACAGATATAGAGGCTGTCACAGGCTAAGGGTAGCCCACCCGAATTGTCAAGGCATGCTGAAATCAGATGTGCTAGGCCTACAAGGCGCATAACGGTGGCACAACGTAATCACGCTCCCGGCGGAAATCGCACGGATATCCGTGATGGTTACAATGGAGCGAACGAAAAACAAACAAACAAACACTTCTCTAGTGGTGTTTTTAGTGGGTGTCTGTGTTGCTCCATTTCACTTCCTGCCTTTGACAGAGCATCCGCTTTCTCATTTCCCATGATTCCACAGTGGGATGGTATCCACTGAAGGGCAATAGCTGTTGATTTTTGAATCTGTCTTAGCTCATGTTTAATGTTGTACAGAAGGCTTTCATTTCTGTTGCTCTGGATTGATTCCAGTAGGGATCTGCAATCTGTAGATCTACCTAAATTAGATGATAAGGGATATTTGAAGGGATAATTATTTATCCAGAATGTTGTAGAGCAGAGTGACATGCTCAATGTAAAGGTTAGGAACATTCGAAACAGGTAGAAAGGGGCAAAGAACTCATGTCCACACACTACAGTTTGTTTTTATCTTTATGTTGCAAATGTGTACTGTAAAAATGAATTTGTTCTGTGAATTGTGTTCTGAATGTTCTGTGATCCATTGTCCTAGATCCGAAAGGGGAGCAAAGAAAAGTAAGACTGCCAAGTGACACTCAAGTAGTTGGGCATGGGTTCATTTCCTCATCTTACATCCACTATGATAAAGCCTACTAAAGATCCATGCCTGGACTGCTAGAAAGGAATTCACCCTTTTATCTGCAACATGCCTGGACTGTTAGAAAGGAATTCATCCTTTTATCTGCAACATGCCTGGACTGCTAGAAAGGAATTCATCCTTTTATCTGCAACATGCCTGGACTGCTAGAAAGGAATTCATTCGTTTATCTGCAAGATGCCTGGACTGATAGGAAGGAATTCATCCTTTTATCTGCAACATGACTGGACTGCTAGGAAGAAATTCATCCTTTTATCTGCAAGATGCCTGGACTGCTAGGAAGGAATTCATCCTTTTATCTGCAGCATGTCTAGACTGCTAGAAAGGAATTCATCCTTTTATCTGCAGCATGTCTAGACTTCTAGAAAGGAATTCATCCTTTTATCTGCAGCATGTCTAGACTGCTAGAAAGGAATTCATCCTTTTATCTGCAACAGGCCTCTAGATTGTAAGATAATCATGGCAAAGTCTCCTCTGAAGTAGAAGACTTCCAGCTTGTGACATTGTACCCTAAAGCCACATTGAGTCACTATGGAAATCTTCCCCATCAAAAAGAAAACTAAAGAAACACTAATCTGTAGATGAAAGTAAAACACTACTTGACAAGGAAAGAAAGGGCGACAAACTCATACTTCAGAGTTCTATCATCATCATCTGCACTGATTGCATCATAAAATGTGCTTGTTCCTGTTCTAAGTGTTGCAGGGGAGAGTAAAGAGCATCAATTGTTACCTGCCATGTATGTTGTAAGAGGCAACCCAGGAAGTTCTTCAAATATGGTTGGCTGTCCGATCCCATGGTCACCCAGAAGCCATGCTGAAGTCAGATTTTTCAAGTTGAAGTTCGCAGATTTTTCAAACAAACTGTAAACTATGATATAATGCATACAATATGCATTCTCCGAACTACATCCTGCTAATCTGCAGGAGTTTGAGATTGAACTCAGAAAAGAAAGTTCATTTCTGATGTTAATCTGTTTATCAGCCCCTTAGCTGCGGGGGTAAATATGTCAAATCTTCACTACAGCTCGGGAATATTTTAAGGTTTGTTGAATTTTTTTTCCCCTAACCAATTTGCCGAGCGCATTCTCGCATTCAACACTTTGAGTGTAATATTACTGTATACTCAAATTTATTAATTTGCAAGCATAATGCTTCTTTATATTATGGAAGAGACGTTAAAAACCTGTTTATATACATTTGTCATTCGAAAGGAAACATTATTTCAAACAAATAATCATAATAATCCGTTTTATTCCAGACGCAAAAGTTTTTCCTTAATCAGTAATATGCTGAGTCAGCATATTTATTTGTCTCATCACAAATCTATTGTATAATACTATCATTTGATACTTCTTCTTCATTGTTC
This sequence comes from Meghimatium bilineatum, assembly GCA_034231615.1. NCBI lineage: Eukaryota > Metazoa > Mollusca > Gastropoda > Stylommatophora > Philomycidae > Meghimatium > Meghimatium bilineatum. The sequence goes on along the minus strand of CM067320.1, from coordinate 26,104,286 downwards.
ATTCTCAAACTCCTGCTGGATCTCCCCTGTAGCAAGACCATTGTCCTACTAGATTTCTCGCAAGATGTAGTCCAAAGAATGGAAATGCATTGTGTCGCCATTTTATTTGCGCCAATGTCCTGACACATCCGTCTTCAGTGGGATTTGATACAGATTAATCAATTCTCAAAATGTCTGCATGATCAATGTTTTAAATTATTACACCATTATTGCATGAAAACGAAAATGGGGACCTTACCTTGGGCATATATCTGACCATGAATTTGAAATGTGTGCTGCAGATATCATCTGAATCTAGGCAGATATACTCTGAATCACTTGTTATCACAATACAAATAACACTTTATAAATCACTTCCTGCATCAGATAAATTAATGCTAGAATTACCATAAAAACTTCCATAGCTTTATATAATTAAGATTTGGAGCCTATACTTCGCCATATTTGTAGGTCTAGGTAAGATGGTTTCACAAGAAACGTATTGCTCTATCAACAGATAAGAGTTGAAATAACACAAGCGTACCCAATTACAAAATCTCGATTTGAAGATGACCTTTAGACATCTTTAACTAGCCAATCAAAGTATTTGATAACATTGCGGTGCTTTCAGGGATAAATTATACAAATATTTGTTACGGAGATGTATACAAAATGGAGGTAACTTTTCATTGTATCCTTAAGGATGATTCTGTAGCCAAGAAGTTAATGTATTAAATAAAAGTGATAAAATGCAACCTTGCCTGAAATGATTATCTAATAATATATCAGAGAATATGTATATAAAAGAAAAGAGAGGATTGCAGTATGATTATGCAAGTCTGTTCTTCTTATAGCACAATTGTGTGTTTGATTCAGAGCACTCACATTATCAACATATAGTCACTTTGTTTACTCCTATATTTTCAGACAAATTTTCAAGCAATTCTTAACCAATCGAGTCCTGAAAGACCCTAAGCAGAGGAGATTGTTTAAATCTCAAGATATGATGGAGCTCTTCACTTTAGGGAGTAAAGATAATGAGGAAGGAACTGAAACAAGTGCTCTCTTTGCTGGAACAGGCTCTGATGTCAAAATGCCCAAGAGGTTTAGAAGAAACATATTCGATGAAATGTTAGAAAAGAAGCAAAAGGAAAAAGAAAATAAAAATGTAGAAGATGAAGAAAGTTTAGATTTAGATAATGAGGAGTTGGAGAGAATGAAAGAGTTTGCACGACAACTCAGCAGAAAGATGGAGACTGATAAAAAACTACGAAATGTGAACAGAGCTGAACAGTCTGAAACAGGAGATGTGGCTGATGTAGAGATAATAAAAAGTGATGACAAATCTGATAGTGAGGTGCATACAGACAACGACAGCAATAAAAATGCAAGGCAAACAGAATCATGCCCTGTGTCAAATAAAACAAATTATAGCAAAAAGGAAAACACTGTTACACAGTCCAGCCACTTGCCTAATGGTAAAAACATTCCTAATACAGACTTAAAAATACATAACTGGAAGAAGAATGGAAAATTGTGGACAATACCAACATTAAAAAAAGACAGAAATGTTACCAACAATGATGATCAAAGTAAGAAAGATGAGCGTAAAGATGTGTTTTCTATTCCATCAACATCAAAGCATAGATCAACAACTGTAGGAGCCAAGACATCATTGCTGAAAAGTGATAATGATGACAAAAGGAACAAGCGACATCAAAGAAAGAGAAAGCATCATGATGCAAGTAAGCTCATTGTTGTGTGGTTTTTAACTAATTTGTAGGAGAGCTTGTATGTTTTTATATGAAGACATTGGTTATCCTGGTAATGTGTTTTTGTTTGCTCATAGATTGAAAATGCATAACCTGCATACTGTGGTACAGTAATACTCATTCTGGAATATTATTTTAGACAGCTTAAACTGGATTGTTCTATGACAAGTGTTCAGGATTTAACCTGTAGCAATCTGAAATCAACAAATTTCGACAAATGTAATCTAATGATAGAAACCCACTGTCGACAAATGTCTACATCGATGTAGCCATTTGTAGTCATAGACAAAAATTTCCATGTTTTTATTTCCCATCATGCTCTTATAGTAAGTGTGTGCTAGAGTGATTGTTCCTTATTTTTCCGTAGCCATATAAATACGCAGTTGTAATTTATTAGATCTTTCACGTTTGCAAGCCGAACTTCATAGGCCTAACTTTAGTGCCACAATTTTTTGCTAATTTTTCATGAATTATGATTCAGAAAGGGACAAATAAAGCTGTAGTGTTTCAGTTACTATAGATCAACATGCTTGAAATGAACAACCTTGTCCCATTTGTGCTTGAGCCCATCACGTACTGAACCCTTTTCTCTCTGCGAGCATGTTTTCGGTATGGGAAAAACATGACCCTGGCTGCCTTCTTGGCCAAGCACTCACAATTAGATCTCTGCTCATAAGGAGCACCGGTAACTAGAAGCTTGTCTCGAGCTAACAGAACTTTTAGTTCTGATTTTCTTGAGATGATTTCCTTTTCTATTTGCACGCTGCCCTCTGGTGCTGTGCTGCCCTCTCATTGTACTCAGTAAGTTATTTTTTGACTCTCATTATACATCTGCCTATTTTGTGTCAGTTGCATTGGCTGCCCCTCCAATGCTCAGATCGGGTTGTCTTGCATCACTGTGTGTCGATAATGACGCTGTATGTGTTTTTGGCAGAGAGGTGTCAGAGATATTGCTTGTACATGCAGTCAAATATCATTCCATCTGCAGCCTCCACACTCATGGACAAGAGCCTAAAACTGTTGGCCAGGAATACAGCAAAAGCAGCTGTATTTCTATTAGCATTGTGCACCACTAGGAGATACTTTTAGGATCTTGGTTGTCTGATAACCCTGGATCAGCACGAGAGCAATGTGAGTCCCTTTGCACATGGACACCCCCCTTATTTTCTCTTCTGTTAAATGTTGCCCATGGTTGACAGAGAGATACAGGTTAGTGAACTTTGAACCTTTGTGCTTTTGTGGCAGACTACTAGGTATATGCATTCACTGTATATGGGTCAACATATCTGAGGGAAGAATGATGTTGGTCCAGAAATACAAATAGTTGGTCCAGGTATATTTTGCACTCCTGGCAAGATGTGGTTATCCTGGAATACTGTAACACTAGAATGCCTCCTTTCAGGAACTAAATATGCATCCATAAGCCAGCCTCCCTTTCCTCTTCCTCTCCCCCCATTACATATTTGAGACCTCATATGAGTTCAGGTGTCTGCTCACATTTGAGAAAACCCTGTATTTTTGTCAGAAAAGCTATGGGCTGTCACGTTTGGGAGTTTTAGAACGAATGCTGGCAAGCAAACAACAAACACATACAGATTCTACAAACACTGGCAAACAAATAATGAACGCATACAGATTCCACAAACACAAGCAAACAAACAACAGACACATACAGATTCCACAAACACTGGCAAACAAACAACAGACATATACAGATTCCACGAATGCTGTGGAAAAAATAGCAAACACATATAGATTCCACTATGATATATGATTTTTATTTACTGGTAAGTATACAGCTTTACCTGGAAAAAAGAAGACTTGCTAAAAAAGAGCAAAGCCTAATTCACTATGAAGCCAGCAACTGTAGAATGAAAACAATTCTTAGTTTTATTGTAACACACTTACCGGTATTCCACTCCTGGAAGAACGTTTCAGTGTCATAGGCCGTCTGGTACTCCTTAAATAATAATCTGGTTAATGACACACTGCCAGCTGTTAGTTGCATGGGCTCATTCATTGAAAGAGAACAGGACCTTAAATATCTTGGGACAATCTTTGATAGAAGTCTCTCATTCAACAAGCACGTCACAAATATGATTCAGAAGGCTAGAAGAGGGATCAGTTTTATCAAGGTTATGGCGACCTTCGACATGCAGCAATGGGTACTTTTTCTGCTCCTGCAAGTGGTGGTGCTATCTGTAATAGATTATGGCCTCGGCCTACTAACTTTGTCACAGACACAAGTCGATACATTGGAAAAAGTTCAAAATGAGGCAATGAGAGCGGTACTGGGGTGTACTAGAGATACACCCATCTCTGCTATGAGATTTCTGCTTGATCTCCCTAGCATTAGAGTGCGACATCAAGTAGCACAAGTTAAGTCGTACCTTAAAGTGACAGAATACAACCACCACCCATTACACCATCGTCTAGATGAGTCAAAAGGAAAACGTATTAAGCGTGGCAGATCATGGATGGCAGAGGCTAAAGACACACTGCGAATAGTATGTGAATTGGAAGAAATATGAAAGGGCAGTGAATGGGTGGAGGTAGACACTGAGAAGAAATCATTGACTAAAGTAATAATACAACTAGATAAAGCGTGTCAAAAATGGACGACAGTCAGGGCTCAGGATGCAGTGCAAGAACTCGCCCAGCTACACTCGAAACCACAAGACATAATTATATACACAGATGGATCTGTTAGCAGAAACACAAATAAAAGCGGTTGGGGTTTTGTTGCCTACAGAAATGGCGTGAAGTTGGTTGAGAAATCTTCAGCATATTCTACTGTCACATCGAGCATGAGCATGGAGATAGAGGGAGTTACAGCAGCTCTTAATTGGTTGATAACTGATACATCAATGCACGCGGTAATACTTACAGACTCTCAAAGCATGTTGCGCAAGATAGAAAAGTTCATGATAAGAAAAGAATGGTGGGACTTATTGAACAACTCAGTTGTCCAAAGCATTACATGGATATTCTGCCCTGGTCATGCTGGGGTCAGAGGAAACGAGAGAGCCGACTTACTGGCAGGCAATTCAGCGATAGACGGCACATTGCTGAGAAGAGATAAAGCAGATTTAATAAAGGCAGTAATAAATTCATTTCAAGATGCAGATGATGTCAATGAGGTTGAGAATGTACACATACAGAGAATGTTAGAAATGGGAGTATTCAGAGGTGAGGGGAGGAAAAGTAAATTTTTTGGAAAGTCCCGAAGATCACACAATCAACACCTGACCGGAACTATGAGTCTACATACACTGGGATGGCTGCTGGAGCGGAGGGCGGAGCACTTATGGGAATGTCCCGCGTGCTGTGAAGCCAGTTTCAAATCAAGAAGAAAGTGTCATATTCCCAGAACTCCACTTGAGGTACTTTTTTCATATTTGATTTCTTCTGTGTACTGGAACCTCATCCCTTTGGGCTGAACCTTGAATAATACCAGTAGTTAAAAATTGCAGTGAAGTACAAGAGGTAGGGACAGTAGTAAACCTCTCCATGTCATTTTTCAACACAAAATCTTTGATCAGTGTTTACTGCATGATCAAACTTCACATATCACATTAGGCAAAACACAAGAATCCAGATGTTGCTGATCATTGAAGAGGAAGATTAATTACAATGCCAATATATTAAACTATATTTCTCATGATGTTGTCACTTTCTGACATTAGTAAGTAATCTTCAATTATGTATTAGACTCTTTCAGCAACTTCTAATTAGTTTTAGCTGTGTATAGTAAACCCTAAACATAGAACCACATCTCTTTGGCCTATAATTTTCCTCACTAAAGTTTTGTTGTTGTCTAAAACTGGTGTTCATTAGTTATAGTTTGTTATATAACAAACATATCAATCAAGATTGTTACTTAAAGAATGAGTGAATTTTAGAGAATGACAAATAATCAAGGCCACATACTCTTGACAGAATTTGAGGGAGAGAGAATCCCTCATCTTGTAAAACAGCAACCACAGTCTAATAGTGCAACACCAGATGATGACCAGCAGCAACAAATGGATCAGCAGACGCAGGGTGGAGATAATCATCATGACGATTATGTTCTACGACAGCTTTTCAAGAAAACAGGTTCATAATTTCTATTCGGAATTCTCAAATGGTCTATTGATTAAATATGTAAATACTCTTATAGACTATATGTGTATATATGGATGATTATATAAAGAAAATACTTAGACCGTTTGTGATCTCTTTTAGTGACTAGAACAAATAGACAAAAGATAATACATATTTGTCAACTTCCACAAAAATCATTCTGTATTTAAGTCAAAATAACCCTTAAATTTTATATTTTTACCCCAAATTCTATATTTTTGACTCCAAATTTTATTTTGGGCTTTAGATTCTATATTTTTACCACAAATTCTGTTTTTTTACCCCAAATTCTGTTTAAAGAATTATTTACTAAAGGTAAATACAAAAAGTAAATAGAAATATATTCAAATCAAACATGAGTATATTCTGTACAAAACAGAAAATCTGCACAAATTGAGTTATACTTTGTTGCGTTCCAGGTAGGACTAAAAAAAAGTGTCTTGTCTAATTACCTCTGAACTCACTGTGGAGCATATGTCTTCAAACAATATGTCTTTGCTGTCTTTAACTAGTCATAATAGTTTTTTCTATACTCTACCTTTTGCTAATACCGTTAAATTCCGTGTATAACCCGAGAATTTTTGGACAAAAAATAGAGATGACTTCATACTCCTAGGCTTATTTTCGAGAGTAAGATCAAATTAAAAAAAAATTACGTCCAAATCACAGTAAAAATGGAGAAAAACACTTTTAAAAAAATTACAGTCACATGTCCCGATATATTAAGCCAGGATAAAATGACTAGGGCTCACCAGCAATCTAGAGCGTACTTACCATAATGCTAGGCCTCTAATTACATTAATTTCTATATATCATACAATATTTCCTTCAAAATCTCCGATATTTCTTGATAAAAACTCACTTACTAGGTCTATATCGTTATTTCAGAGACGCCACCATTTTTTTAGAATAATTTCCCGGAAACGCTATTTTTAGCAATGGGTATTGCCGGTTTTATTTACCGTTTATAGTACATATATTTATATCATAAAGGTTTCAATTGATCATCGAAATTGGTCAGAAAAGTATACCAGTATCTGATGTTATTTATTGACCAAAATACGGTTATGGTCTGTGGAAAAAACAAATGAAATACCATAGCCTAAGCTGATTAGTAGCTTAGGCCTAGTCTTGTTTGTGTAGGGAAACACTAACTACCAGTAATCTAAACACTGTCACACACTTTCTTGTTGCGGTAAAGCAAATGTTACAACAGTTACTGACCGTCTACTAGGCTATAATACCTGTGTACAGAAAATTTAAAACAACACCTCAAAGGCAGATTTTGAGTATTTCCGTGCATGTCGCTGGTCGGTCTTGCCAATTTTGAACATGGGACTCCAAGAATATAAATATTGACCAAGACAATAATCAGAAACTTAGAATGATGTCCTAATTAATTCTGTGCAGAGGTCTTACTCTACATACTACGGTCTTGCACAAACACATTTTTGACATCCAAAACTTTGCCGCTTAGGCAGTGTTGGAGGGAGGGGAATGTGAGAGAAATCAATAGTGAAACTGTCTGAGCTGTGCCTCAGTTTATATTACCGTATAAGGTAAACATACAGGTCAGACAAAGTTAAAACTCTTCTGTATCTTTTAAAAACAAACGTGATCTGGCATGTTTTTGTCTGGCCATTCATCTTTCCCGTTTCCCCGCTTACACTTACAGGAATAAAATCACAATGACAATAAAAATGTATGAACTGGAAGCTAAACTACTTGTGCAGTATTCTTGGCTAGCTAAGTCAGCCGTATATTCTGTTAATTAGTCCAGCCCACTGAGGCCGCAGTTCCAAATCACAACACATCATAGGCATTTTGTAGTAAAATTGCGCCGTAATTGATTCCCTCCCCCAACCACTGTACATTTAGTGGAAGATGAGATCAATTTCACAATCCTCTGTTATGTTTATTTTATTACCGTATTCTCCCCACACTGTAAAAATAACCAGTTACAAAGTTCAAACTCTTCTGTATCTTATAAAAACAAACGTGATCTTGCTGTCTTGCCTTTCATCCTTTCATCATTTCCCACTTAAACGTTTCCCACTTAAATGTCACTGTCAGAAGCCAGCTGGTGACATAATAGTTACATAGTAATTACTATTCACTAGCGCTGTTCCGCGTCATAAGGCCCAGACACCCAACACAGACAATTCATTCAGGAAAAACTTTGTTCCCCAAAGTCTCGCCACCTCATAAACTGTCTATAGTCATGGATAGGGAAGTCAGCCTACGGGGTATTCATTATTTTCGGATATATTGTTCCGGAATACAGTAGCCACCAGGGTTTCATTCCTTGATTCATTCAAGTTATGTGAGTGAAGCAAATGAAAGGAATGCCATTTTCTTAGAGTTGCAAAAGTTTGTGTTAATTTCCATTTAGCATGTCCGTTCTTTCTTATGATGATGAAGTTCATTATTGCTGGCTTTGTTAAGTTGGGGATGTCGGTCTATAGTCGGACCTTCGACTTTCTCCACTTTTGGGAAGGGATAGTTAGGTTCTCGGCCTACAATCGGATGGGTTTATATTCAGAATTTAACGGTATGTTTATTTTGAACTCTTTCCCCCGCCGAAGACTGATGTGTCTGGCCATTGGCGCAAATAAAACGGTGACACAACGCATTTCCATTCTCTGGACTACATCCTGCTCGAAATCTAGTAGGACCATGGTCTTGCTATAAGGGAGATGCAGCGGGAGTTTGAGAATGAACGCTGAAGAAGAAAAAGAACTCTTTTCTAGTTTTTTCCATCCTCTTTTTCTCTTCAGGTTACAGAACAATGTCCATCTTAAAATTACTTTCTGTTGGTCTTCTTAATGTATGTCTTATCCATCTCCTAGAATGCTTTTTAAGAGCTGTTTTTCTACTTCTGTTTGTTTAGTTCTTTCCATAAGTTTCTCTTTGGTGACTTTGTCATAGAATTTCAAACTGCGATTGAGGATTACCGAGTAGTGTGCCGAGTAGAGTAGATGATCATGTCTCTCCACAACTCTCTGTCTCTTGTATTCTTAATCAGTTCGGTTCATGACATTCTGTCATGTCACAGTGACAACCCATCCAGTAGCTTTTCTCTTTGTTGTCCTTTGTCTCTTCTGCCCTTGATATTTCTGGTGGTTATTAGATGTTAAAGTTTTGCTCTTCTCATTGTATGTATGACATTTTGCATCTTGAAGATGGTCATTAAGCAAAAAGAAGAAGCAATACGTTCATTTTTTTCACAAGATGGAGACTTTTCAAGTGATAATAACACAGAACAGAAGATTTTTGTTTGCATCTTTTTTTTTTCCTTCTATATCTTTAAACAATGATGTTTATGAACAATGTTGCCCCTGCATGCAGGTTATGTCTCCAGACAGCCTGAGTATCAGCCGTATTTTCCCAGATTATGGGGGTCTATGATGCAGTCTTTCATTGAGTATTTACAAATTTATTCATATCTCAGCATTGGTCTACATTGGGCTAGCTGGCCTTCAGCCAGTTCTCCGAATATCACTTGTTTTGGGATGCAGCAGTTTGGCATTCTGCATATTTGACCCAGCCAACGCAATCTATTTCTATTAAGTGTTTCCATAGCAGCTGAGTTAGTATCTGAGTGTGGCATAACACTTCTATGTTGGTGATTTTTTCATGCCATTTAACCCATTCAATCCCTGGTAGCCTGCAGGGACCCACTATATATTCAATACCGGATAACCTGTTTGATTCCGCTTGACACATGGTTATTTTAATTGATGGTTATTACTGGTTCCATGCAAATAGACATGCTAAATTTAGCCCTAATGTGATTGCCGGTAATGATGACTTCCAATGTTGTATTCAGATCATTTCTAACAGCTGGCATTTTCTAATTGCAAAAGATTTATTATGACCTTAAATTTTCGTCAAAACTTGGTAACAATGGAACTACTTATGATTCTGATGATGTTGATAGGCAGTTTTTAAATGAAATTCTAGAAATTGTGATTGAATCAGACATTGATGGGGTAATAGTTCAGTATTTAATAGGTCTAGTTGAAATTAGCAGCGATTTGTAGTGTAGGTATAATTGATGAAGTGCATGTCTATGCTTTACACCCATAAAATAGAATTGGTTTGATATAACACTCTAACACTCAAATTCATATAGGCTTTTATAGGTAGGAGCCTAAACATTGATGAATATCTGTATTTTGTTAGTTATTCTTATTGCTTTTCTCTATATTTCTGAGCCATACAATAACACCAATTTTTAATGTTGAAGTTAAAAATTCTTTACTCTTATTTGGGAAGTGATTTGTCATTATTTTCTGTGTATTTTAAATGTGACTTGAATTTGCAATCTTCTTATTACATTTGCATTTAAGGAATTCAAGGTGCAATGAAACATGATAAAATTATGGACTCTGGCCGTCCAGACTATGTCATTGTTGAAGCTGAGGCAGAGAGAGTGGCAAGTGAGGCAGCTGCAGCCCTGAGACGTTCACGACAACAATGTGCTTCAGCCTTGGCTGGCGTTCCCACCTGGACAGGTCTCCATGGTGGATTACTGAAGTAAGTGTTAAACATAAACTCAACATCAATGTTAAATATTTGATTGACTTTTGATGTCTTAAGAAGCCACTACAGTCAATCTTATTTGATTGGTGTTGTCACAGGAACCCAAATCGTTCTTAGAAATTTGATTGGTGTTAGTGTTGTCTTAGGAAGCTACTACTAAGAAGATGAGATCATGTATATTTCATGGCAACCACATAAACAGAGAGTAGGAACAGGCAAGCTTTTCAAAATAGAAATACAGAAGGCTATAGAAAACATATTGCTTTGGTGAAATATACGTACCAGTGTGTTCCTATTGCTATATATATATATATAGCAATCACCGGAATCTTCACTGATGCTACAGAGTTGTGTCACCCTTCTCCCCCTCCCCCGAGACCCTTCTCTGTAATATAAGAAGAGAAGCTCCAATGGATATTGACCAAAGTGCGGTGATAATGACCCTGTCAAAAAAACAAGACATATTTAGAATTCAAAGAAATTTAAAGCAAATATAAAACGAACATTTTTAAATTTAAACAATAAATGGTTGCGCTTTGTTTAGATTTAATTCTATTTCATAGAGGAAGTTTGGAACAGGGTAATGGAGTTTTGCTATTCACTGGAAACACAAATAATAACACACACACAAGTTGATGTTTTCAGACCACAAGGCCTTTATCAAGACTAAACGCACACACAAAAAATGATGAGCACTGAGTAATATGGATGATATGTTGTTCTGTCATTTCTCTGTTTCATTTCACATGTATTTGGGTGTGATTTGTATATTTCCTGTTTTTATTGTTTCACCTCTGACCTAGTTTCAACACTTCTGGGTTATTACAACAGTTAGCTCTTCCATGTGAATGTCAATAGTGCTGTTTTTGCTTGTCATTTTTTGTTGTACATGTAGTCTTGATAAAGACTTTCTGGTCGAAATGTCGATTTGTGTGTCTTGTTATTATGTGTGTTTCCAGAGATTAGCAAAATTTAATTAACCTGTTCCAAGCTGCACCTGTTGAATTTCAGTTTTGCACCATGAGAACATTACTGCATAGACCCCCTGCTTTGAGTACTGTGCCACATCGGCCAGCATTTTTTACTTCAATGATCACATTTCTCGTGATAATTGTCTGAAGCATGTTATTCAGGAGACTAATTTTATTTTGGAGAATATAAAACGCATAATTTAACATAAATAGCTGTGTCTTTATTGCTTCTGGTGTGACTGGAAGTTCAAATCGGTGCATGTTATTATATTAGAAATATGGAGAAGAAAGTTACTTCAGTAGAAGATATTTGACTGGCATTAGAAACATCCTAGAAATCTACATCGGTGCATTTCATTGGTAATATTTGTATGCAACATGATTGATTGTTTTATATTATTTCCATAATTTGTATCTGATTGCTGTTACTTTGAGTAAGGAATAGCTCATTATCTTTATATTTACAGACCCAGATTTGGTCAGAAAAAGAATAGTCTACTTGTAGAAAAATCTAGTAAACTAGAGGCAGCAACTCCAGGCGGATCTACTTCTCAGGTAAGATTTGCCTTTATTTTTTTTGTGTTTGTATATCTCAAGGTTGATTGGTTGCTGATTCAGCAGTCCATGGGCATATGCCCTTTGATCCAATGCCATTGTGTGATATATGCATGTGTTTGTGAGCTGTTATTTTGTTCCATTTATCTGGCCCCGGAGGGAGAAGCATTTTCCTGATGTCATCCAGCGCTGGACATCATATGGTCATTCAAAAAGGTGGTGGTCAACAGTTTCATAAGGATGAGTGTACAGCAGGCACTCTGGAGTGTGTTGTGGTTGTATTATGTTCAGGTGATTGTTAAGCTGTACATGTTGTGTGCGCAGTCGGAAGATGATACTCTTTTCTTTCCTTCCCAGGAGGTTGAGGTTGTCTTTAGGATTGTATATCTCAAAGGACAGAAGTATTTATTCACATGTAAAGAATGTACAGAATTTTAAGTTTCTATTTATAAATGAGAAATAAGAGTAATTTATGAAAGATAAAATCAAGTATATGTCGCTAAATAATTTACAAAATTAATGTGAAACATATTTCTAATGAGAAGCAAAGACATTCTTGTCAGGGTCAGAGTTTACCTTGTTTCAGTTCCTCAAAATAAGTCATAAATATTTCTTACAAATAAACTCTTGCCCATTTTAAACAAAGTTTTATCAATAATGATAATATTGAGACCCATAACCCATCAGTGTCGTAGGGGTGCTAAACTGGATTGTGTGAAATTTTAAGTTTGACACTAGTAATAACTTAAAGATAAGAGCTGCTCAGTATTTCACATAATCCTCCCACATATGTTCAGAGTATGAAAAGAAATTTCAGATGTGCATAGCCACATGCAGATACACTACTTCTTCTGCATTCAGGAATCTTTTAGTCTTGCTAGATCTTCAGACCAGTCGCCAAGACGAAGCTTCCAGTCTTTTCCAGGTCAGAGCGGCTGTCCCAAAGTTTTTGCCTCAGTTCAGTCCATTGTCGTCATGTCTTGCCTCGCAGTTCTTTCTATTCTGGAGTCTTGGAGTATGTGTTCAGGAGTTTGTATGCCTGTTCCGCATGGACATTCAATTGTGTGAGCCACCCTGATCTACTGGTGGCTCTGTAGCCTGCAGTAGCCAGTTCTAATTTGAAAGTTGATGGTCTGTTGTTGACTATGAAGTTGGTGTATGGGGGTTCTGAGACACTAAATTTATCTTCATCACCATCCGTCTGTTAGTTAAGCTCACTTTCTCTACATTGACTTGGACAAATAACACTAATGGAACAAGGATTACATCATCTCTTCCTTCAACTTGATCATATTTTGTCTTGCATTGTTAGATTAAGATAAGGTATGAACTTCTAGCAGTTAAAATCAATGAGAAAAACTTTAAAATATCTTCTGCTTCTTGTTAACCCTAGGAATTGTGAGCAATTAGTTCTTACTTTCTATGTGCAGTGAGGAGGTTTCTCCGAGTTTTCTTTCATACCCATATCTAAGACTTCAGCGTTCATTCTCAAACTCCTGCTGGATCTCTATTGCAGTAGGACAATGGCCCTATTAGATTTCCAGCAGGATATAGTCCAGAGAATGGAAATGCGTTGTGTCTCTGTTTTATTTGCGCCAATGGCCCGACACATCCGTCTTCGGCGGGATACCCATATCTAAGACTTCAGCTTTTGACGTAGTGCGATGCCTATTGAAGGAGCATTTTCTCAGAGGGGATACATGTCTAAAAATATGTAATTACTGTTGGATAGAAAAATAAAAATAAATTCCTTATTTGTAAATTTGCTCTTACTAGTGTAAAAAAACTGTTTGTTTTAATCTTTTTCATTTTTTTAATATTCTCAGCAAACATCACATACAGGAAAGGAAGAACATCTTTTTGATGGCAGCATGTCAGGGAATGTATCACTAAGCACTAAGAATAATTCCATGTCGTCGAGTGACCTTCTACATCGAATCCGAGCACGTAAACGTTTATCAGCACTGGCAACTGATCCAGAAGAGGACAACGAATTTCTTCGACCTGACATACCACAGGCTGTTGAACCTAAAGATGAGGAACTTTTACAGGACATAAGAAACTATGTAGCCTTTATGGCCACAAATGATGGTGAAGCCACAACACAAGAGATTGTTCTAAACTTTGGTAAACGTCTTCCAAAGTCTGATGCCCCTAAATTTAAGGCAATGTTGAATCAGATTTGTGATTTTCATGGAGGAGTTTGGAGGTTGAAAGCTGAATTCAGGTGATAAAACTGACATTTATTATTGTTGTCATAAACATATTGAGAGTGAAGATCTTACAACAGGAAATGAAAACTAGCAAATTTGATGGAAATCTAAGTTTGGGAGCGACTGCTGCTCTTCTTCTTCTTTTTCATCTTCTTTGTTGTTTATCAAAATCCTGAAAATTAGAAGGGTGTAGTCTAGAGAACAGAGTGCATTGTGTCCTGGTTTACAGCTTTGCTGCGATATCTGCGACTTTCAGCCTGACACATCCGACTTCAGCATTGTTTCTGAGTCACTTTGACCCTATGATGGGACAGCCAACACCACTCAATAACCCTCTTAGTTGCCTCTTATGGCATGCATGGAAGATAAGCAGTGTTGCTATTCTTTGCTCCCATTTTGGGCTCTGACAGCACACCTCAAATATACTTTTGTTGATTTGAGGGAGTGACTGGAATATCTCAGCCTCAAAGAAGAGGAACCGAATGTAAAGGTATATCAAGAGATTGACAACCTCTAAAACTCTACATCACCAGCTATTAAGCAACACACCAGGTCTTGTCCCAAACACCAATCATCATCAAGTCTATGATGTTACAAGGCATAAGCAATGCTGGACAAAAGTAGAGTGATGTGATTTAAAAAATTTAAAGCTAAGCTTTTATGTTTCTGGGATACTAAAAGTACTAACCTAAGTTTTATAGGTTAATGAGAAATATTCAGAAACTTATTTGAATGTGCTGAAGAGAGTTACTTTAATTTTTCTGCAAGGACACGTAAGTCTTAGGGAAAAGCAGGCATACTTGCCAGTGTGTTCACAATTACAAGTGGTAATTCAATGAATTGTGCTGATATTTTAAGCAATCAAGTTGTGCATGTTCTTCTTCTGCGTTCGTTCTCAAACTCCTGCAGATTAGCAGGATGTAGTCCGGAGAATGGAATGCGTTGTGTCTTGGTTTACAGCATTGCTGCAATATGCGCCTTTTGACCTGACACATCCGACTTCAGCATGGCTTTGGGTCACAGACCCTATATGAGATGGGACAGCCAACTCCATCCCATAACCTCCTTAGTTGCCTCTTAGGACATGCATGGAAGGTAAACAATGATGCTATTCTTTGCTCCCCTTTCGGGCTCCAGCAACACACAGGCGTGTACCTGTTGAATGATGCAATGTGTTTCTTCTGCTTCCATTACCACAATGAAGAATCTGGTAGTCATATGTGGAATTGCTAGAAATAAGTGGCATATTTGAATTGAAAGAGAAGTTATCATCCAACATAGAACTGGAAGATTCAGTTATCATGTGCTGATGGACATATTAAATAGGAATTGGAGTACCTATAAATGTGTCCAGAGTACCATGGCAGTCATCTGACTTACGCACTGCTACCTACCATATGTACTCACGGAAGAGCTGTTGTAGTGTCGTGACTAAGTCAATCTCCTGCTGACCAGACCAAAATAATAATATGACCAGACGACTTGGTTTCAAACTTCACTGGTAATGGTAGTATCACTTGTGGTGTGCAAAACATATCTATGGTCAATCCTGTCACCAGAAAATGGGTACTAGGAAATACTCTTGAAAAGCTTTAGGAAAGACGCCATAGATATGGAATATGAGCTGATGATGTCACATGCCAGACGGTTTATGGTCACTCAATGTTTGTTTGTTTGCTTTCATTCTCAAACTCCTTCTGGATCTTTTGTAGTAGGACAATGGCACTACTAGATTTCCAGAAAGTTGTAGTCCAGGGAGTGGAGATGTGTTCTGTCATAATTTTATTTGTGCCAATGATCCAACACATTTGACTTTGGCAGTATGGTCATTCAATGACTAGGCTGCTGAGTACTTATAAGTAAAGTACTTGCTATGATGCTAATTTATAGCTCAGCATTTGTTTAAATAATACAAGTACCTCTAATGGTCTACGGTATTTTCAACCAAGGATATTAGCCCAGTTAGGTTCTATCACAGCTATTAACCATACAAAAATAGTGCGAGGTTGCTGTTTTGGTAATCCAGTCACCATTTTCATTAAAGAGTGTGTATTTATGTATGTATGTGTGTGTTTGTTTATATATATATATATATATACATACACACACACACAACACACATAGTTTATATATACATATAGTTTATATAAACACACATGTACATACTGTTAGATACATTTAGATATTTACTGGTAAAAAAATTGACCTAAAAAATATTCTTTAATGATAGAATGTGTACTATTGATGAATGAATTTACAACAGAATCAATACACAGGTGATGAAGGACTAGTAGCAATTATGTGGCTTGAATTAGAGGTGAAGTGTTTGAACTTTCTTCTTCATCAAGAAGTTCCAAAGTTTGCTTTAAGCGATCCTGTCAAATTCCTTTTTCCACCTGTATGTTATCTTTTCTGGAAAGTGGATCATAGTTTGCTTTAAGCGATCCTGTCAAATTCCTTTTCCACCTGTATGTTATCTGTTCTGGAAAGTGGATCATAGAATAGTGACAATGTTACCTGCCATATAAGTGAGACTAATGAGGCTTTGGGTGACGTTGACTGCCCCATCCCATAGAGGGTCAAAATGACCCAGAAGCCATTTTGAAGTTGGATGTGTCGGACTGAAAGGTACAGCTGACACACTTAATATGAAAACTATGACATAATGCATTCCTTTCTCTGGACTACATCCTGCTAATCTGCTTGAATTTGAGAATGAACAAAGAAGAAATTCCTTTTCTTAATCTATGAAGCATAGATGTATCTCACTCCTCCTATACTTGATAGACTTTTCATTGAACTGCCTGTAGTGCTTTGGTTTATATGAAATATGCACTGGATTGTGTATAGTGTGGCTTAGCCTAGAGATCTATCTCTGCTGTAGGGGATCTTAAAATATAATTCACTAGCAACTCTGAGAAAGGATATCACAATATGACACACAGACCATTCACTTTATACAGGAGCATCATTCTCCAACATTCTCTCTGTACTGCACACTTCATTTGACATTTTGCGAATAAAAACTTGGACTGCAGACCAACGAATAGTTCCACAGATACCATCACAAAAATGGTTTACAATAGTGGTTTTGGTGCTTAAATTGCCATCTAATCCATGCAAGCTGGAGAAATTTGAACAAATATATGCACTATATGCTGAAATATGATACACATATAATTTTAGTCAAGCTTTCCCTTTGTCCTACATTCTATTTACCCATTGAAGAGTAATGACAACACATTGTAGTAATTGTTCATGTTCTTATCAAATTGTGACGAAAACATATATCAGCCAATATTCTCATGTTGTAGTAAACTTGTGTTCCAAGTTGAACGCAGCAGATAAACAACTGATTATACAACTTTATTTTATAGCATTTTATTTTTATTTTATAAAGCAGCACATCACATATTGATTATATGTTAATATATTATGTTTAACAACAATTAATAAATTTGGTATGATCAATAATATTGTATGTGTTCTTGGTTTGAGTAACATTCTTATTGTTGGTTGGATGGTTGGTTGCTTATCCAGCGGTCCATAGGCTCATGCCCTTTGACCTAATGCCATTAAATGGCATTATATTGCTCGGAAGTCTGTGGATTTTCAGCCCACCCTGGGACAGGGCCAGATAATAACTATCACACCTCCAGGAAGGTAGGTTTCAACCTATGCACTGCTCCTAGCCACTGTAGCCAAGATAGGGTTCACTGTGCTCATTCCTCACCAATTATTGACTACTGGTTATGCCAAACTTCTCTATTGCTCCAGGCATGCAACCAAATGTTCAAATCAAAAGGATTGTCACGTCCTGAGTCACTGTACCTCCATGATGGGTTTCAGCCATAGGCTATCAAAAAATAGTGCTATCAGTTTCCTCCTCCCCAGTGCTGCACAGTACATCTCTGGCTCCCTCCCAACCACAGAGGTTGCATACATATATATTCAGGTAAACATGAAACACATTTCAACAAAAAAATAAAAGCATAATTGTATAGATGACGTGTCATGAAGCTTCTCTAAGAAGATAACCTCAATATAACGGCATGTCATCCACTGTTTTCTGTTGCATGGGTGGTATGTCTAGTGCACCATTGGTGAGACCCACAGACGCAACCACATATGTATTCTTATTCTTCTATTCCCATGAATTCTCAATCAGTTCTCATCTTACACATATTTTATCGCTAGCAAAAAGAACAAGAAGAGGACATGTGAGGATTGAAGAGATGACAAGAATTGTTAGAACAACATCGTGGTCAAATATATTGAACAACAGACTGAAATCATTTGTCCACTTAATGAGAATGAACCCCTATTTGGCCAAGAGCATACAACACGAGAATGGAAACAACAAGAGGTAGAGGAAGACCAAGAAGAAGATGAATTGAAGGAATTAGCAACATTTTGAGGCATCACAATATTATTTCTTATCAAGCAACCAAACATGTCATAGTTCGAAAACTGACTATCATTCAATTCTACAATGCCTCTTTCAGGACTTGATTATGTTTAGGTTTGGACCAAATTAATTTTATAAAATTTCCTTATATGTGTTTTTTATTGTATCACTTGACATGCTAATATTGATAAATAGTGTATGTGTAATATATCATTGGAAAGGGGAATGGATACAGAATATGAATATATAAGTACATTGATGGTATGTGATTACTTCACAAGGTTAGAGTTAGCCTTGTGAAGTAATCAAATATCAAATCAAAGCCAGTATACTGGTGATTGGTCCTGTAGACCCATAGTATAAAGCCAGTATACTGGCGATTGGTCCTGAAAGAGTTAACAGCACAAGCAGAGAAAAGACAATAGCCAATAGATATAGTGTTATTCTTCAGGTACTTTGATGAACTACATATGGAGTAACTTGAGTGCAATCAAGTCAATCCTTTATGCTTTTGAGCCCCATTTTGTGTCTTTGAATACTTCATTTATTATGCCTTATATGTGAAACAGTATTTAAATGTCTATAACTAAGGCACTATTACAACAGTAACAAAATAGTACATTCAGCTGGGAATCTTTACTGTTGCCCTGGTGTATTTGTGGGTCGTACCTGTCAGCTGGGAATCTTTACTGTTGCCCTGGTGTATTTGTGGGTCGTACCTGTCAGCTGGGAATCTTTACTGTTGCCCTGGTGTATTTATAGGTCGTACCTGTCAGCTGGGAATCCTTACTGATAATCATTATCAAGTGCTGTGGCGAATGGCGTTGGCAATCATATTTCTCCATGTACATCGATCTCTCATATATATCATCTCTATTGGTGTCGTCAATCAAAGCCATTTAGTAAAACTGTCCAATATCTTTTCTCTCGGTCTTCCCCTTGATCTTTTCCCTTCTATCTTTCCTGTTGTCACTATATTCTCAATGCCTCCTCTTCTCATTATGTGCTCAATAAATATTGACTGTCTTTTTCTTATATTATCAATAATGCATCTTTTCACATCCATTCTTCTAAGACATTCTTCATTAGTACTTTTTGCTGTCCAAGGAATGCATAACATTCTTTGAATAAACCACATTTCTGCTGCCTCCAATGTTTTTTGTGATGTCTTATTTATTGTCCATGCTTCACTTCCATAGAGTAGCACTGGTTCAATGTAGCATTTGAGGATAGGTTTTCTAGTATCCATTGATATGACTTGTTGCATAGGATATTTTTTTATCTTATGGAATGCTGCTTTTGCTTGTCCTATTCTGCTTATAATTTCGGTCTTGCATTTACCATTTGAAGTTATTAATGTTCCTAAATATTTGAAACTATTCACCTGCTTTAAGTTTTTCTCATTTAATACTATTTTACTATTTGGTGGGGTACAATACTGATGCCATGGTGTATTTATGGGTTGTACCTGTCAGCTGGGAGTCATCACTGATGCCCTGGTGTATTTGTGGGTCGCACCTATCAACTGGGAATCATCACTGATGCCCTGGTGTATTTGTGGGTCGTACCCATCAGCTGGGATTCATCACTGATGCCCTGGTGTATTTGTGGGTCGCACCTATCAACTGGGAATCATCACTGATGCCCTGGTGTATTTGTGGGTCACACCTATCAACTGGGAATCATCAGTGATGCCCTGGTGTATTTGTGGGTCACACCTATCAACTGGGAATCATCACTGATGCCCTGGTGTATTTGTGGGTCGCACCTATCAACTGGGAATCATCACTGATGCCCTGGTGTATTTGTGGGTCGCACCTATCAACTGGGAATCATCACTGATGCCCTGGTGTATTTGTGGGTCGCACCTATCAACTGGGAATCATCACTGATGCCCTGGTGTATTTGTGGGTCGCACCTATCAACTGGGAATCATCACTGATGCCCTGGTGTATTTGTGGGTCGCACCTATCAACTGGGAATCATCACTGATGCCCTGGTGTATTTGTGGGTCGCACCTATCAACTGGGAATCATCACTGATGCCCTGATGTATTTGTGGGTCGCACCTATCAACTGGGAATCATCACTGATGCCCTGGTGTATTTGTGGGTCGCACCTATCAACTGGGAATCATCACTGATGCCCTGGTGTATTTGTGGGTCGCACCTATCAACTGGGAATCATCACTGATGCCCTGGTGTATTTGTGGGTCGCACCTATCAACTGGGAATCATCACTGATGCCCTGGTGTATTTGTGGGTCGCACCTATCAACTGGGAATACTTACTGCCGCAGACATATGCATGTTTAAACAATCTAAGATGTCTCTTACCAATCGTCATCTTGGTAATCCCTTAAACAATCACTCCCTTACCCTTGATACCAACAACCATACATTAGTATTTTGTCCATGCTGTTAAATCTCTTTATATGTCCATAAAACCTTAGATTTATTGAGAGAATGTTGTTTAGGAGTCAACCCTCTTGACGTCAGCTGATAATCTGCGGTAGGTAGAAGAACATTAACAATGTACATGTGAATATTTCAAACACTTGGTAATAACGTTTTGATAATTTCTAGAGAAAACACAAATATTGACGGCGATAAGGCGTTTATCGAGAACATAACAGCAAACAATGCGTAAAGGATGGCACTATCAAAGAGCTGCAGGTGTGTTGCTGATGAACGAAAGGAGAGTAAAGAATAGCAACATTATTTACCTTCCATGCATATCATAAGAAGCGATTAAGGAGGTTTTTGGTTTTCTCATCCCACATATAGTCAAAGTGATCCAGAAGTCATGTAGAAGTATGTGTTAGGCAGAAAGGAATAGGCCTATATATTGCAGATAAGCTGCAGGCTAAGCTATGCTATAAGGCAATCCGTTTTCCGGACTACATCCTGTTAATCTGCAGAGTTTGAGAACGAACGCAGAAAAAGAAGACATCGCGGAGTTAAATAATATATGCCTGAAGGGGGTGAATGATAACTTCATAGTATTTTTTTTTTAACTCTCAAACATTACATTCAGACTCTGAGCGTGAAGAAATCTGACCACTCAACAAGAGACATATCTTGATATGAATTATTCTGTCAATGATATATATTTGTTACAACACAACAAACGGTATCGTGAAAAGAATACATAGATACTCAAAAAATTAAATGGTGTGGCCACCTGATCAGAATTGAACCAAATCGCATTACATCGATAGCCTTCAATAGAAGATCATCTGAAAAGAGAAACATGGGAAGACCCAGACGATGACGGATAGGAGTAGTGTAGCGTTACTTTTTAGAATGGGGACCCCTTACTAAAGAAATAATGACTTATGCACAGATGGTAAATATACAGGTTTTCATTTTCAGTTTGTAATTCTCAGAAAACGCGTCATCATAAATTACTTCTAATTCTTTGATTGATCTGAAACAAGCGTTTGACACCAGCGTGGTATATTGGTAGATATTTAAAGATTAACGGGTTTTCCAGCTTGTGCTTTACCAGGCACTATAAACTCCCTCTGAGTATAAGGCTCCTTCAATTGCACTACGCCTAGAGCTCAGAAAAACACCCCACTTCACATAGTAAGTAAGAGCTAATCACTCGCAATTCCTGGAGTTCTAAAAAAAAATAAAACAAACCAGGATCTACGTGACATTTTTTTTCCCCCTATTGTCATATACTTTTTTTTGGACGTCAAAGATTCTTACAGTGCAGATAGATAGGTTTTTTTTTAATGACTGCTAAATGATTTTTGCTTCAAACTGCAAGCGCGGATATTTAGTTAGTGTGTTCCTCAAGGGTTGATAGATGCCAAATAATGAATAAACTATTATCTTTCGGTAATGTTTATAGCAAATAAATATTAATTTGTGTTGGCTTTTTGTGTTGTTTAAAGGTGACGCCGAGCTTTTTTGGCGTATATTGACGCTACGCCACTGATAGATAGATGACATCAGAGAAATACAGGAACAAAAAAGGCTGCACTATGTCAACGGCATCACAATTAACAAAAGAAAATGAGAAGAGATAAAGCAGATTTAATAAAGGCAGTAATAAATTCATTTCTAGATGCAGATGATGTTAATGAGGTTGAGAACGTACACATGCAGATAATGTTAGAAATTGGAGTATTCAGAGGTGAGGGGAGGAAAAGTAAGTTTTTTGGAAAGTCCCGAAGATCACACAATCAACACCTGACTGGAACTATGAGTCTACATACACTAGGATGGCTGCTGGAGCGGAGGGCGGAGCACTTATGGTAATGTCCCACGTGCTGTGAAGCCAGTTTCTAATCAAGACAAAAGAAATAAGACTTAGGCTCCCCATGACGCCTAAAGACACACATGGATAGGACAAGACAAGATAAACTAGTTTGTCCCTCCACCCCCCCCCCCGACCCCCACCTCGTATTGGTGTGGGGAAAATCTTTAATTTTTGCATTCAAATAAATTACAATGCCAATATGCACACAACCAAAAATATATCAACACAATAAAGGCTTTCTATTCAAGCTTCGCTTTGTGTTAGAATTGAAACAGGCGTTTCAGAATGGTTTACAGTTAGATCCGGATTAAAACAGGGCTGTGTCATGTCACCAATGCTATTTGGAATAGAAATTGACTGTGTCAGGCGTAAACATTCACAAAATGTCATGGGGATTACCTGGGTCAACAAGTCATTAATAGATATTCTTCTTCTGCGTTCGTTCTTAAACTCCTGCAGATTAGCAGGATGTAGTCCGGAGAACGGAATGCGTTGTGTCCCGATTTACAGCATTTATGCGATATCTGCGCATTTCGGCCTGACACATCCGACTTCAGCATGACTTTGGGTCACTGACCCTATATGGGATGGGACAGCTATTTCCATCCCATAACCTCATTAGTCGCCTTTTACGACATGCGTGGAAGGTAAACAGTGTTGATATTCTTTGCTCCCCTTTCGGGCCCCGACAAAACACACGGGCGATTAATAGATATTGACTTTGCAGATGATATCACCCTACTGAGCACAACATATGCACACGCCCAAGAACAAATAATTCAAACATAGTATCACAGAACAAATAAGCTTACATATTAATGTAAGGAAAACGAAATTCATGGATTTTTCCAGTACGTCAGGAGCTGTGACATTAATCAATCAAGAAATTGACGGAGTCGAAAACTTTCCATAACGAGGCAGTAAAATATCAAATGATGGAGATGCTACAATAGAAATAATGACACGCAAAGCGCTTGCAACAGGTGCCTTTATTAAGATAGTTAACACCAGGAAAACAAAACCCTTAAAACACATATTAAGAACAAACTATTTAACTCCAGCGTAATCACTGTACTACCCTACGGATGCGAATGCTGGAAATCTACTCAATGCATAGAAAAAAGACTAGATAATTTTGAGAATAAATGTCTACTAAATATCCTGAACATAGATTGGAAAAACTTTGTCACAAATGAGTCAATAAAATATATTAAAAAAATAAGAATATGTGTCAAATATTATTAGAAGAAGACGTTGATTTAGGTCATGTGCTTAGATCAGACGAGAACAGACTTACCCGCCAATCTCTGCCGTGGTATGCAACAGGATAACGAAAAGGGAAGACCCAGGACAACACTACGAAAAAAAAATCAAGAACGAGACAATGACAATGGGTACTAACACCACCCAAGAACTACAACAACTTGCATGAACCACCGGCAGGAAGAAACATGGCCTCTGCTATATTCACCAAAGGAACAAACTAAACTAACTAATATGCTCACACAAAGTTGAAAGCAATCCAAACTCCACTTGGTAGGGGCCATTCTCGAATGATTAACACAAATTTAAACCATAAAATAGCTTCGGCTCAATACTAGTCATGATTCCAAGAGTCTTTTGAACTTATCAAATTAACACTTTTTATTCAAATTGTTCAGTTTACTCTAAGATGCAATGTTGAAAATATTTAAGCAACTGGAATTACTGAAACTACGGCAATGTCAAACGATAAAATGGCGAAAAGTTCACCCGACTCATTATTGGTTGAGAGTCAACATTTTTATATCCTCTAGATCTATAGATGGTGTCTCTCCCAGCAGATATCAAACTATGTACACTTATGGTTCCTGTAGCTAGATGATTGTATACACTCCTAATTTTCCCGTGGTGTTCTGTATCGTGAAGACTCTGTATTCATCAATCATAGCGTGTACCTTATTATGTATCTTACGTGGCAATAAGTGCAATAATAAAACATTGAGAGCATTGTCTTACGACACACTGCTTATGACTTGGAAAAAAGTCAAATTTTCCAAGGCAAGCTAGGAGATTACAAACGTCAAAAATAAACATGACGCAACGCCGCAGTCTGCTCACACATGTTGGTGGGCTTCCACATAGATTTGGAATGTGCGCTGCTGCTATTGACTTGGGGGGGGGGGGGCAACATAGTGAATATCGAGTATCTCATGAACTTGAGCCTGCACTTCCAAGTTCAATTGTTCCTCGTCTGATGGATGGCAGGGGTTTTACTCGAAAGGAAGGTGGCTTTTAGATGTGGTTGAACCTATAACACCACGCCTGTTGATCTTCTCTCTCATTTGTCTTGTTCAATGTGTAGGCCTACGCTATAGTCATGATACAACATCAGCTTGAGGGTAGAGGTAGGACACTATCCTTTATAGATAATATTCTGATATACAGACAGGGCAAAGCCAGAACAGCAATCGTCAGGGCACTGCCGATAAAAATTAAACCCCATCGTCTTCTGGTGTTATAAATAACCAAAATATCGAAAGTTCACCGACAATTCATTTTATATTTCTTCCTTCTGGTGTTATGATTCTGGAGCACTGATCAACGAAACAAAAGCAGCATTGACATGGTTTTCCTTAACAATCACATTAAGTTTGCAACACTGACTGTGGAGATATATGGCATAATGTAGTGAGAACGTTATCATTACAATGACTTGGTGTGCAAACCAGCAAATGTCTTTCAGCCTTGAGAGTGATGGCAACGGCTGATACTAAACAATCGCAGCTCGTAATCCTATATGAAGTTATGATTCTTGAATATGTCTGTTAATGTTATTGAATATTCACTACAACTGCCTGATGAACGCATGGTTGTACAAAGGGCACACCTTGTGTGACTGAGATTTCTTCTCAACTTTCCAAGCATATGTCACAGAATTGACACGTAGCGTGCCCGTACACACCTCATAGTGAGTTTTAATACAGATCATTCACTACATATTAAAGTCTATATGTCAAAGGGAGTGGGTTTAAGTGAGGGAAATCGTGCATGCGGCGCGCTGAGGATACTCTCGGAAAAATGTGTGCATCAGAAGGCATTAATTCAGATGAGGAATTGATATATGGTTTCAAAGGTTTTTAAACAGGCGTTCAATTATATCGTTACGCTCAAGAGAGAGAGAGAGAGAGAGAGAGAGAGAGAGAGAGAGAGTGAAGGGAGCGAAATCCTGTAAGTGTTCACACGGAGGTCAAGTCGCTCGTTTCCGAACAAGCTGATAACACATATGTTGTGATTTACACAGATGGGCTCGTCATCCGCCACCGACGGTGCGCATGAGCTTTACCGTCAAATCTCGTGGAAGAAAGTTCACGAAGGCAGCCGTCGTCGCAACTAGTAGTCTAACAATAGGGGTGTTCACCGTGACTAAGGCCCTAAACTGGTTGGAATCGCAAGCCTATCCTCATTCATGCATTCATGTAACTCGATTAGTATGATCCCGAAAGTCCAAGCAGGTGACATGCATAGGGGAGCCTCTTTCCCGTCTCCCTTGTGCAAGTCATGGTGTAATGTTTCCAAATGTTGGCATAGGTAATGTTGCGAGACACATATGAAGTGCTCTTCAATAAATGAAAACCACAATGTTTGTTTATTGTCTTTCCCCAGGTGGTTTGTTATCTACTCTTGCCGCTAAGCATAGGGGTGATTGAAGCTCGAGCTTGCGTTCTAAAGCCAGATGTGTGGCATCGGCTGTGCTATGATCGTGTTTGTTCAGGATGTCCCTGACTTTTTCTATCCATCTTTTCCGTGGTCTTCCTCTGGCTTTGTACCTTGCTCTCATATGGTTATATGCCTGAACGGGCAACTTGTCGTGATGCATTCTCATAATATGGCCACGCCACTTGATCTGCTGCCTTTCTATGTATTCAGTACAAGGTATTATATCTATTCTTTCCCTGATATCTTCATTTCGTAATATATCGATCCTGGTGACCCCTGCGGCTTTCCTCAAGCATTTCATTTCACATGTCACTATCTTTCTGTAATGTTAAATTTTGTTATGTAACAACAATGTTAAATATCATAAATTATAAAGTAGCCCGTCATCAAAAAGTATTTTTTTTAAAAAAGAGCCAGATGATGTTTAACGGCAATGAAATAATTCAGCTCTTCATGTTACTCTTTTACTGAAATACATTCTCAGCATTAAGTCTTTATGCTCCTATCGCTTAGAACAACAGCAGCAAACATTCCGTCCTTGCTTGTTTCGTTTCTTAGTATTTGACAGTCAACTCTAACTCTACATCTGAAGTCTTTTATATCTGGCATTACTTGTTATTTTTTCCTGTGTAAATGTTCTTCAAAATTATCTTTCCATATCCTCGTCTGCTCATTATTTTTATATAGTTTCCTTGTATAACTATTTGAGCACTGCTCTAATGAGAAAATAATTCTTGTTTACAAATCTGGACACTTTTCATCCGGAGGTTTCTTGGGACAAAGCATTCAAAGCTGGTAATGTCCTGATTACTGTTGTTTAAATCCCCATGAATTACGGGCAATTTGATCTTTCTTCCTGTGTGCAGTGGAGGCATTTCTCCAGAGTTTAATTTCTTCTTCGTTCGCTGTCAAACTCATGTAGATTAACGGGAAAGAAATAGCACAGAGAAGGGAATGCGTTGTGCTATGGTTTAAAGCTTAGCTGTGATATTTGGGCCTTTCTTCTGATACATGCGACTTTAACATGGGTTCTCGTCACTTGTACACTATACAGGATGGGGCTGCTAATTCATCATCATCAGGTGTCATGCCGGCTGGCGTAGGCGGTCATGGCTCTCCACAGCTCTCTGTCTCCAATATT
The DNA here is from genome assembly GCA_034231615.1 of Meghimatium bilineatum. Taxonomy (NCBI): domain Eukaryota; kingdom Metazoa; phylum Mollusca; class Gastropoda; order Stylommatophora; family Philomycidae; genus Meghimatium; species Meghimatium bilineatum. The sequence goes on along the minus strand of CM067320.1, from coordinate 26,076,608 downwards.
ATGTATCAAGATCGTTGTTGTTTCCCGGTCGTGTCAGGTTGTCAAACTGTCTAATATTTTCTCACGTTGTCGACCTTTGTCTCTGTTGCATTTAATCTTGCCTGTTGTGACTATATTCTCCAAACCTCCCTGCCTCATAAAGTGGCCAAAATATGAAGATTGTATTTTTCTTATATTATTGATTAAGGTCCGTTTCGGTCCGAGTCCGTTGACTCTTTCAACACCTCTACATGTTTTTCTGGCAGTCCATGTATTCTCAGCATTCTTCTATAGAACCACATCTCTATTGCCTCTAATTTTCCACTTTCCAGTTTGTTTATTGCCCAAGACTAGCACCCATATGTTAGTATAGGGGTTATATAGCACTGCAGAATTCTCTTTCTCACCTCTAATGACAAGGTCATATTACACAATATATTTGTTGCATTTTTCTGAATGTTGTTTTTGCTTGTTCTATTCCACATCTTATTTCTGTTGAACTTCTTCCATCTGATGTAATCATTGTATCTAGATATTTGAATTGGTGGATCTGTATGTCAAGAAAGTCATGGTAGCTAATTACAACTCCTCCCCACGCCCCCCCCCCAAAAAAAAACAACCATACACCTTCTTAGTTACTCTTACGACTTGTATAGAAGATATACAGTTTTGCTATTCTTTACTCCTCTTTCGGGCCCTGTTAACATTTCATACCCAAAAAATTTCACATCTCAGCAGTGTGCAATGTTGTGATAAGAAGTCTCATACTCATGACTAGATGATGATGGTGATCTATTTATCTCTTGACAGTCCATAGCCTTTCTTACTTATTCTTCAGCGTTCATTCTCAAACTTCCGCTGGATTTCTCTTGTATCAAGACAATGGCCCTACTAGATTTCCAGCAGGATAAAGTTCAGAGAAAGGAAATGCGCTGTTTCGCCGTTTTATTTGCGCCAATGGCCCTACATATTTGTATTCAATGGAAGACTTCCGTACAAAAGCACAGGTTTTTCTTAGCTGTTTAATGATGTGACACGTGTGTTCGTATAAGGTCCCAAAGGCATGGATGTTTAAGGGGGTTTATGGATGCATGTTTAAGAGGGTTTATTGTATGGATGCATGTTAAAGGGGGTTTTATGAACGCATGTGTAATCCTCGAAGGGAGGCATTCAATTCCGCCAGTATCTCAGGATTACCACGTCACATTTTCCTATACTAACATATCGATGCGAGTCTTGGACAATAAACAAACAGGAAAGTGGGAAATTAGAGGCAATAGAGATGTGGTTCTACGGAAGAATACTGAGAATATCATGTCTGCTAATGTGGAGGTATTTAAAGAGTCAAAGGCGAAACGGAGCTTAATCAATAATATAAGAAAAAAGACAATATTCATTTTTTGCCACATTATGAGACAAGGAGGTTTGGAGAACATAGTCACATCAGGCAAGATTGAAGGCAACAGAGACAGAGGGCGACAACGTGACAATATTATTCTTGATTCTTGATTAGAAACTCTCCATCGAGACCAGCACCGTGCAGAGGTGATGGGGCGTAGTTCATCCATCAGGGGCTGGAAACTAAGACTGGTCGGGCAGTCCCACTCGAGCAGGACCATAGTCCTGCCCTAGTAAGCAGAGTGCTGAAGACGGAGGCATCCAGCCAAAAGGCGCACAGATAATCAGGATGCCACGCACAAAACACAATCGAAACATGTCTACATCTATAAATAGTTATGGTGCCTGCCCTGTGGCGGACGTTCAGGCAGGGACGGTGCCGGGCCCTATACCTCGAAAGGGCCCAACCTCAGTTACTGGAAGTCCTTCTCAATTGCCCCGAGGAGCCAGGAGGCAAGGGAATAGAGCTACTGGCCAAACAAACAAACGACCAATAAAAATAATGCACTGGAATGCTGAGGGTGTCAACAGTAAAAGAGATGGATACAGCAAAAAATTGGAACTTGAAAATGTCCTCAGTGAAGAACAAGTTAACATATGCTGTATCCAAGAAACACACCTCAGCAGCGACATAGCCTTCACAATCAGAGGCTACCAGTGCTACCGATCTGACCGAAAGGACAGGCGAAAGGGTGGAATTCTGACACTTGTTAAAAACAATATCAGCGCATGTCAGCTTGACGTATATATGGAAGGGGCAGAATACCAGATGCTCCACCTAAAAACAGACAGTGCAGAATTCCATCTCCTGAACTACTACTGCCCAAATGATAAACCATTGGCACTAGACACACTTCCAGACAAAGAGAGACTTATGGTGTGTGGTGACTTCAACAGCCACTCTCAGAGCTGGGGCTACGATCATATCGACAAGAGAGGTGAGGAACTTGAGAGCTGGCAGGATGAAAATAATCTCATCCTTATTAACCAGCCAGCAGACTCGCCAACCTTCTACTCGAGAGCATGGCACACCACCTCTACACCAGACCTAGCATTCCACTCACCAGGCTTGGAATGGAACATCACACGTGTTGTTGGAAAGCAGCTTGGAGGTAGTGACCACAGACCAGTATTTCTGGAAATCCACAATGAATTTACCACGGACAGCAGCACGCTCACTAGGTGAAACTATAAAAGGGCAGACTGGAAAATGTACCAGCATTTAACCAGTGTTCTAGCTAAGGACATTATCTTGGACAAAGACATCAATAGAGCAGTGAGTGAATTTAATAGATGTATACTACATGCTGCTAGTAAAACCATACCCATGGGAGGGGGGGGGCACGCAAAAACTACAAACCCTACTGGAATGATGAACTGGAAAAGCTGCAAAATGAGATGGAAACATCTAGACAGCAGGCTGAGAACAGACCTAGCCAAGAACATCACAACAAATATCAGCAAACAAAGGCTAAATTTCAAAGAGCCAAGTTACAAGCCAGACGGAGCAGCTGGAAAGAAAAAACAGAGTCGCTGAACCTAGAAAGAGATACTAGGAAATTATGGAAACTTGTAAAACAACTAAATGATGAAGGTACAGGGAGAAATACCAGGATCACACTTTATAAAGATAGAAGCATTTTAACAGGTAAACATGCAGCTGATTACTTTGCAGATTCCTTTGCAGAAGACAATAACGTCAAAGTCAGCCCAGACAAACAACAGGAGGTTCGAGAGAACCAGCAAAACATTGGACAAGGTGAACCTATACCTGAAGTCATGGAGGCACCAATCACAATGAGAGAACTGGAGCATGCAATATCCAAATTGAAAATGAAAAAGTCCCCTGGAGCTGATGGAGTGTCCAATGAAATGATTAGAAACCTGGGAAGTGCAGCAAGAGCAAAGCTACTGCAGATCTTTAACACAAGCTGGTCCACAGGTAATGTACCACAGGCGTGGAGAGAAGCAATAATGATACCACTCCTCAAATCAGGAAAAGATGGCAACACAGTCTCCAACTACAGGCCCATCAGCCTCACAAGCTGTCTATGTAAAACAATGGAACGCATTATCAATCTTAGGATGCAGTGGTACCTTGAAAGTGAAAACCTTCTGGTATCACAGCAAGCAGGTTTCAGACAGTGCTACTCTACTGAAGATCAGGCAACCTACCTCTCCCAAGAGATTGAGGATGCCTTCCAAGATAAGAAACTGGTACTAGCAGCATGGATAGACCTCAGGAAAGCATTTGATAAGGTCTGGAAAGAAGGGCTCCTAAAGAAATTGCGAAATTGCAGGGTTAGCTCAAGAATGTACAAATGGGTAAAAGCATACCTGCATAATAGAAGAGCCAGGGTACAATTAGATGGTCGCAAGAGCAAGAAAGTTCTACTGCGTCATGGAGTCCCCCAGGGAGGAGTCCTGTCACCCACACTTTTCTTGGTTTACATCAATGACCTAGTTGCTGAACTACCACACGGGATCAAAGTGGCAATGTATGCTGACGACCTGGTGATCTGGTACACGGAAGAACATGCAACAGTGGCCACTAAACAAATACAAAGAGCTATCGATGCCCTAACCTTATGGGCTAATAGATGGTGCGTCAGCATTAACACAGATAAGTGCAGCACTACACTCTTTACCCTCTCACCAAAACAAAAAGCTGGTCATATCAAGATAGATGGAGAGCTCTTGAAAGAAGACAAACAACCCACATACCTCGGAGTTACTTTTGATGATAAGCTGACATGGAAGCAGCACATAAACAAAGCAACAACAAAAGCCAGGAGGAAGCTAGCTATCCTGAGAAAACTAAGTGGAACCACATGGGGAGCCAGTGGAAATATACTCAGTAAAGTTTACCAGCAAGGCATAAGACCACACCTGGAATACGGTTCAGCTGCGTGGTGTCCTGCATCAAACACCACATTACAAGATCTAGATAAAGTGCAAAACCAGGCACTTAGAATAATGTTGGGAGCAATGAAATCAACACCCATAGCAGAGATGCAGAAAATGGGAAGAATGCAAACACTTGGCGAACGCAGAGACAGAAAAGTACTAATTAAAGCAGAAAAGTTTCAGTGTATGCCAAGTCATCCAATGAAGGAAAGATTCCAAAATCTAGCAATGGGACGACTGAAAAGGAGCAGCTTTATCCATCAAGCTAAACGACTCCGTAGACAACTTACAGACCTACCTGAAGTTGACAGCCCCTTAAGGTCTGTACCAGAGCAAACCCCGTGGAGTGAAAGCCATGGAATGCCAATATACATTCAGACCCATGTGAAAGGAATACTAAGCGAGGACGAACAGAACAGTGTGCAGCGAATGACAGTCACCCTCAGTTTCCTGGATGAGGAATATCCACAAGATATATGGGTCAGAGTGTACACAGATGGGTCAGCACAGAATGCTGTGAGGAATGGAGGTGCAGGTGTATATATAGAATATCCACACAAGCCCAGAGATACAATCAGAACACCGACAGGAAAATTCTGCAATAATTATGATGCAGAAATCCAGGAAATTAGTGTGGCAGCTAAAAAACTGCTGAACTCCAACTCTGACCTACAGCCTGTGGTATTCCTGACAGATGCAAGGTCAGTGCTTCAAGCTCTCCAGTCTGGAAAACTAACAGACTTAAAAAAACTACTTAGCGAATTGTCTTACCAGTATAGGGTAACCATGCAGTGGATACCCTCTCACTGTGGAATACCAGGAAATGAAAAAGCAGACCAACTGGCTAAGGAAGGTGCTGCCGAAGACCAACCAGATATACCAATCACCCACCATCAGAAAAAACAGATGATAAAGTCAATAAGAAAGCCACAAACACCAACACAAGATGACTATCACAATATGAACAGATCAGAATAAGTTATAATTCTACGTCTCAGAACAGGACACAACCGACTCCGCAGTCACATGTATACAAAGTTCAAGATTGGCAACACGGCCATGTGTACATGTGGACAGGCAGCACAGAGTGCCAAACATATACTTCAAGAGTGTTCTGAGCATGAAACGCTGAGGCAGACATATTGGCCAGAGGAAACAACACTGGAATCAAAGCTCTATGGGACACTGTATGAACTACAAAAGACAGTGAGTTTTATTAAGGAGACAGAATTACAGATATAGACATGTTTCAAGTGAACGAAAGAAGAAGAAGAAGATTAGAAACTGGTCTCACAGCACGTGAGGCATTCCTAATAAGTGCTCCTCTCTCTGTTCCAGCAGCCATCCGGCTCGGTTTTTCGAGTCGAATGCCGCCGAAACAGACGTCGACACCAGGGCACAACTCTGGCCCTTGCGCCAGGTTTCTTTGTTGTTCCGCCCACCCATGTCGTGCCCGTAACTAGTTCAAGCACAACATCGGCCTTTCGGAACAACATGGTAACTGTTATCGAAGGTTGCGACTTCGGGATTGTATAGATGACGTGCCATGAAGCTTCTATAAGAAAATAACCTCAATATAAAGGCATGTCATCTGTTAAGGTTTTCTGTTGCATGGTTGGTTTGTCTAGTAAGCCATTAGTGAAAATTGGAGAAAATATTAGACAGTCTAACTAAACAACTTTTATCATTCTCTGTCTACTAGGTGTCAGCCACAAAAGGACAAAGGTACAATTTCCGCTGGCCTACATCTCGTCACCCTTGGGGAATATTTGACAGAAGACAAAAGTAAGAAATTAGGACAATATATGACAATGATGATTTTTTTTCACATGGCCAGGTTGTCAGCATATTCCCCAACTTTCCTTAGTTTCCAACTACGATAAGCCTGGAAAAAAGTCAGTTGCCCTATTCTTTGTACCTTGAACTAGAAGTCCAGACCTTAACTGCGGCAAGGGCGATATAGTTAGACAAAGAGAAGTACTGTCTTCGTAAAATCAGGATGTCTGGTCTGCATGCAAATCATTAAGTGCAATAATTAGCACTGTTTATCTGATGTCTTGTTCTAGCATTATGTGATGCATGTAACACCTGTAGGACTAAGTAAAGGAAAAAGTAACTACAATTAAACAAATATTGACATATTTTTGAGTCCCGCAGTTAGACCAGCATTCTGCCGAAGACTGATGTGTCGAGCCATTGACGCAAATAAAACAGCATCACAAAGCATTCCATTCTCTGGTCTACATCCTGCTGGAAATCTTGTAGGGCCATTGTCCTGCTACAAGAGAGATCCAGCGGGAGTTTGAGAATGAACGCTGAAGAAGAAGACCAGCATTAATTGTGTTTCACATCGTCTGCGTGCAACATATCCTGTGTAACATGTAATAGAGTGATGACGTGTAACCTGGGCGTGTAGTTGTAATGTTTGCTCACTTGTCCTTTAGCATTAACAGTTGTGTATTTGTGGTCTAGTTCTGAACTGGCTAGTATTTCTATGATTGTGTTAAGCATTGTATAAACCAGGTCAGTATAATAATGTAACTATATAACAGTGCAAAGGCGTTTCATACAGCGAACATGTATATGAAACATTATGGTCTAAACATATAAGAATATCCGTACGTATTTACTTATAATGTAGTACATAGTGATTAATACAATATAATAAGGAGTGTGTTGATGTGGCTGCAGAAATAAGTAACCCCGCCCAGAAAACGATAAGAGGAAATTACTTTGGCATATCACACACTCGTCTGACAATTATTGTCTTGTTATAAGCGTCCTATTTGTTTTTCTATGTAGCACAAACCTTTTACAATTCCTATAGTATGTGCCTGTTAAATAGTCATCAGGTGCCGTGCCGACTAGAGTAGGAAATCATGGATTTTTTCACAACTCTCTATAGTATCCTTTACCATGATAACCGTTGACTCTGCCATGCCACAATATCATTTGGTCTGCTGACATGCTCTTGTAATTTTTTAAAACTTGAGATCATGATCTTATTGTCCTGCCTGTATAGTAAGGATGTGATTCCTGTAATTCCCCCCCCCCCCCATTTCATTTATGGAATATCTATTCATGTCACCAGTGATAAGGCAAAGTGCCTGATTTTGTGTTTTGTACAGAGATTGTACATGTGAATTTGTTGCTGAATTTCATGCTGTTGATTCGTATCTGTTTTATAAAAACCACCCTGTCTTCCAGCTTGTTCTTGCCAATTTGCTCTGGATGGCAAGTTTCTTTCTTGCTTTCGCTATTAATTTCTCATTGTGAGGCCTCCATGTGTATCTCTTATCTATTGTGGTTCCCATATACATTGGATCCTCTTCTTTTTTTTTGTATGTGTATTTCTGAGCGTTATATCTAATGTTTTGTCCTAATTTGATAGTACGAAGAGTGTTGAGACTTTTCAGCATTGATACTTACCATCCATTTATTAGCCCATGCTACTATTTTTTTACCTGCTGCCTTTTGTATTTTCTTGTTGGCAATCTTTAGATGTTCTTCTACGCACCACACTACCAAGTCATCAGCATACATGGCAACTCACCTTGTGGCAGTTCGCAGATTTGATCATTTATGAACACAAGAAACAATAATTGGGAGAGAATACTGAGCCATGACCGGGCTCCAGTAAAGTCCTGTGTACAGAAAGTAAACATAACATGAAAGGCTTGATTATATCCGTGCATTTCGTTGCCGGCCTAGGCTTTCTTTGGCATGTGACTCTAAGTATATAAATATTGATCAACGAAAATTACGAAAATTAAAAAAAATGTAACGAGTGAAGTCTCGTTTACTCTCTGTACATATGTCTTTACCGCCGACAATCTCGATTGAGTTTTGAAAAACTCTGATTTAGTAAAATAGTTTTGCTGTTGTGATCTTCCATATTGACTCTTGCTTTCTGATTGTGTAAGAAGGAGAGTATCTACTTACTCATGTCACTCCTGATTCTGTTTATCTGAAATTTTACGATGATCTGGGACAGGAATGTTATTTGGTTTTCTAGACTACCATATTCATCCATCCATTACACCCGACCCACCCATCCATCCATTGTCATGTGCCGTTAAGCGTCACGGGGGGGGGGGGTTGAGTTGTCTGACCTTGCCATTTGAGTCGCATTGACCATGGTTAGCCCGTGTCTCTTTAAGGTTTCTTTGCTTGTCCCACCCAACTAGCTCCTGGTCTAAATCGTGCTTTGTAGTCCGATCTTCTGATGTTGTATGCACGATGGACTGGTTGAGTTGGTTCCATTCTCATGACTGTAGCTAAACCATCTGATTTGCTGTCTCTCGATGTTGTCTTGACTTGAGATGGTATTTATTTATTTCCTGACATCTTCATTTCTCCGTCGGTCTCTTCTGGTGACATTTATTGCTTTCCTCAAACATCTCACTTCACACTCAGTGATCTTTTACTGCTATGATGAAATACGCTATTATTTTCATTAGCATCATATTTCTCATGCGCAACAATGACGTGCAGACGTTATTTAAGCCAGTACAAACATATTTCAAACTTTGGATGTATATTACTCAAGGAACACAAATAGAATGTATTTCAAACACTGCAGCTAGGGTTTATCTTATCTTATCTTATGTTCATGATTTATGCTTATATTAATTAAGCGATTCACCAAATGTACGAAACTTCACAAGTTGCCTTCTTATGGTGTTACAAACTTCTATAAATTCTAGATACACATAGGTAAATTATTAACTGGAGATCGTGATGACTGGGTTACCAGAACCGCGACTCCACTAATTTGTATGGCTTTAAAGCTCTGACATATTCAAGTTGGACGAAAGTCCACGGTTGAAAGAAGCGTACCACACCCTAAGAGGTACATTTCACTTAACAAATCAAACATATAAATCTATAGAAGGCTACGATACAACCATGTGAGCACCATATGTGTGTAACTGCTATAATAACTTTCAAATAAGCGGATTATTTGTAATATAGTTTAAAGTATCTTTACAAGCGAGTTGATCGAAGAAAAGATTATACTGCTTCGTAAAGGGAATTAAATTATTGATGTTTAGACCTTCCTTTAATCTGGGTACTTTATACATATAATATGCTATTATTTTGATATACTTATAGATTTGTTGTTGTTTATTATGTTGTAAAAAGTTTGTACTTCTTCATTCTAATGGCCATTCTATATAACGCAAATGACGATTTATAAAAAAATAACGAGACCAGGAATTTTCTTCTTCTGTGAACGTTCTCAAACTCCAGCTTGTTAGCAAGACATACAGACAGATGACGGATGTATTGGGCCATTGGCGAAATAAAATGGCGCAACAACGCATTTCCATTCTCTGGACTACATCCTGCTGAAAATCTAGTACGACAATGGTCCTGCTACAAGGGAGATCCCGTGGGAGTTTGAGAATGAACGCTGAAGAAGAAGAAGCAGGACATAATCAGGAGAAAGGAATGTGTTGTGTATTTGTTTACATCTGGGCTGATATATCGATCTAACACATCCGACTTCATCATGTTTTTTGGATCACATTGACTTAAGGGATGAAACAACCAATCTTCCAAATTTCCTTAGTCGCCTCTTACAATAAGCATGACGGGTTATAGTATTGCTAAAGTATTACAGGCTCCCCTTTTGGCTCCTTATAACACAAGCGCAATTATACACATTTGACACACATTAATACCAGACGGATATTGAATGTGGGTAAAGGCTTGGGAATGGGACGTACTGAATTTGCTTGACGAGCTCCTTCTAGATGTTGACCAGGAGTTCTCAACCCGATGCATGCGAGCACTATTGTGCTCTCGTAATGACATGTGTTGCTCGTGTCATGCAAGTTTAAAAAGTGCTCTAAACACATTAGCGATCATGAGTTCCTGTTACAAGTCATGGATACCCTACGAGAAAACGAGGAGGAAGCCGAACGAGACAATGTACATATTCAGAAAATGGTAGAAATATGAGTGACTAGAGGCGATGGGAGAAAGTGCTTCCTCTCCGGAAAGATCAGAAGAACGTGTAATCAGCAACTGACTAGAACATTTAGCTTATACATTTTTAGATGACTGACGAACGGCAGTCAAAGCATATATGGGAATGCCCCCCCCCCCCCCCCGTGCTATGACGCTTGTTCCTAATCCAGAATCAAGTTCCCGTTACAATTCAAACTATATTGTACAAACCGAAATAGATTATGTTCACTGAAAAGGATGAAAGCCCCAGATGTATACAAGAATAAATGTCAAATTTTGGCCTCGATATTGGGATTTTGGTAAAAACGAATGTGTTTTCCCTACAGCTTCAAATTAACGGATTTTCCTCCCGAAAGAAACGACAACCTAGGGGAGTAAAGTGCCTAGAAATTCAGAATGGCTGGGAGATATAGACATTTCCGGAGATTGTTCAGTCGAAATTAGAAGACTAGCAATAGCAACACTCAAAATTAACACAAATGAGAAAGCTGTGTCAAAGTAGTAATAACAACACTACAGTAACTATTTTAAGATCATGTGTTTTCCAAGTGGTAACATATGGATGCCAGACTTGGACTTTAAACAGGACATTATCATAAAGAATAAATTCATTTGAAATGAAGTGCTACATAAAGATCCTACGAATATCATGGACAGAGAAAAAGAAAAACATTGACATTTTGAAATTAGTTAAACACTTAAAGCGACATGATGGAATCGAAAGGCTGATTCTGGAGGGCAGAGTACCAGGCGAGAGAGGAAAAAGAAAACCAAGAAGAAGATGGTCCAGCGACTTCGAAGAATGTATGCACATTTCTCTGGCCAATGCAAGCATGCTTTCCCGGGACAGAGAGACGTTCAGGGTATCCACAATGAAGACAACGTTCTGGAAAGAATATGTCACTTCATATATATATATATATATATATATATATATATATATATATATATATATATATATATATATATATAAAATATCCTGCAGACTAGTAAGACCGGTTGGCTGACCGTTAACTGATCCACTATTTTCCATTGAACTGAAGAATGATTTGTTCATACTCCAGCCGTTTTTATTTGGTTCATGCCCTATACTGCAAAAAATGTTTATGATCCCTTAACCAGCAACCAAGTCAAACAGCGGAGATTAGGTGATCAATACAACAGGGTCTAAGCATTTCATACTTCCTTCTCCCAAATATTGAAATTTCCCATTCCTCCGTGAAGCGTACATCACACGATGAGGAAGACCGTGCGGTCTCTAAACTAAAGCTAAATAAATCCTCAGGTATTTATGAAATATCAAATGGAATGATAAAGAATCTAGGAGCAACAGCTAGAAGGAAACTATTGTAAATCCTAAATATTAGCTGGAATACTGGGAAAATCCCACAAATCTGGATGGAATAAATTATTGTCCCTCTGCTTAAACCTGGAAAAGATGGAACAACACCAACTAGCTACAGACCAATGACTTGTAAAAGTTGCCTATGCAAAACAATGGAACGCATCATTAACTTGAGACTAAAATTTCCCCCTGAAAGTAGAAAATTCCTTGCGCCACAGCAGGCAGGATTTAGGCAATGCTACTCCAAGTAGGATCAAACAACATAACTCTCACAGGAAATTGAGGATGCTTTCCAAGACAAAAAGTCAGTACTAGGGGCATGGGTTGATTTACAGAAAGCCTTTGATAGAGTATGGAAAGAAGGATTGCTTCAAAAATTAAAAAAACTACAAGATACGTGGAAATATGTATAGATGGACAAAAGTCTTTCTTCACAATAGAAGAGTCAGAGTACAAGTAAATGGCAAAAAAATGAAAAGGTACAATTACGCCATAGAGTGCCTCAGGGAGTTCTTCTTCTTCATCATTCTTCAGTCATTCATCAGGTTACAGCGCCAATAGTTTCAATGAATTGTGTGATTCGCTTCAGGTCATCCATGGAACCCCTCAAGTCTGGAAGCAGTGCCGTCTCAGTAGGCCATATTTTCTCCCTCTCTTCTTGGTAGAGTTGACAGGCATGAAGAATGTGTTCTGCAGTCTCTGGGCTCAGTCCACAGTTGCACAGGTCTGTCTCACCAATCTTCAGCTTTCGGAACATGTGACTTCTCAGTCTGTTGTGGTCAGTTCGTAGTCTGAAGATGATGATTTGTTCCTTGCGTGACATTTGATGGTAGGGGTCGGGTCATTTGGGGGAGGAGTTCTATCTCCCACTCTTTTCCTCACATTTATGAATGATCTAATTAAAGAAATACCCGGTGGAACTAGAGCAGCACTATATGCAGATGACTTAGTATTGTGGCGCACACATGAGAGCGCAGTGGTTGCCACAAAAATACTTGAGAGAGCAATGGACATTTTGATCAATTGGGCTGACAAATGGTGTGCAAGTATCAATATAGAGAAGTCAGCCACAACCCTTTTTACATTTTTACCAAAACAAAGAGCAGGAAACATCTATAAAAATAAAACTGTCTTAAAGGTAGATGACCAACCCACATATCGTGGTGTAACATTTGATGCCAAAATTACATTGAAACATCATATTAGCAAAGCAGAAACAAAGGCTAGAAGGAAGATAGCTATACTAAGGAAACTGAGTGGGACAACTTGGGGAGTTAATGAAAGAATTCTAAAAAATGTATACTAACAAGCCATTCGACCACACTTATAATATGGTTCTACAGCATGGAGTTAATCATTAAACATCACACTACAGAATTTGGATAGAGTACAGAACCAAGCACTTAGAATCATTACAGGCGCAATGAGATCCACATCAATCGTAGAAATGCAGAATATCGAAGGGATTCAGTCATTGAAAGAGTGTAAGGATACTAAAATTATAATTCACGGAGAAAAGTTCTTTTCCTACCATGATGTTCGTCCGTCGTAATCGACGATGACCAAAACTCAACCATAATAATAATAACAATAAGTAATAAAAAATAATAAAGTTTATAGTGCGTTTTTAAATGACTAACAAGTCCAATGCGCGCACAAAATGTTCTTCTGCAGAATTGACAACTGTAGAATGGGACGTTGCGATGTTTTTTTCCCACCATAGTCACCCAATGAAGGAAAGATTCCAAAATCTGTCATAAGGACGGCTTAAAAGAAACAGCTTCATACACCAGGCCAAGCGTCTACGTAGACAGGAATCGGATCTGCCAGAGGTAACAATACCACTGATATCTCAACCCCATAGGAAAAAAGAAAAACGGACATGCCTACCAGTGACTATCCAAACAACAATAACAGGTGTGCATGGGGATGAACAGCAGAATAATCTGCAGAAAAAGGTAGCAGCTCTCAGCTTCCTCGATGACATTTACCCAAGTGATCTATGGACCAGAGCATATACAGATGGATCAGTATAGAATGCAGTAAGAAATGGAGGAAGTGGTGTATATGTGGAATACCCAGATGGCACCACTGATACCATATGTATACCAACAGAGAATTACTGTAACAACTATGAATCTGAAGTCAAAGTTATTTGTACAGTTGCAGAGAAACTGTTAACATTGGACAGGACCTCATATCCTATTGTAATACTTACAGATGCAAGGTCAGTACTAGAGGCACTACTATCCAATAAACTTCCAGAGTTAAAAGAGATATTGTCCGTAGTGCAAAATAGGTGTAGAATTATAATACAATGGATTCCATCACACTGTGGAATAGCAGGAAATGAGAGAGCTGATCAACTCGCAGCAACCGGATGTACCAACCAGCTATCACCAAAAGAAATCCATGATAAAGGCACAAAGAAAGCCTAACTTACCTTCACGGGACGACTACCACCTACTTAACAGACAAGAACAGGTCATCATATTTCGACTCAGAACTGGACACAATAGACTAAACAGCCATATGTTTGCAAAATTTAAAATTGGTACAACAGCAAAGTGTATTTGTGGGCAAGCCAGCCATATTTCAGAACATATCCTTCAAGAATGTGCAAATTATGACATATTAAGGTGCACATACTGGCCTTCTGATACACCGATGAATGTTAAACTTTATGGTACAAAACAAGAAATGGAAAAACACTGTCCAATTTATACAAGAAACAACATTGCAGACATAGACATTATTAGTGCGCGAAAGAAGAAAAGCTTCTTTTGAAAGGTATTCTCTATTTCTTGTGTTAGTTATGAGATGTGTTAGTTGATCTTCTGTGCTTCAAATTTTCTGTATCCTGATTGAGCTGAAGTCAATATTTAGTTAAATTCCAGAAAAAATATTAGTCTTTTGTTAATTAGTCTTTCTATTAGTTTTCTTACGCAGCTGAGAAGACTGGTAGGTCTGTCTGTAGTTCTGGATCTGTCTTATATTTTCATGGTTTCAGTCTTGGCTGTAGGCCTAAAAGTGCTTATTTCCAGATTGAAGGTATATGGTATAGCTACTATCCCAGCTTTGATTGAATATGTTGAGGAGATGGTTTGTGATGAAAGGGCCAAGATGGTTTGGGAATGATTCTGTGATGAAATCAGCTCCGTGTGATTTTTATTCACATGTGTTCATTAATGGATACTTTTTTGTGTGCATATTATTATTAATAAGGAAAATTCTAATAAAAGTGCAGAAAGTAAAAACCCGGATTTTTTTTTTTGCATTGCCTATTTAAAAAAACCCCGCCCTACCGAAATTTAAAGCATAAACAGAGGACATGTTTGATAAAAAGAGGACGTATGATAGGTCCCCTACCCATAATTTTACTATATGTTTTATAGTATAGGCCTATCCTACATAATAGGCCTATTTGAATTTTATCATTTATGTTATTTTTGTTTACCAACCATCTGACCATAAACAGGTTCGACCATACTTCATACAGGCCTGTAAATTAGGAGTAGGTGGGTGGGTGGTTGGGATATTTATACCCCCCCCCCCCCCAAACAAATTTGAATATGACGCGAAAAGTCGGTAAAAATCCCACCCTTAGCGAGCGATTTAACACAAAAAGGTCTTCAAATTTCCCGTCCAGTAGTGAAATGTATACACGAAAACTGAGGAATGATTTTTTTTTAAAGATTCCTTCTTAAGATAACCATCTATATAACAATCATGTTACAGTTCTCTATTTCAGCGTTGCCACATCTGGAGTTTATTTGGTAGATCTAGCGATTTTGGTGGTCGATGGTTATGGTCGAAGGCGGTCGTATGTGGTTATCTGCCCAATTTATCTTAGTTGGTTGGTTGCTGAACCAGCTGTCGATGGGCTCATGCCCTTTGACCTATTGCCATTAAATGGCATTATATTGCTGGGAAGTCTGTGGATCTTCGGCCCACCCCGGCACAGAGCCAGAGAATAACTATCACACCTCCAGGAAAGTAGGTTTCAACCTATGCACTGCTCCTAGCCACTGTAGCCAAGATAGGGTTCACTGTGCTCGTACCCCGCCACCAATTGACTACTGGTTATGCCGAACTTCTCTATTTCTCCAGGCATGCAACCAAATTTTCAAGTCAAAAGGATTGTCACGTCCTGAGTCAATATGATGGGCTTCAGTCTTAGGAAAAAACAGTGCTGTCAGTTTCCTCCTCCCCAGTGCTGCACAGTACATCTCTGGCTCCCTCCCAACCACAGTGGGTGCATACATATATATTCAGGTAAACATGAAACACATTTCAACAACGAAATAAAAGAATAATTGTTTAGATGACATTCCGTGAAGCTTCTCTAAGAAGATAACCTCAAAATAACGGCATGTCATCCTCTAAGATTTTCTGTTGCATGGGTGGTATGTCTAGTGGGCCATTAATGAGACCCACAGACGCAACCACATGCGTCCCAATTTATCTTAATGTGGGTTATTTTTTAGGGAGTCGTAGGAATTTAGTCAAAATACGAGTAAATCCTCAGCATCTTTAACGGCTTTCGAAAAAGGTCACCAAAAGTTTAACAAAATAGATGAAATTGCGCACGAAAATGTGCAAAGAACCTTTTATCAAGGTATATTCAACAGGGCCATGACAGGGCCGTAGATATGATCTATAGGAGGGGTTTTTCCTAAAAACAGATCATATGTACATTTTCGTGCATGAGGTCTGTCTTTTGACAAAATGTGATTCCCTTTTTGCAAAATATTACTACTGGAGGGGTATTTGGGGCTTTTTCCCCGCCTTTTGGCCATGTTTCTAGTACTAAAAGTTATATTCCAATTTGCTAATATTTTTGAACACCCCAAACCCTCCCTCCCTTTTCTACTGACCTGGGCATTGGCTTTATTTTTATTTAATTATATAGTCTGGTATATAAACAATAAACATCGTATAAATCAATAAACCCATAACCCTTCAGGGTTGCAGAGGTACCACATTGGATGCTTCAGCACACAGCGTCCTCCAGCGAATTCTATCCTCAACGATGCGGATGAGTGTGGAAATATCTTGTCCTGTCCATTCCTTTAAATGGCCTCCTCTGCTTCTCCCCACTTCGATAGTTCCCTGCAGTATAGTTTTTGCCAAAGAATCATGTCTGCATACATGTCTAAACCATGCTAGTTTTCGTCGTTTCACTATTGAAAGCAATGGCTCCTGAACACATCTCTACTTTATTTCTCAAGTACACATTGGTCTCATGTTCCCTATAGGAAATTCGTATAATTCGTCTGTAGCATTTGTACTCGAAAGCCTGTGATCGTCTCTCCATGTCCGCGGTGAGTGTCTAACTCTCACAACCATACAGCACAACAGAAAGCACCAGCGACTTATGAGTTTGACTTTCACTCCAACACTGATGTTGCTTTTCCAAATTACCGTTAGCCTTGACAAGGACACTAAAGCCATCTCCAGCCTTATTTTTAGTTCTGCTTTACATTTTTCATCGCTGCATATGCTGGATCCGAGGTATTTGAAGTTATTCACCACCTCAAGCTTATGTCCATTCATCATTATGTGTCTGATTGTCTGTGTCTCTGCTGTTAACCAAGAGTAATAATAACAATACATAATAATATTTATTATTTTATTATTTATTGTTATTATTATTATGATTGAGTTTTTGGTCATCGTCGATCACGACGGACGAACATCATCAACCAAGAGTATGAACATCGTATATACACATCGGTATCAGAAACAATGAAGATCTAAAGCAAATTGCAATGAAACGAGAGACGTGGAAAATTATGACATCTGCCCTATGTGTCGTCTTTGGCCCTAGAGGAATAACTAACTATAACTAATGTTGATTGATTGATTGTCTGGGGGTTATCTGGGGTTTCTAAGAGGTGATCTGGGGTTATTTCTTAAAGTGAGTTTTAACACTGATCTATTTGATTAGATATTGTTTACTTCCGTCAGGAGTTTTTCAACTGTTAAAAGTTTGTTGGATTGATATTTGATGCTAGAATAACCAACATATCTGCACTTTCGGCATATAGCTACTGGTAATCTAATCTCTTTCATACACTGGAATATCTCAGCGATAGTGCACATAAACTGTAGAACGGTATGAGATATCTGATGAATGTGAAATATTTTTAGCAACAGTGCCTCAGCACCACAGTAGTCAGCAGTATTTTTAGTATACAATAATAATTAGGCATTAGGACAAAATTTTCAAAATGGGTGTACATCATTTTAAATACCACAGTTAGATAGCCCTTGAAAATTGCAATCCAACGATACCTCAACCAAGTCTCTACGTCAATTCTGAAAAAAGTTACGAATTTTTTTCAAATTAATTTTCGCATCATGATAATTACATGGAACATATAAGGAAATATGAAATGACAGTTGTCAAAAAGTTGCGGCCTTGCCTTAGAACCGAGCCACTAATTTATGAATATCAAAGTTATTTGCATTAAAAAATCTAACAAATTATACATTTTCTTGTTTGGAAAGACAAGACGCACCACCTGTTGATTACATTCTGCTAATTTTCCGACGCAGCCAGAGTTAATAAATAATTAACAATTGCGTCTAATTAGCATAACTGCAATTGAATGTATCATATACATTTTTCACATTTTTTAATTATTTAGGATAAAATATATAGCAAACTGTATGTTTTTGTGTTTATGAAGACAAGACGCACCTGTTGATTACATTCTGCTAAGTTTCTGATGCAGCCAGAGTTAATAAAAATTAATAATGGCGTCTAATTTGCATAATCACATTGTCATATTTAATATATATTTATTAAATTTTTTAATTATTTAGGATAAAATATATTGCAAACTGTACATTTTTCTGTTTGTGAAGACAAGACGCACCTGTTGATTACATTATGCTAATTTTCTGACGCAGCCAGAATTAATTAATAATTAAAAATGACGTCTAATTAGCATAATTGAAATTGAATGTATCATAGACATTTTTCACATTTATGAATTATTTAGGATAAAAAAATATAACAAATTATACATTTTCTTGTTCGGTAAGACAAATGTTTATTACATTGTGTTAATTTTCTGATGCAACCAGAGCAATTAATAATTAATAATAGTGTCTAATTAGCATAATTAAAATCTCTTCTATGCTTCCCTTTATGGCAACATGCATGTGGCTGGCAATCTGTAACCTCAGCCCTCTTTGTATCTGAAATATAATATTTGATTATTATTATTATTATTGGCATTTGGTACACATGTACATAAACAATTCTATGTCAAAGGTATGAATAAATTACCAGGTAGGTATGTGCACCAAATTTTCAAAATTTGCTTGCTTTTTTTTCCTATTTTAGTGATACCTAATTAGCCCTATATAATTAAATACTTTATTACATTATTCTGTAGATAGGCTTATGTAGAAAATTGAGCAAATTTGATAATAAACAACAAGAGACAAAGATACCAAAAAGAGTAAGAACTTTTGGAAGATGCTGAAGTTGACATCGTCTGCATTGATTTGATTTATTAGGTCTATTGAAAGGAGAAAGCATCTCTCACATAAAAGTGAATTTTACGAAATATTCATGAAGCAATTGGACTTCATAAACAATATAAATAATATATATTTAATTTGAAATGTGTTTCTTGTAAAATTATCAACATGAAACAGACCGATGTGAAACACTTCAGTCGTCATGGCAACGGACGCATGATAGTACATAAGTACGCGCACTCGGCATGGTCTTGTATCAATAATTTCAATTATTTTACATATAAATCTTAGATTTTTTACTAGTATCATTTAAAAATGAATTAAAGAAATTAAAAGAGGCAGGTATTGTAGTTGTTAAAGGTCAATTTCTTTAAATAAGAGACATTTCAGAATTATCGACGCGGCAGTAAAGAATAGCGGTAGACAAGATGGCGGCTGAGGAACGCGTGACCAATCTGCAGTGCGTTTGTTTAAAATTCGATAATAATTACCGGCAACTTCCAAAAATAGTGAAATTTTGTATATAAAGAGAAAAATGGTTGTTTCATTTGTTAGACATGGTTACAACATCCTATTTTATTCAAATTAATAAATATACGTGTGCAAAGAGAAAAAACACTTACCTAGGCTTATTTAATTGCTTGGTGAAAAATGTACACAGCGTACTTCCAACTTCTAGTTACGTAATTCGATGCAGAAATGAATGAGAAAAGTTAAACAGTTGTCTTTTATAAACAATAAAGTTGTGTCGCATTGTCTAAAGAAAATTGCTGTAATCAGTGTTTCACGTGATGCAAAAAATGGATTCTTGGACGCTACCAAATCAAGGGAAGTAATTTAAGCCTCATTCACTTTCACGTCCCCTTACGATTTCCTAATGCCTATAATAATACAAGCCAGATTAAAAAATACGAAACGTCTCCCTGCCACCGGATTCTTTTTTGAAAATTTGCGTTATTGATGGTGACTGTTTTGAAAATGTGCTAATTTTTTGGTTGTTGAAGATATTTAAATAATATTTGCACATATAAATAAAGAATTGAATTCTGCATATATATTGGTGTAATTTATGTACGTGTGTGTGTGATACCAGACGTATGAGAAAGTGGTAAAGACGTTTTTCACCAAAAAACATATATTTTATAACAAATAAAGAGAAAAAAAAATAGCTTACCTTACTTATCGAATTCCTTGGCAACACTGTACACTAAATCACACGCAAATATGTTGTATTTATGTTCTTTCATTGCGAAATTATCAAAATAGTGCCGGAGGAACTGTATAAAACATGTAGAAATGTAGTAAAATCGTTCTTTGATCTTAGGTCTAAAGTCATTTTTTGGTGCCACTTCAACATATTCGATATCAAACCTTTACAAGTCCCCAAACCAACACAACATTCTGTATATTCACTGCTGTGAAACTAAATAACTAAATAATTCATGATTCAAGCCACGATTCAATGTTATTTTATTCTAAATACGATGAAAGAATGGTCTATAAAAACGGTCAACCATCATGGCATCGTACCGGTATACAGATGTGGTCAGATTAATTGTTATAACACGCGTATCTTCCACCTCGACATCTTTACAACAATCATTTAGGAAGTGGGAATGTCCCGGCCTCGATTGCGCATGACCAGAACTATATACAAGCTGTGATTAGGCTGTAGTAGACCTATTTCGCACGATGTCTCATTGAGCGAGTGCACTTGACAACAACAAACAGCCGGCATATTTCTTTTGTCAATCACACTTGACCAAAGCGTGGTGAAGGTTAAACCTCAACCAAGTCTGTAGGTCGATTTGTGAAAAGTTACAAATTTCTTGTGTCGAAATTTCAGGAAAAGATAATTAAATGAGAGCATATAATAAAATATGAACGGACAGATGATGAAAGTTGTGACCAAGAATTGAAGCAGAACTAGCAATTTATGAAATATTTTAGTTATTTACGATAAAATATGCATAAAACGATACATTTTTGTGTTCGGGAAGGCAAGAGCCATCTGTTGAATATACTGTATAAATTGCCATATAGGGGCTAATTAATATTCAAAATGGTGGCTAATTTGCATAATTTTCTTTTAATTGAATTGTCAAATTATTAACTATTTCACTTATTTATGATAAAACACCATACAAGTTATACATTTTTTCTGTTTGGGAAGGCAAGACGCATCTGTTGAATATACTGTACAAATTGTCAGGTGTAATTGGGGCTAATTAATATTCAAGATGGTGGATAATTGGTGGATGGAGGTGTTCACGTAAATGTTCCATAAGTACGGACCAGTCTTTGGTTAAACTCTTTTTATATTTCACAAGTTTCGTATTAAGACGAATCAGAGCTGAAATAAGAGGTTTCAATGATTCACTTATCTGGTTCCGCAGCTTGAACAAGAGTCTGGATCTTCCTCATCTCATCTGCAATAATGATCTTGCCATTGCTGCGGTCCAGTAACAACTGTGCAGCATAGCCTTTCGTTACTAGGTACTCTGGTGCAAATATAGCTACATGTGCCCTGAGATCTTCTATAGTTTTCTTGTTTGCCATCATGTCCTCTACATAAACAAAAATGTAAGCAAAAGTTTCTGAATCTACAATAATAAAATGTACAAATAAGTTAGATACATTACATAAATGTCATTGGAATATTTTACAATACAAACGTGAAGCATCATATACTCCAAGCAGAGATATAAAAATATAGGTATACAAGATTTCCTTTGTAATTCAATCAAGTATTGTGAGTGTGAGAAATTGTTATCTCACTCATGAGAAAGTGAAAATTTCTATAAAGTTCCATGCACCCCAATTTTTAACCATAGTGCATAGTCTCAAGAGGCTAGTACTACTATAACTATAGGACTAATTAAAATGTAACATCATTAGCCAATATATATATATATGTATAATATAGGCCTAATAGGACCTAAGCCATATTCTAGATTATTGTGGAATATTCTGAAAACTTACGTTCATTCCATTCATTAACATTATAAAAACACTTTTGTTGTCATGGCAATGGCATGGCAGAACACTCACAAAAATTGATTTCCTAGATATATTTTCATTAGATTTTAATAAAAGGCCGTATGTAAATGACAGAAATATGAATAACAACAGCTAAACAAGAACATTTATTTAAATACATGTGTTTGATGCCCGCTAGCAACTTAGAAAAAAAAAGATTAATTGAACAGCAGGTGGAAAAGCCATTCAAAATGGCGGACAAGCACGCCAATAAAAATGTATAGAGATAGACCATTTTCTAAAATTTCTTGCAACAATTTGCTAGTACAATAAGCATTCAAATTTCATACATGTGTGAACAAATGGTTTATGAACATTAAAATATATAAAGTGTTTGAGTTATCTATCAGCAAGCCATAAATATTTGCAATTATAATGAAATTCACTTACTTCAGTGTGTCCAATATGCTTTTAAAAAAGAAATACGAAGTATTCCAACTTGAATCACTGACACAATTAAGCATGAAAGCGTCCTTTATACAACTGCACAGCTTTTATAGGCTATCAAATCTCTGACGCTATCAGAATACACAATAGAGAGTGGTCACATTTTCGTGTGACCGGACAACTCGGCACAGATGGAATTTACCAAGGGACATAACCCATCACGTCTAAAAATTACTAAAATTATCGTACATGCCTATATATAGGCTAATGCCTATATATAATATATCAACAGTAACACTCCAACACTATCATGATTGTGTAAACATTAAACGTGATGATTCTTGATTAGAAACCCACATCGCTGCTTTTAGGTAAGGGTATGCATGTTCTCATAAATATTCTGCTTGCCATTCCATCACCAAAGCTCAGTGTCCCAGTCCGTTGTTGTGAGTTCTGGTTTTCCAGTAGTAAGGATGAAAGGAGGTCCTGAACTTCCAGTTCAGGTTGCAAATAATAGGCCTACTATAATATTTTCAGGAAATTCATAGCAGACGACTAAGGAAAGTTTGGGGACAGGCTGATAACCATTGTTTCCTGTGGGAAAAAAAAATAATCGTTACATCTTGTCTCAATTTCTTACTTTTGTTTTCTATCAAAATTAAAAGGTAAATTTTACGTTCAAGTAACCGTTGGTAACCATACCAAGGAATGGTTTGGGAAATATTTTTTTCACTCCTCCAAATGGCAGAGGATAGAGATGTGTGGAGAGTTTTTTGTACTGTTGTCTCCAGTGTGGCACCTCTGTGACCCTAATGTAGTGTTTCCCAACCTTTTTCTTACCACTCATTCATTCATTTTCCTTTTGTGCTGAAGATAGGGCAGAGGTCAGATCTCTCCAATTCTGTCTGTTCAAAGCTATTCTGTGCAGTTCTATGCAGTAGTATGGATATTAATTGTTTTACTTTCTCTAAGTATTGTTCTTCTGAGTGTTTCTTTTGGTCTACCCCTGGCTCTTTTGCCTGTAGGTATCCATTCAAGAGATTGGTGGTGTATTCTGTTGATGTCTGCGCGTAGGACATGCCTGATGTAGGACCAACAGCGTTTTCTGATAACATCTGTGATGAAATTTTGATGTGTCTCTTCTCTGATTTTATCATTCGATTTGAATTTACTCCAATGGGTGTTAGTTATCCTACGAAGACATTTGTTCTCAAAACTCAGTAATTTCTTTTCTTAAGATAAGGAGCTTTTCCTGCTCTCACATCCATATGATAGCACCGGAATAACGCAGGAATTAAATAAGCGCATTTAATAGGACTTCCGGTAGTGACGTCCGTTGATGGAGGGTGTTTCTCTAATCAAGTCTGGGTCATTCCATCGATTGTTGTATTAATCAACGAACATCGTAAAGTCCAGACCGATTTCTGTAACAGAAGTCAGGTAATTCCAATTCTTTTTTTTCTATGCCCAACCTAAATTTTTCAAAAATTCTGAACTCCCCCCCCCACCCCCTAATGTAACACAAATTAATTTTTTTAATATTCAAAAATTGAATTATTCCCTAATAGAAGCCTAATTACAATTGTTAGAATTGTCCCCTCCCCCGGGCAAACAAACTGCCTCCCACTTTGGGAAACACTGCCCTAATGGATTATGGGTCCTATTATTATTATTATATAATCTGATCGTGTTTTATTATATGTGCTTGTATGGGGTTTGGCGTATTCTCATAAGTTGTTCAAGCTCTAGTATTTGATGTCTCTACATATTTCATTCATGACATAATACACATTATATTAATAGACATTGACTGTATACAGTATAAATAATAAAGGCAATTTGGGGATTTTGAAAAGTGTGATTAAATAGGTAAATTTGTTACATACATATAGGGATTCCACTGTACTCTGTATCATCTGTTGTTTAACTGAGATCTTGATCATCAGATTATGAAGTTAGTGGCAGCTAATAAATCAGTGTCTTTTATCATCGTCTTTTTATCTCTCTGCTGAGACTTCCAATCTTGGTGAAAATACTGCCTAAATATTTAAACTCCAAACTTATTTCACTTCAATATTATCTGTTTGTGTAGTTAAAGAGCATGGTCTTTTAAACAATTTTCATAGCCTTTTTCATTTGTAGATTGATTTTCACATTGTACCTACTTGATTTTCATATTGTTCCTACTATAAGTTGTTATCAATTTTCATATTGTACCTACTATAAGTTATTATCAATTTTCTTGTTGTACCTACCATAAGTTGTTATCAATTTTCATATTGTACCTTCTATAAGTTGTTATCAATTTTCATATTGTACCTACTATAAGTTATCAATTTTCATATTGTACCTACTATAAGTTGTTATCAATTTTCTTGTTGTACCTACCATAAGTTGTTATCAATTTTCATATTGTACCTACTATAAGTTATCAATTTTCATATTGTACCTACTATAAGTTATCAATTTTCATATTGTACCTACTATAAGTTGTTATCAATTTTCATATTGTACCTACTATAAGTTGTTATCAATTTTCATATTGTACCTACTATAAGTTGTTATCAATTTTCATATTGTACCTACTATAAGTTGTTATCAATTTTCATATTGTACCTACTATAAGTTGTTATCAATTTTCATATTGTACCTACTATAAGTTGTTATCAGTAGAATGATATGTTGTTGCAGTTATTCTTAATTTTCATAAATAAGGCTGTAAAAAGTAATTTATTGAGTGCGTTGTTTAATTTCTTTTCTTTTTTTTTCTAAATGAGTTTTCTTTTCTGAGTTGTGCCTCTTTTTTATTGTAATATCAATGTATATGTTAAAAGTAGAAGTGGGAGTAAACATCCCTGACATACAGTCATTGTTGGTATAATTATATCAGACATCTGTTATAACAACACTGTTGTAGAAACAAATTAGAAATAGATACCATGCTGAGATCAGATGTGCTGAGTCAAAATGATGTAAATAATGCAGCTCTACTATAAAACAATGTACAACGAGGTAGCCTAGCTGATAGTGAGCTTGCTTTCTATCACTGGGTTACAGTGTGCCAGGTTCGAAGCCATGTCTGGACAAAAAAATCGGGGTTGTGATTTCTCGCTTGACACGACCACTCCTCCAGTCGACTCAGCTGTAAATGAGTACCTGAAGCATGAGTTATGGGAGGTAAAGACAGCAAAGAAGGGAACTGCCCACCCCACCTAATAGTTGCTGTGGCTTAGTACATGAAGAGTTATCTTCATCCCCAACGGCAGATTGCTGCCATGTGACATACCTTTACCTTTACTGTAAAACTAGCAGTACATCATATTCACACTCTCCAGTACAAATAAACGTAATATTTATGATGATTATTTGATAGTGAAAGCAGAAGAAGAAGAAGAAACACATACAAAAGGAAGATATAAGACATGAAAAAAAAACTAGAAAGAATTGCTAAAGACAAGGAAAGATAGAAAAGGTTTATTGAAAACTTATGTTCTTCAGAGAGTTGATAGGTGAATAATTTCTAAAATAATATGTATAGCACTAAATAATAGAACAGTTATTGGTTGTGAATTGACATCATTGCACTCCGGGCAGACCAATTGGTGCTCAGTTTCCCCTATCAGATGATGAAGGGTATACACACTGATAGTTCCCATCATTGCTGGTTGACCACATTTGTCATTCTGCCACGAAGACGTTTGACTAGTTAAACTATTTACGTAATTCAACATATATACAGAAATGTATCCTTGTACAGTACTTAAATGTACAGAACACCTGGTACATGCCATAGATTAACTGTATATAAAAACATCCTATGTGGTGAGTCAATAACTTTATCAGTTCACTACATATTAAAATTTAATAGTTGATCAGTTGTGTTGTAGAATTGACTTAAGATAATTTTAGAACATACAGAAGTAAATGCTGGAGGTAAACTATACTTGGGCTCATATATTGATTGTTGCAGTGGATGTACATAGTGAATCTATACATTAATGATTGAGCATAGCTATGTAATGTAGGCATTTGTGAGTTTGTGAAAAGAGCTTAACTAGAAGTTACAATAGATATCATTACTTGAGAAACTGAATAGAAGTTACAATAGATATCATTACTTGAGAAACTGAATAGAAAGTACAATAGATATCATTACTTGAGAAACTGAATAGAAGTTACAATAGATATCATTACTTGAGAAACTGAATAGAAGTTACAATAGATATCATTACTTGAGAAACTGACTAGAAAGTACAATAGATATCATTACTTGAGAAACTGAATAGAAGTTACAATAGATATCATTACTTGAGAAACTGAATAGAAGTTACAATAGATATCATTACTTGAGAAACTGACTAGAAAGTACAATAGATATCATTACTTGAGAAACTGAATAGAAGTTACAATAGATATCATTACTTGAGAAACTGAATAGAAAGTACAATAGATATCATTACTTGAGAAACTGAATAGAAAGTACAATAGATATCATTACTTGAGAAACTGACTAGAAAGTACAAGAGATATCATTACTTGAGAAACTGAATAGAAAGTACAAAAGATATCATTACTTGAGAAACTGACTAGAAAGTACAAGAGATATCATTACTTGAGAAACTGAATAGAAAGTACAAAAGATATCATTACTTGAGAAACTGACTAGAAAGTAAAAGAGATATCATTACTTGAGAAACTGAATAGAAAGTACAAAAGATATCATTACTTGAGAAACTGACTAGAAAGTAAAAGAGATATCATTACTTGAGAAACTGAATAGAAAGTACAATAGATATCATTACTTGAGAAACTGAATAGAAAGTACAATAGATATCATTACTTGAGAAACTGAATAGAAAGTACAATAGATATCATTACTTGAGAAACTGACTAGAAAGTACAAGAGATATCATTACTTGAGAAACTGAATAGAAAGTACAAGAGATATCATTACTTGAGAAACTGAATAGAAAGTACAAGAGATATCATTACTTGAGAAACTGACTAGAAGTTCTCAACATTCAGATTGGAGAGTTCAGAGTTAGATTCTTGGTTCAGTCATTTCAGATGGTTCTTGTTCATTATAGTATTAGATCTATGTTAGACAGTTCTGAAAAGTAAATCAGAAATTCAGTCGCCTGTGATCCAACAAATATATAGTTGCATGTTATATTTTTCAGTTGGATATTATTGGAGCCTATTTTGGCGTTCCTAAGGATTTTCAAACCATTCGTAAGTTGTGAAGAATCCTCTGATTTTAGAAGTGTTTATTGGTTATATAAGCGAGCAAGAAGTAGGCAGAGATACAAGTGGGAGAGTAAGATCACAAGATGGACAGGTTACAGTCTAGCAGAGTGCACCACTAAACAAGAGACAGGGAATGTTGGAGATCTGTTGCAGTCAACTATCATGGCAGAGATGGCACTTGATGATGATTGGTTATTGTAATATTAACGATTTGTTAATCAACTTGATCTCTTAAGTACAACCAAATTATCAAATTACTATTAATAATTAATGAGGACAGTTGATAGAGTTGTTTTGTTTGGGTAGAAGATGTTACATTGAGATTCGCCCATCGAAGCTAGTGGCCAGCTGCAAAGGGCAGGACATATGTGGATTGGATAGTTGTTTATAGATTCGAATGAGAGTACTTGTGAAACACCATACAAAGGACACTTAGACTCTGCAGTAGAGCAAAGCGTTGATAAAGCTAAAGTACTAATAAATGTCAGATTCCACTAGCCCATCAGAGATTGCTTGTGAGTGAGTAAGCTTTCAAGGGCTCTTGTACAGCTAGAAGGTACAAGAGATATTGTTACTTTAAACTGGCTAGTAGGTAGATGATTAAGGCGTTTAGCAGTCATTCTGTACAAAGTAATATTGATGTTGGTTGTCAGCAGGCTATGTTTACATGAATGCTTGCTAATGTTGTTCAACCAAACAGATCCTTTCAGTTTTCTGCTCTCTAGACCATTTTGTCTTACATAAAATGGGAAATTTAAAGTTGTCAAATTTTTCTTTCTCTTTCTCAGATAAATTCAGGAGAACGTGAACTGTTGATGAGTCTCAATGCAAGGAAATAATTTTGAGTGAAGATTAAATATACAGAAACCTATGAACATGTTAGAGTTTGGATCTAGTTATACTCAATTGTTTTGAACATTGTGAAAAGATTGGAATAATTTTTTAGTCATTGAGAAATAGTTACTTTGCTAAATTACAACTAGTGAGTGAATAAGTGAACCATTAGAGCCACACAAGAGCGACACCATCATGGGAAAAGATGGTGACCGAAGAGGTGAGTGTTAAAAGTGGATTTTCTATAAATGAGGATATTTATAGATTGGTGTAGTTAGTACAGCCTTGACTATCAACAGTAAAGCCTTCATATATGATGATTTTGATTATTTCACCTCTTTTCATTAGTCACCACATATACACTTTGTGTGACCTGCCAGCGCAAACCAATGAAAGGCATGGAAATAATTGAAAATAAAGGTGTGTTTTGATTCTGTTCATAGTCCTACTTTTGATAGAATTGGTATTCACATTGACATTCAGCAAGATTTAAAACTAACAATTGATGTTCTGTGTGACTGAATGTTTTCCTGTTAGAGAGTGAAGAAAAGACTTTTTGACTTTTTTGTGTGAGATAAAAGCTGCATGTCCTTATTATCTATTCGTTTAAACCCTTTTTTGCCTTTCAGCGTCAGGGGTAGAAGAGTTTTCTGGAGATGGCCCTCTTGTGTTACCATGTCCTTATTGTTACCACGATATGTACAGGGTTGGTTTTTAATTAGTGATCAATTCCCAGAAAGTTAATTTGTTAATCAGCAAACAGAAAAATGGTTTTCTGAAGTGATAGATAAATTTGAAATTATTAACTGTTACTGTGTAAGTGCAATAATGCTGACACTTTCAACTAGCTTGAAGGGACCAAGCACCACTACGAATGTCCTAAGTAAATAGGTGCAGATTTGTATTCACTTGTATTACCTTCTGTGTCTGTGTCTATTTGAAGAAGTAGTTTGGTCTTGTTAGAAATTTAGGTTAGGACACATGACTGATAGGGGGGGTCTAAGATCCTGTAAACAATTTTTTAGAAATTTTAGTAATGATGGTAATGGAGGTTGGTGGTGGATTATTGATAATGATTGCAAATTAATGTTGATTGATGATGATTTGTGAATGAAGATTTATTGTTGTATTGATACATAGGAATTGCGAGTGATTAACTTTTACTTTCTATGTGCAATGGGGTGGTTTTTACAGAGCTTTATTTCATATCCAGAAAGCTCCAACTCTCACAGGTGGGCAATGCTTTGAAAAATAGCTTCCTACTCTTGTACCTCCTACTATATATAATAGTTTAGATAAAGTGCTGTGGGGTTTTCATAAGATATGCATGTCAGCTATAGCATGTTTCACCAGCTTTGCCCAACTTTAAAATTATGTATTTCAGCCAGCAAATATATAACGAATATAATTAAAATTTTGTGTGTGATTTTGAAATGATATAGACCCCATGGATTAAATTTTTCATTAAAATGCAGCCATTTGTTTCAGTTTTCATGTATTTGTAATATACATCAGAAGTATACTTGTCAACACACATCTCACACATGTTTATTAAGATAGTCAATTATAAGACATCATTTACGCATGATTGGTTTATCTTACAATTGCAATGATTTAAGCGTGAAATTTGACTATTTTGTACTCTTGAACACAGTACAGATGGTGTTTAAGGTTGTATCTGGTGTAATGTCTGAAGCGGTTAAATTTCTTTTTTTTTCGATACATGATATTGAATAGGTCAGAATATCAACTTATTAACAAATTATTGCTCTTTTTTTTAAATTCTCACCTGGAAACACAGGGTATTGCTTCTAGTATATTATATATTTATTGGGTCTAACCAAATATAAAAATTGGCATTAATATGTTAGATGTTAATCAGATAATTGCTTTTGTTTGAGGGTAAAGCTAGTGAAACGTGATATAGTAGGGGTTTACTGTTGCATGATGGTTGGTCTGATGGACGACTAGTGAGACTTTCTAATCTTTCACATACGGAGCATGATACGATCATCAGCATTTATCTGGATAATAATGTGTAATTATTTTTTAATACATCTAAGTAGGCTTCACAAAAATGTATTTTTTAAAGACCTATTATTTTCATTGTTAGCATCTCAGAAGTCAAGTTCATCAAAAGATGACCTCAAAGATGAGCATGCAAGACTGGTTAAAAGAGAGAAGGAACTTGACAGCCAATTTCAAGATATTAAAGCAATTTTTCTGGTAGGTTTTCATTTGTGTGACACTGGTTCCACTTATATCAGAGGTCGAAAAAAAAAAAAGGAAACAGATTCCCATCTCAAATCTGGCCCACCTAAACAATTTTTATGGCCCTCTAGGTTGATCTAAAAGTACAATATACGCTAGTCGCAGAGTTCAGAATATACTCTTTCAAGCTTCAAAGGTCTAAAGAAACATTTTTAGTACCTTATACCACATGAAAGAAGTTCAATCTGGCCCACAGACCCAAGTAAGGTTGCCCGCCTCATACCTGTCAATCTATTGAGATGGGAATCTGCAAAAGATCAACAAAGTCTTATTTAATTTTTCTAATAAAATCAGAAAAAAAAAGATCTCATAGAGCCTCATATAAATCCTTACATAGTAGGTAAATATATTTATAAACTAATCATTTATAGGATTCACAAATAATGATTAAAATATATTCTTCTTCTGCATTCATACTCAAACTTCTGTTGATTAGCAGGATATAGTCCGGAGAATGGAATGCCTTATGTTTAAGATATTTGTGCCTGTGGCCTAACCCATCAGACTTCAGCATATTAAAATATATAACATCCTTCTAATTGATGTGTCTTGACAAATTATTTAAGATCATATTGAAGCCATATTTTTACTACAAATTTACCAATACTACAAATTTACCAAATTTGTATGTAGATTCTGCTTTCTGCCAACAGATTAAAATGCTAGGAAAGGCTTCCATCTGAAAATTAGGAAAAAGATTACACCAAGTGATGTAAGCGTTGATGTTTTGATCCCTAGAAAGTACATATGTTTATCTCTTACTTCCTATGTGCAATGGTTTCTTCAGAGTTTTATTTCATACCAAATGAAAAATCTCTTACTCAGAAGAGGGAAATTATAAAATTCTAAGGGTTTTAAGTCGTACAATTAACAAATCAATATTTTTTTCAATATTCCCAGTGTATCTCCCCCTTAAGAAGTACAACCACACACCCCAGTAGAACGTTTACACAATTCTAAAACTGCAGACATAGAAAGTCCTGAAGTACTAACTCAAGAGTGATTTGCATATGCTTTCTTGTGGCTGGTCATACCATGTGATCCATGTACACAGGAAAATTGTTGAGAGGGTTCATGGGTTGCAATTTAGATTTGATAATTCCAAGCTTCTAAATTGTCCATGATTTTTTTTAAAATTCTGCTTATCTTTATTGCAGAAATTGGAACAAACTTATCAAACCTCAAAGGGAACTTTCTCAGTGTCAAGATATGGACAGCTTAAAGACATGATTAAAGGGGCCACTAGTGAAAATAATATTACAAGTCTACAGCAGGTCATACAGAATACATCAGTTGATGGTTCTGGTAAGTTTTTCTGCTTCTTCTTCTACCCAAAGCTGAAAGTTCTTACTCTTCTGCAGCCCATGTCAGTTTGTTTGTTAGTGTTCATTCTCAAACTCCCACTGGATCTCTCTTGTTGCAGAACAGTGGTCCTGCTAGATTTCCACAGGACGTATTCCAGAGAATGGAAATGTATTGTGTCATTTTGTAAAAGGCATGTTTTCTGAGTTGTAATAGACTTCCACAAACAGTGTTTTGAATGGGTGGACATTGTGGAAGCAGTTCTTGTCTAGCTTGATGGCAGTCCTATATATATTAAAATGGGACAAGCTGTTATGTTTATAAGAAGTTTTAATTGACATGAGATCTGGATTGGTTGTGACCTTTTATCTCAAAAAAGCTATAGGACTTGCTGGACATTTAGTTACCTAGGAAATACGTAAATGACATGAATCTGGCTAGTAGAGGCAGGCACAGTGTAATAATAATAATTAATAACAAAGACCCATAACATGGCAGGGTAATAGGTATGCCACATTTGAGGCATCCGCACAAAAAGTCTTACAAACTGACTGTCCTTAGCCATTTGGACAAGTGTAGAAAACATGCCTGGATCATTCCTTGATGTTGTCAATCCAGGATTTTTTCAGTGATCCTCTTTCCTTCGATCCTCAGCTGTTCTTTGTAAAGTTGTTTTAGAAAGTGAGTCATGTCTTATTACATGTTCAAATCAATCATATTTACACAATTTCCACAACTGCCAAAAGTGGTTCTTGATAGTCTGACAGTTTTTTATTTGCTGGCAAGCAGCACATATACTTGCTCCTTGTTCTATATCTTATTTTTAATATACATCTGTAGCACTTCCATTCAAAAGTCTGAATCTTTCTTTTCATGTCTGCAATTGCACACCCTTATCAAGGAATAGTTAGTACAAGTGATCTGTATTTATTGATCTTTACTGTAAAGATCAATAAAGACATGGTGTACCACTTGCATAATCTCTGCTAGTCATAGGTACACACTATTTGCAGACTCCACTTTTCTTCTATTTTCTTATTACACTGTATCCACTGTAACAATATGCCATGGTGTGGTTTTTCTGGCACAGTGAAATACCAGCTGCCCCACAATCTTATCCCAACTTGGAAATCTTGAGGTTCCTTTGAATTTGAGTTTACTTAATAGAGCAGAATGTGGTCTTCTTAGATGTTGGTGAGCCAGTTAAGCTTTGTTTTTCAATCACTGGTGACATACTTAAACCCTATCCCCAGGACAAAGGAGTCGAGCAAGTTAATAATTTGTCAGTCTCTAGGAATAAAAGGTTGAAAAGGCATAGAGAATAGATTTCATAGTAATTGGGTTATCCCATATGTGCTTCATCTCTCCTAATGAAGCAGCAAGCCACTGCTAAGAGTAACACTCATATCACATAACCCTATAGATTCAAGTGATGATCCTTAGGGATCTCTGAAAATTACACTTTGTAAATGTGATGGTGCAAGCAGAATTCAAATGGTTTAACTGCTAGGGATATGAAGCTCATGTAATGAAGTGTTTTGCATGTAATGTAATTAAATCGGGATTCTTCTTCTGTGTTCCTTCTCAAATTCCTGCAGATTAGCTGGATGTAATCCAGAGAATGGAAAACGGAATGTGTTATGTCATGGTTTACAGTTTGGCTGTCTCATGTCTGCGCCTTTCAACCTAACATATCTCACTTCAGCATGGCATCTGGGTCACTTGACCCTCTATGGGATGGGACAGCCAACTCCCCCCCCAACCACCTTAGTCACCTCTTACAATGTGCATGTCAGGTAACAGTACCGCTATTCTTTGCTCTCCTTTTGGGCCTTGTCAGCACATGAGTGAGTCAGGATTGATAAGATAAAGATTTTCTAATAAAAAAAGAAAGAACTGTTAGCACATGATGATGCTAATATTCTTCCTTCACAAGTGAAGATGAGCATGATATAGAAAAAACATTTGATGTCTGTGAGTCTGACTTCTCCTTTCATTTTCATTTATTTTGAATTGTAGTGTTCTCCTTTTTTCAAAATTTTTCATACCTGTACTAATATGACCATGCCAGGTTGGACTATATTATAGTTTCATTAGAATTGATAAGACAAAATCTTTTCTAACCAGAAGGAAAAGAAATATAAATATATGTCATCTTTTGGTAGTCTCTTTCCCCCTCCAAATATTCTGAAGAATATGTGATTCCATTATTTTTCCTGTGACAGGTATCTGGATACTTTTATGGTTACTTTTTCTTCTTCTGCATTCGTTTTCAAACTGCAGATTAGCAGGATGTAGTTCAAAGAACTGAATAAGTTGTGTCATGGTTTACAAGTTAGCTGCGATATATGTGTCTTTTGGCCTGATGATTTAATTCATGGCTTCTGGGTCACTTTGATCCTATATGGGAGGGGACAACCAACTCTGCTCCAAAGTAAAACCAGTCGACTCTAACAACATGTTTGGAAGGTAATAGTATCACTATTCTGTAGTTCTTTTTTGAGCCCCAGCATCATGCTGGCAATGGTGTTTCAATGTCCTTTACTTATCATATGTTGTGTTGTGTTCTTGATAAAGGCATTTTGGTCTGAACATTGATTTATTTGCTCTGATTGTGTTTTCAGTGATTTACAAACTTAACCATCCGGTCTGTCAAATCATAGTTTTTCTGCAGTTCAACCTGTTATAAAAGGAACACTGAGAAAAGAAGATAGGTTGATGAGTATTGACTCCTTTGATGAGACTGAGAAACTTCCCAAAACCATAGATTCATATTCGTTTCCTTCTGGTTAGAAAATATTTGGTCTTATTAATCCTAAGGAAACTATAATATAGTGCAACCTGGCATGGTCATATCAGTACTGGTATGAAATATTTTGAAATAAAATAGAACACTACAATTCAAAATAAACAAAATGAAAGAAGTCCGACAACTTTCCATCATCTCAAGATCGTTATCCTGTTCACACTGCAAGGGTTTCCTGAGTCTTGCTTGGACCTGATACACTTTGAATCTTATATGATGTCTGACAGCACATGCAGGATAGAGAAATAAGTAAATGACAGACGTTTATATTTTATTACAATCTGTATCTATCTATAAGCCCATAACCCGTCAGAGTTGTAAGCGTATCACATTGGATGCATCAACACACAGTGCCCTTCAACAATTTCTGTCTTCAACGATGCGGATGAGCGAGGATAAATCCTAACCTGTTCAGTCCTTGATATTGTCTGTCATTGATTTTTTGCCACCTCCCTGTTTCTTCCACCTTTGGCTTTTCCCTATAGTATATCTTATTACAATTTGTTTTTGTAATAAAAACTAAAAAGTTTGAATTGTTTGGTCATTAATCTAGTTTGAATATTCAAATGGCAGGAAAATCTGGTTTAGTTGGCCTGCTGAGTAAAGCCAAAGAGTTTTCAGGAGAGGCACAAACGCAGAACAAGGAAGTAGAGGCTGTGGCTACTGGAAAGTCAGGAGGAAAATCCTCAAGTTTTATTAAGAAATTGAAAAATATCACGGGCTTCAGTGATGATCCAATTGCAGGTACCATTTTATCAATGCATTTTGTGTGGTCAATATTATATTTCTGATCTTCTGTTTTCTGAGCAATCACTTCTTGCCAGTGTTTTCCTTCAACTTCTGACCATTCATTCTTTATTTATTTCAGTTGTGAATGCTTCATTTTATTTTCACTTTATTTATTGCATTTATTTTTAATGTCTAGTTTGTTCTCCATTTTGGTTTGTTAATGTGTGGTTAAAGTTAGCTGTGAACAATATTTACCTTTAATTAGACTAGTCAACATCAAAATTCTGCCAGTAATGAAAAAAGTTGATCTTAACTTATTTTGGAGTGCTGAAAATGAAATGATACTAAAAAAATGTATCTTGGTGTGATAAATCTACTATTATGATATTTGAAATCAGCATGCCAAGTCAATAAGAAATGATGTATTTAAAGTCTGGTACAAAATATTTGTGTATATAATATATAAAATATAAATCTGTTTACTAGTGTTATCCATTCCTCACAGTCACTCACTTCTATTGATTTAAAGGCTGTCTATTTGTCTATAAATCCACCATTTTATTGTTTATTTACTTTTTTGCATGTGTCACTGGGAGCCCAAAAGGGAAAAAACAAATCGTCATGTTAAAAAGCCATGCTGAACTCCCATATTTCAAGCAGAAAGTTACAGATATTGTAGCCAAGCTATAAACCATGACACACCATATTCTGGACTACATTCTGCTTACCACCAGGAGTTTGAGAATGAATATGCAGAAGAAGGAGAAGAATTTACGGATTCTGAATATATTTTGGTGGGACAAGGAAAACATTATGGATATCATATTATATATTTATTAGATAAAGCAGCCCAAGTTGACTAAAGTCAGACCTTTTTCCATTTGTAGTGCAGAGAATCTCCTTAACATATTGACCAAGTCATCCTGCCTTATGCTCAACAGGTCATGGGTTCAATCCTTGTTTGTGATGTCTTATTTACATTTGTATTTTTCTGAGATTTCTGGGGATCATTGTTTGGGGCTATGGAGTTACTTGTTATGAGTGGTAGTCTTGGCAGGTGACGCTCCGTTTTGCTGAGAAAAGCGAATAAGTGAATACAATAAAGAAAATCCTCCACACCCATGAGTTCCCTTTTTTTAGTGTGAAATAATCAGGTGATCATGCTTATCCTTGTATGACCATCATTCAGTAACTCAGACATAATTGTGGAACACAATAGAGAAAAAAATAAATGATGACTGACCTACTATTATATACCAGTATTGTAAAAGTTGACTAATGAGAGTTTGACATCTTCATCCCATAAAGATCAGTCAGTCTTCAAACACGGGAGGGCAGGGTAAAAAAGGATAGTAATCAAATCTTTTGATGTAAACTAACAGAACAACGTACTCATGCTGAAATCACAAAAGTAAATCTACAGTTCTTATAGCAGAGATATGAATATATCACATTTTAGACGACTGTAGTATGTTTTGAATTTGTTATTAAAAATCAATAGTTCATGTAGTAGAAATGCAAAATTGTATTTTTCTTTGGTCAGATGAGGATGTGATGTCAGAGTCTGAACTGCAAAGAGACAATGCAAGGAAACAACGATCTATACAACATCACCTCAATCAGTTATCTAAAGCACTTGCCAAGTTAGAAACATTGAAAACTCAGTATGAAGCTTCCAAAGCTCATGCCCCACCAAAGAGGTATCTGGAAATGAAGGACATGATTAAAGTAACTGTAGCAGAGAAGTTTACATGAACATATTATTTTGTGTGTGAAGTAACGTTGACAAGGAACATAAAGTTTACCAGAATGTTCTTATTTGTTAAGAAATTGGAGTGTAAGGGTTGCATGAAAGTTGTTTCTGCATGTGAAGTGAAGATTGTTTCAAATCTGTTTAAGAAATCTAGTTATACTTTTGATAGAACTGAGTTTGTGGTTCACTGTGTGGATTCATTTTGTGAAACTTATTGATGAGGATGCTTTATAAATATAATCATGCATTCTATTATTTGCCTTGGATAATTGAGTTGTTGAATAATTGTTTAGTAGGACTTTGTAAAATTTGTGTTATTAAAGAATTATTTGGTAAGACGTAAATGAGTTTTGATGAAATTATTTAGTAAGACTTTGTTAACTGGTGGGTTTGCCTCATTTGGCAAAGGCAGGTCCTTTCAAAATAGGAAATGGTTCCTTCTTGGTTATATCAGGGTGTTAAGTAAGATTTAATTTAATAAATGTATATAAATATGTTGTGTAGTATTTCATTTTAAATAAGACCTATATAAATGAGTTGTGATGAAATTATTTAGGAAGACGTATATGAGTTGTGATGAAATTATTTAGGAAGACATATATGAGTTGTGATGAAGTTATTTAGTAAGACTTATATGAGTTGTGATGAAATTATTTAGTAAGACATATATGAGTTGTGATGAAATTATTTAGTAAGACTTATATGAGTTGTGATGAAATTATTTAGGAAGACATATATGAGTTGTGATGAAATTATTTAGTAAGACATATATGAGTTGTGATGAAATTATTTAGTAAGACTTATATGAGTTGTGATGAAATTATTTAGTAAGACTTATATGAGTTGTGATGAAATTATTTAGTAAGACTTATATGAGTTGTGATGAAATTATTTAGTAAGACATATATGAGTTGTGATGAAATTATTTAGTAAGACTTATATGAGTTGTGATGAAATTATTTAGTAAGACTTATATGAGTTGTGATGAAATTATTTAGTAAGACTTATATGAGTTGTGATGAAATTATTTAGGAAGAT
This sequence comes from Meghimatium bilineatum, assembly GCA_034231615.1. Classification (NCBI taxonomy): domain Eukaryota; kingdom Metazoa; phylum Mollusca; class Gastropoda; order Stylommatophora; family Philomycidae; genus Meghimatium; species Meghimatium bilineatum. The sequence continues at coordinate 26,038,100 of CM067320.1, read as the reverse complement.
GTATATGAATAACCAAATGGTCAGAGGGTGTCCGACAAAGTGGATGGTGCTTTAATTCATTTCGCTTGACTAAACGTATATGAATTTGTGATGAAATGATTTAGTAAGACATATATGAGTTGTGATGAAATTATTTAGTAAGACTTATATGTGTTGTGATGAAGATTTGTTAAAGTTGTGTTTTGTTTGTAAGATTTATATGGATGAAATGTGATGTTATTATTTAGTTAGACATTTATATAAATGTATTGGTAAATAATTATTTAGTAAAACATTTACGTAACTGAGTTGTGCCTTGCCTTGCGATTATAAATTTGTGTTTTTACAGTTGTCATATATTTGAATATGCAATTGTGTAAACTGGTTTTTTTGTTGGTAGTGCTATATTAATTTTTCTACCAAGATTTGAATCTCTTTTGCACAGTTAATGCATTTAGTCATTTGTGCACATGTAAATATCCAACATTACAGATAAAAGGTATTAACAGTTGCTCCCTGTTGAGTGCACTGACCTAACTGAGGAGTCTAGTGTTTACTTATATCTGAGGTCGGTTTTTATTTTAACGACTGATGGCTCTGGGTGACCCATCATCTGGAAATGGATAACTAAAGTAACCAGATTTTCACACTGCTAGTATGATTTGGGGACTATATTGAATGGGAGACTGCAGTAAAACTGTACAATATTTTAAATAAATATAAGTAAAGTCATCTACTGAGAGTTTACTTGTGTATAATGGTTGGTCTGATAGGCTAGTTAGACCTCCAGCCCTACCACTGAATGGTTCGACTGATAGGCTAGTTAGACCTCCAGCCCTACCACTGAATGGTTCGACTGATAGGCTAGTGAGACCTCCAGCCCTACCACTGAATGGTTGGTCTGATAGGCTAGTGAGACCTCCAGCCCTACCACTGAATGGTTGGTCTGATAGGCTAGTTAGACCTCCAGCCCTACCACTGAATGGTTGGTCTGATAGGCTAGTTAGACCTCCAGCCCTACCACTGAATGGTTGGTCTGATAGGCTAGTGAGACCTCCAGCCCTACCACTGAATGGTTGGTCTGATAGGCTAGTTAGACCTCCAGCCCTACCACTGAATGGTTGGTCTGATAGGCTAGTTAGACCTCCAGCCCTACCACTGAATGGTTGGTCTGATAGGCTAGTTAGACCTCCAGCCCTACCACTGAATGGTTGGTCTGATAGGCTAGTTAGACCTCCAGCCCTACCACTGAATGGTTGGTCTGATAGGCTAGTGAGACCTCCAGCCCTACCACTGAATGGTTGGTCTGATAGGCTAGTGAGACCTCCAGCCCTACCACTGAATGGTTGGTCTGATAGGCTAGTTAGACCTCCAGCCCTACCACTGAATGGTTGGTCTGATAGGCTAGTTAGACCTCCAGCCCTACCACATGCAGATTTAATTCATAAGTTACTATACACAATAGTTTCACACAGCAATAGCAGTAATTATCAGTCATGATTAACATTGTATGACTTGGACTGTTCATATAAGGGTTCAGAATAAGGAGTGTTTAACAAGTAGTCACAGAGATCACCACGCACATCTTCATCATCTATCATCTGATGGAGAAGACAAAGCAACAGTTAGCCAGCCTGCAGTACTATGAGCTTGGTTTATATCCAAATTTGTTTTGTGTTGTTGCAGCGTCTGCACCTCCAGGGCATTGGGTCATTTCCTGACATTGGTGATTTATCTCCATAAAACCCATAATCTGTCAGGCTAGTAAGGGTACTGCATTAGATGTGTCAAAACACAATTTGTGTTCTCCAACAATTTTTATCTTAAGCAATAAGGATGAGTAAAGAAAAATCATGACAGTTTTATTCTTTAATGTTGTTTGTCCATAATTTGTTATGTCTCTGTCTGATCCCTCCAGGATCGTTTTTTGACAAGGAATCATGTCAGCATACATGTCCAAGCCATCCAAGTTTTCATCATTTTACTATTAAAAGTATTGATTCCTGTAGACCTGTATGCATCTCTATTTTATTTTTTGCAGTAACCATATGAATTTCCAATGCACATTATGTTTCTTCTTCTGCAATGTTTTCTATACTTAGCATTCAGGTAGATGAGCTACCTCCATGAATTTAGTCTTCAACAGGAGCTCCAAGTGGGCTGTTAAAAATTATCATTCAATTTATTAAATCCATTGTCTGGACTGATTGTTTACTTAAACCATGGGTTGGCTCAAATATGAGGCAAAAAATGTTGCCCACAACTGACTTATAGTAGATGATCATTATATTTGGGGATATATTTTGTCTATAAACACATGTTACAATATCTCCACTGTTAGTTAGTGTGTAATATAAGTCTGTTCTGCATTGTTATGGATTTAAGTTCTGCATAGTTATGTGATTTAAGTTCTGCATAGTTATGTGATTTAAGTTCTGCATAGTTATGTGATTTAAGTTCTGCATAGTTATGTGCAAGATGGAGATACAACAAAAGAGATTTCTACCAGAAGTGCCTTGACATCAAGTGCATTCAACCACCTAATAAACATCTGCAAATCAAAAGCAATAAGTAAATATACTGAGCTACGGCTGTTCAAATCCAATGTAATATCTTTATTAGTGTACAGTTGCGGAAGTCGGAAGATAACAAAAGCACTGGAGATGAAATTAAATTCATTTTAAAATAAAAGTTTTAGAAAAATCTTTATATTGGTTGGGAAGAATTTAAGTCAAACAAACAAGAGAAGACAAGACACTAAACAGCAATATGTTTCTACAACAATAAGAAGAAAACAATGGACTTATATTGAACATGTCCTTAGAATGAATGAAAACAGACTGTCATTACAAGTATTAAAATTGGTACCAAATGGCAAAAAAAAAGAGGAAGACTCTTCACAGAACAGCCATTAAAGAGGGTATGACTATGGGTCTCAACAACATGCAAGAATTACACACAGTAGCATCATATCGTTCAAACTCGAGAGCTCTGGTTTCTGCCATATGCACTGTATTCATCGCTAAAGGAACATAAGTAGATAGATATGAGTTTTAAGCTGTGTTTTCTATTGTGTGTTATTTTGAAATTTTTGTGTATCAAAAATGGAAATTATGCAGGACAGTATACTCATGTTGGGTAAAAGCATCAGTAGAAATGTAACACTTAGGGAAATTACAAAATACTTACCAGGATGCACTGATCTGATAAAATTGTCAAATTTGTCATAATAAAGTACTGGATACTGAAACATTTTCTAGCAAGAGCCAATATCCCAAGTGTCTATACTATAAAGAGTAACATCTAACTGAGGTAGGCTGGACATGTTTGCATGCTTGACAAATGCTTTCCGAAACAATAGATGTATGATTAGCTCCTTACAAGCAAACAACTGGTCGGGTGGACTAAAGAACTGCTCAACAGACTCTCTCAAAGTATCTCAAAAGAGCTTCAATAATGATGTCAGCCCCTGGGAATCCGTCGCTCAGAATCACTCAGTGTGGAGCAGCAACACCCGTAAAGGTGTACAAATTGCTGAGAAGCATCAAATTTCAGAAGGAAAGTTAAAACATGCTGCTCGAAAGGACACAAAAGGCTAGAACAAAATGAGGGAAGTGGTGTTTGAAAATGTGTAGAGAATTGACTTTATTGTACTTGAGCTTCCCCATTCGTTGTTCCTCTCAACAAAAAGGTACACATTAGTACATAACTCCAGAGCTTCAAGTGTTAATCTCCAGATACACACACAAATTTGCACCTCTGATTATAAATGTCCTATATGTAGCAGGGGATTCCATTCAAAAATGTTTTAGTCTTCTCATATAAATAACCAAAATGTCAGAGGATGTCAGACAAAATGAAGAGTGCCACAGTAACCAAACGGATAAGTGATAAATACTACATAAAGTACAAAGGTTACTATTAAAGCAATGTTTAAAATAAATAATTAGTGCTAGTTATTGCTATTATTATAAATAATTATTAAAAATAAATAAATTCTTATTGCTAGTTATTTATTTTTAACATTGATTGTTAGGCTTTATGTAGTATTTATCATTTAGTTATTGCAGCACATATCAGATATGTTAAAATAAGTCTGAGAATTGTCATAATCGCCTGTGATGTTCTGCTATAAATACAATTTTTAGTTTCCTGATATTAGCAGTGTGTTTATGAAATGTGCATGTTTATAGGTTTATAAAAGTTCATTATTTTTATTATTTGCATATAATTTAGTTATTATTGCGGATAGTTTTATTTATACTGTTTGCAAAATGTTATTAAATGTGCAAGATTTAACCAAATAAACATTAAATGTGCAAGATTTAACCAAATAAACATTAAATGTGCAAGATTTAACCAAATAAACAGTAAATGTGCAAGATTTAACCAAATAAACATTACATTTTAAATGATTTTCTTGCAAGTTTTTGCTACATGTTTGTATTATTTGACTAGGCTGTACCAGCATTCTTCAGAGTATGTTTTTATGTATTCTCCTATAAGGATTTATAACATAGATGAGCGACTACGGAGTTTGAAGTGTGGGGTTGACTACACCCCCCCCCCCCCCCCCCTTGATCTTTGATGTGATCAAGCCCGCTGAAGACCTGGGACTACGAAAAGAATCCACCATTTTATCTGCAGCAAGATTCGAGATTGCAAGAAATCAGTGGACTTCGTCTTGATGACAGACCTGACGGTATAGCATGACCACAGATGCTGAATGCAGAAGAAGAAGGCATACTTTTATATTACCAGATGGATCTCAATTCTGCTGTTCTAAAAAATGCTGGGACATTCTTCACCATTAGAAGTACGGTAAAGGATTTAATTAAAAAATAACCATATATACAAGTGGGAATTAATCATAAAGAGATGGACATGCAAGGCTGTGACTATGTAAAGGGGGATGATTTACTTTAAAAATAATTTCTTTGTGTCTGTAGATTATTTATTCAATTTTTTTCTGAGAGATTTTTGAAATTCAAAAACAAAATGTGTAGGGGTTGGGGGAGGGGAGAGAAAAGAGAAGTGGTGAGTTTACCAAATTTATACTCCTTTTTAGAAAACCTATGAGCTTGTGTGCAGACTACAATCTTTCAGAGTGTATCTCCATGGTTAGGGGTAGAATATTGCCATCAGTCTGTGATGCAGAGATGGCATATCTGAAAAGATGCTGTTTGCATGTTACCACAACTAGAAAAGGAAACTAAAAAAATAATCATTTTTAGTTATATGAAGGCAAATGACAGAAATTTGGACAGCGGAAGCAGCATTTAGCTAATTCAAACATTAGCTAGTTCATGCATTAGCTAGTTCAAGCATTAACTAGTTCAAGCATTAGCTGTTCAAGCATTAGCTATTTCATGCATTAGCTAGTTCATGCATTAGCTAGTTCATGCATTAGCTAGTTCATGCATTAGCTAGTTCATGCATTAGCTTGTTCAAATATTAGCTTGCTCAAGCATTAGCTAGTTCAATAGCACTTCTGTCTATGTCTTGTTGGAGACCAAAAGAGGAGCAACACTGTTACCTGCCATAAATCTCATTGGAGGTGACTAAGGAGGATTTGGGGGAGTGGGGTTGACTGTCCAAGTGTATAGAAGATCAAAGTGACAGAGAAGCCATGTTGAAGTTGGATGTGTCAGGCCTAAAAGATGCAGATATCGCAGTCAAGCTGTAAAACGTGATACAACACATTCTGTTCTCCAAACTATATCCTACATCCTGTTGATCTGCAGAAATTTAATAATGAAAGCAGAAATAGGAGAAACACAATATGTGATTATTTCTTAATTTATGTAGGGTGTCACAATGATGTAAGTGGCTATATCAATCACATTGACTAGGCAGCTATGGTTAAACTTCTGCTTGAAACACTGGTGTCACTAGTGGTTAGCTAGAAGGTTCCTATTGTTGAGTCAACAGAACATGTGTATCAGTGCTCATGCTCTCTAGGATGGTTGAGAAATAATTATGATGTAGGCCTGATGATAATAATGAAACGGTTTATGGTCAACTACTTGCTTGGCAACTCAGTGCTTATGTATACAACCTGTTGAAGTTGGATGTGCTAAACCATTGGTATGAATAAACAATAACACAAAGCATCTCTGTTCTCCGGACTACAAAATTCTTCTGGACATCTAGAAGGGTCCTGGTACAAGAGAGATACAGCAGAAATTTTAAGAAAGAATGCTGCTATGGCACTGAAGCATAACACAGCTTAATTTTTACCTTTCTTCAAGGTAAATTATTTCAGAAACACTGTTTCAATCTCATGTTTCAATCTCGTGTTTCAATCTCCTGTGTTTATAGAATCCAATAGTTTTTCTGGAATCATGTATTATAATAATGATAAGACCCCTAACCCATCATGGTCGTAGGGCACACTGGATAGATATATAGCATACAAATCCCACAAAACACCTCTATCCTCAGCCATTCCGTGGAGTGTAGGAAAATCATGCCCAGGTCATTCCCTGATGTTAATAATCTTTGTCCACATCAAGGTCAACTCCTTGAAGTGGAGATGGAGGCTCAGTCCGGCCAATAGAGGCTGGAAACTAAAGTTGATAGGCCATCCCTGACACTGAACAATCTTGAAATGGTATTCTGTGGTTATATCAGGGCCCATCTTGTGGCAGAATGACTTGGGTTGCCCTGTTTGGGATGGGTGTTTTGACCTGGGGTCTGGTCTGTGTGTCCTGATAAGGAAAATAAATATTGGGGGTATTGATAATTAATCAGTTGCGGTTGGATTATTGGAAACTATTCAGTCCAAAATAAACTATTTTTCCACCATATACAATGATGTAGCAATCATCTATAGATAGATCTAATTTTAGTTGTTCAAATATAATTGAAATTTTCCATATCTAGATCCTGTAAGAAGATGAATCCTTTGCCAGCATGCATGCAAGGAACTTGTTCTGTAGGCCTATACATTTATTTTCAGTTCTTGTCCACCTGTGGAATTTCTTACTTGTGTCCCCTGAATCCCACCAATGACAATTAAAGGCCTCTCTTATCTCCCTTGACTTGCATTTAATGGCAATTGAATGGTCAGTGGGTGTGACAATGGACCCACCTCCTGGTTTATTGTCAAGTTAACCCAGAGCATTCATAATGCTCTAGAGCAGGGCTATTCAAATGGCGGCTGGTGGAGGTCTAGTAAGTGCCCGCGTATCATTGCTAAAACAATAAAATAGTTATAAAAAAAAACTAAATGTATATAACTATATCCGTACCTCTGGCCCGTGATGATCCCCATTTTCTACATTTTGGCCCCCGAGTAAATATAATTGAAAAGCCCTGCTCTAGAGGTTTATTGACATCTTGTGGAAAACTAAAATTTCACAAAGTTTCAGGTGTGATAACTAATTCTTAATAATATATTATGTAATTTTAAAACACTATAGCCACCCACAGCAAGAAATGATAACAACAGTTTCAGACTTGAAAAAAAATTTCTGATCAGGTACCACCTCAACACCAGTGATGTCAAAAACAGATGAATCATTGAAAATTAACAACTGGAGTCCTACCAGGAAGTCAACAACAGATCAGTAGTCAAGAAAGAACCGGTCTATTGAAAATATCCAATCAAAAGCTTCCATGATTATCAAGAAAACAAGACACCAGACCAAAAGTATCGAGAATAACCAAGAAAGCAAGTAACAGCAAACCAGGATCCAAAACACCATTCAATGATTTATCAAAACAGTCCTTTTTAGGGCTAACCTTTAATCCCCCCCCCCTCCCCCAACTATTTAATGTCCTTTTCAGGACAGACCAGAACCAAGGTCATTCCCTCAGTCCCTAACAGGACACCACCCAGGTCATTCGACCACAAGATACACCCCGATATACCAAAGAAAATTATTTCACGGTTGAAAAGAGCGTGACTTTCTCAAGAAAGGCAAATCCAGTAATAAACAAAGAAACAAACAAAGTTATATCTCTCTGATGTGTGCAGAATTGACTAAAAAAAGGCCCAAGTTCTGGCATGGAATCCCCTGTTACATTTGGGATAGGTATAAGTTAGAGTGCTAGACATTTAGTACTAGGAAGTTTCTCATGAAAAAACATGACTTTTAGTACTAGGAAGTTTCTCACGAAAAGATATGACATTTAGTACTAGGAAGTTTATCACGAAAAGACATGACATTTAGTACTAGGAAATAGGAAGTTTCTCATGGAAAGACATGACTTTTTGTACTAGGAAGTTTCTCATAAAAAGACATGACTTTTAGTACTAGGAAGTAGGAAGTTTCTTATGAAAAGACATGACTTTTAGTACTAGGAAGTTTCTCATGAAAAGACATGAATTTTAGTACTAGGAAGTTTCTCATAAAAAGACATGACATTTAGTACTAGGAAGTAGGAAGTTTCTCATGAAAAGACAAGACTTTTAGTACTAGGAAGTTTCTCATGAAAAGATATGGCATTTAGTACTAGGAAGTAGGAAGTTTCTCATGAAAAGACATGACTTTTAGTACTAGGAAGTTTCTCATGAAAAGATATGACATTTAGTACTAGGAAGTTTCTCATAAAAAGACATGACTTTTAGTACTAGGAAGTAGGAAGTTTCTTATGAAAAGACATGACTTTTAGTACTAGGAAATATCTCATGAAAAGATATGACATTTAGTACTAGGAAGTTTATCACGAAAAGACATGACATTTAGTACTAGGAAGTAGGAAGTTTCTCATGAAAAGACAAGACTTTTAGTACTAGGAAGTTTCTCATAAAAAGACATGACATTTATTTAGTACTAGGAAGTAGGAAGTTTCTCATGAAAAGACATGACTTTTAGTACTAGGAAGTTTCTCATAAAAAGACATGACTTTTAGTACTAGGAAGTAGGAAGTTTCTCATGAAAAGACATGACTTTTAGTACTAGGAAGTTTCTCATGAAAAGACATGACTATTAGTACTAGGAAATATCTCATGAAAAGATATGACATTTAGTACTAGGAAGTAGGAAGTTTCTCATGAAAAGACATGACTTTTTGCACTAGGAAGTTTCTCATAAAAAGACATGACTTTTTGTACTAGGAACTAGGAAGTTTCTCATGCAAAGAATAATCTGACACGCGAAAACGAACAGCACGAATGATCTTTTTTAAAGGGAATTTCCTTAAGTAGAAAGTATCTACGGCCATGATTGTATAAATATCTGTGATAGTGGCTCTAAGGAGGACTTCCGTATCAGGTACTACTAAGGAATTGAAAGGCTATATTGGTGTAAGAGATACAACCATATAAAACGCAAGTCTATCGATGTGACGGTGCGGCGAGGCAACCAATTTGATATTTCTTACATGGTAACAAAATATAGTATACAATTCTATCAGCCTACAATTATTTTAAAAAAAGTATAAATCTTATCGATATTAATATTTGAGTACAACTCAAAAGTGTACCGAAGAAAGAAAAAAGGAGAAAAAAATTTGGTTTATTTACAATGGCAAGTTATTGTAATTTGAATGCGGCTTCTTTGGCGGCTTACACCTTGCACGTTTATAGATGTGAGATTGCTCCACCGCAAGAAATTAAACACAATTAGAGTCGATGGTAATCAGTGATCATATTTCTTAGGAAAGCTATATTGTAATTAAAAATAACACGGTACAGTAAAGCAGACTTCTATATATTAGGGTTACCATAATTGTCAGATGGAAAAATAGGACGTTTCGACGTGCGCCTTTAAATCCAGTGCACCCTTATTGTAGGTTTACCATAATTGTCCGATGGAAAAAGAGGATACGCAAAATTTTCATCAAATATGGCCAATATTAAGTGTCGCACAAATAAAATTAAAGTGAAACTACATAAAATATTGTTCTTATTTAATTATAAACTTGTATTAGCTGAATGTTAACTGAGTTTCAGCATTTTAAAAATCTTATTTAAAAAAAATTTAAGTTCAATCTTCATTTCAAAAATGTATTAATCACTAACGAACTCGCGTTACCGTCTGCTATGCGAAATGCGTTATGTTTACGAAAAATTGAAAATGGCTAACGGAACCAGAAGTTCTGATGGCTAATGTATAGCTAAATATTGCTGGCGCACGTGTTTATTTCACTATACATAATAGATTAAAAAATATATAGCACAGAAAAGAAAGTATCGATCGATCGGGAACGGACGGACAGTCGGTCGGGGACGTTGAAAAACCCGGACCCAAAGCCATTTTTCTGGAAAGCCGCCCGGACAGAGGCCAAAAAGAGGACGTGTCCGGGGAAACCCTACTATATATATACCTACACATATAGGGCATATAGGCCTATATATATATATAAGGCCTATGCCTATATTTAAATGTCCATGGCTAAAATCGACATTGACATTGGGCTTCCGATTATTGCCTTACAGCTCTGAGAAGGTCACGCCTCGCCATTGATGTGGTGTGTCCCTTTTCAGCACGTTATTCTAGCTGGCACTATATAAGTTTCTCGGCTTTGATCCATCCTTTGATCTAGAATACGCTGGATCGACAACATCAAAGAGACATTACACGAACACCAAATTACATTATCTGAAGCTGCCAGAAAAGCAAGAACAAGAACATTGTATCTCCCTCGACACCCGTAAAGGGTAAAAGAGGAAGGAAAGAAGAAGATCCATCCTTTATTTGTTACCATAATATTTTAGACAGCTTCCCCCCCCCTCATGAACACTTGAGATTTGCTACACTGAACCTGTACTGGATAATTCCCCGCTCGATGAAGTGGGGGGGGGGATATGGACCAGTAGGAGAACTTGACCCCCCCCCCTCCTCCTTTGAATCTCAAAGACTAATGGTCCATATTAATTTGGACCATAATGAAAAAACCAACAGTATTTGATAACAGTATTTAATTAAAATAACAGTATTTAAAATAAGATCATTTGTAGGAGCAATGTCAGGTTTCTTTAAGTCAGCACGAATTTTCACAATCCGTGATCGCATTACACCTAGAAAAAGTTGAATCTTTCAAGTGACATTGCAAGTTCAGTTGTTGTTGCTGTTTTGCTGATTGCATGGTAAGTTATCTTATATGCAGAATTAATATTTTCATACGTAAAAAAATGTTCTTTATGCCAAAAAATTATGAGATTTTAGAGTTTATGTGATGTTTTTGGACCGTTTTGGGACCATTTCTCCCCACACATCGAACGGTTTCTGTATTCAGTATTCCATTATAAAATAATTACAAATTATTTCCAAATCTTAGTTTGTTTAAAAAATTGAAGAAATACATTTAAAGTATATGAAACTTTCAATCTAAACCTATTTTATATATTTTCATTTTCAGTAAAAACATGCCCCGTGTTTACCAGAGGAAAACAGATCATGGCAAAATACCAGAGTCCATTATGAGAGCTGCAGTGACTGCCCTTGCATATGGCATATGCTTGCTGACAAGCTTCCAGGGAATATGCGATAGCTCGCACAACACTGCTAAACAATATTAAAAAGTCAAAATTTTCGTTAATGAGACTCATCTCTCCAAATTATCAGCACATTCAGATTTGTAATCATGAACAGTACGAGAGTCTGGCCAATTATCTTGATACGTGTTTCAAAATGTTTCACGGACTAACTCCAAAAATGTTCGTACTCCTGCCTTTGAAATGGCAACATTAAATCATTTGAAATGTCCACAAACATGAATTGAAAACTCAATGGTAGGTGGAGAATGACTTTTTATCTTTCTGAAGCGATATCGACAGTTGTCAATAAGACAGCCAGAAGCAACATCATTGGAATGAGCAACTACATTTAACAGAGACAGTGTTAAACCATTTTTAAAATTTACTACAGGTCTCGTATACGAAAGTGAATGTAGGTGGGGCTCGGATTGACAATCTTGACACTGGTGTGACAACCACACAAAATGTTCCTAGTCATTGCACCACGTGGTACCAAATAGGTTGGGCAAATCACATCAAGAGATCGAGGTGAACTTGTCACAATGTGCTGAATTGTTTATGCTACCGGAGACAGCTTTCCACCAGTGTTTGTGTTTCCAAGAAAATGTTTTAACCACTTTATTCGGTATGTTAAATGGAGCACCCGAAGGCTCTTTAGGACTTACCCACTCTTCAGGCTGGATGACAAGTGAAAATTTTGTGAAAGTGGTTGAACATATAAAATGTGTTAGACCTTCAGAGACATATCCCATCATTGTGATTATGGATAATCACGAAAGTCAAATTTCATTTCCCGCTCTGGAGTTGGCAAAGAAGAACAATATTCATGCCATCACTCTTCCACCCCATACAAGCAACAAAGTGCAACCATTGGAACAGACTGTCTTTGGACCCATGAAAGCAGCATTTAGCCATTTAGCAGATTCATGAATGATAAAGAATGTTGGAAAAACCCTCTCCATCTATCAACTTGCAGAGCTTGGAGGTACCACTTTTGTTAGGGTCTCTACCAAACAAAACATAATGTCTGGGTTCAAAGATACTGGTATTTGGCCACTGGATCAAGATATTTTCAATGTTAAATATTTTCTACCGTCTGACATCACAGAAATGCCTCAGATTACAGAAGCACCAGTTACTATTTTAATTAAGTCTAGTTTGAATAACAATCAGACTAAATTTAGACTAAAAGAGCCTCAATCATTGGTGTAGTATTTCAAACTCCATGGCTTCATTGACAACATATCCAGTGTCTCCAAATGATGTTGCCTCAGCAGAAGTTTAAATAGCGTTTTCTCCTCCTGAATTATTTAAAGGATATCATAAGGCTGCCCCTCGTAAGGAAAGCAATCGAGGAAGAAAACTTGGAAAAGCATTGCTGGCAATATCGTCTCCAGCAATGATGGAAATGTAAATGAAATTGAAATGCAGGTAAGAACACACCATGAATGTTACTATATCAAAAGCTAATGAATCACTTTTTGTGCTTGAAGAAAATATCAGTGATTCTGATGATGATACTGACAATATACCACATGATGATGATGATGACACAGATTCTGACGTGTCTGACACTGGGTGTGATAGTGATGATGGAAACAACAATATCATAATGGATGGTGTAGAAAGTACAGACATAAATCTTGGTCTGTATTCTCCCCTTGATCAGAATTATTTCCCTCCATATGTGGTCCATTTCACACTACTATGATATCATTGTTTCAAATGTATATTTTATAAACATTTTCATTGTTTAACCATTCTTTGAAGACTATATTTTGAAATAAATGGATATTTCACTTACTGATATTAATCACTTCTCAGACTTCTTATTATGTATAGTTATACTGATTTTGCTGTAAAGGAAAAATGGCGGTCCATTTCCCCCCACTCTCCCATACACTTGAGATTTGCTACACCGAAACTGCACTTAATATCCCCACTTCGATGTAAACTTGGGATTTGCTTCACTGAACCTGCACTGAATATATCTACAACATTAATTTACAACAGAAAAAAATGGTATGTAAATCGCAAAAATAAACACAAAAAACCACAAAAAACAACAAACAAACCATAAAGAAACACCACTATTCTCATCGATGACATATAATTTAAACAAGTGAAAGAATTCACTTATATTGATGGAATCATCGTAACATCAAATGGGAAAAACACCAAATAAATCCAACATAGATGCAACATAGCATACCAGATCTTAGGGCAGATGTCTCCTATTTTCAAAAACAAATATGTGAGCAAAACTGCACCATATAACACGATCATCATAACATTTCTATGCTGCCAATGTTAAACGTTGATATTAGCAACATAATCCAAAAGAAAACTTGTTACAACAGAAATGACTTGTCTACGTAGAATCCTCGGCGTAACAGTAAGAGATAAATCAGAAACGAAAACATCAGAAGACTAACAAATACAATGCCAATCCTTTATTACATCAGAAGATAACAGATTAAGTGGTTGTCACATGCTTCCAGACTACCAGTAGTGTCCCTCAAAAAGTATTACTATACAGGCACGATATTTACAAAGCCAGAGACAGACCATGCAAACTATGGATTACAGAAATCAAAGGAGTCAACGAAAACAAACATATATGAAGCACACAAAAAGGCCATCTCAGCAGAACTCTTCTGCCCCTGACGCTGCAAGGCACAAAAGGGTATAAAGCGAAAAGATTAATATACAAGGAATTACACACCACATACACACCAGTTTCTATATGCCTATATGTTGACTTCTCTGATGAATATACACGGAAGTAACCACACACACCAATAGAGCTTGCCTAGGTACAGACTTCTCTGTTTTACACAATATATGTGCAGCAGAGCTTAAGCACTATAACGCCTGACAGATACGACATATTTGTTCCTGTTATGCGGTAGTATGCAATTTCTAAGAATGTTAATATTTATCACGGCCTTAGATACAAGTGTTGGAGTTTGACCCCCCCCCCACCTAATGACTAGAAAGTAAGAGCATGGAATTTAGTACTAGGAAACAAGTCAACAACATAAAATCTGGTACCTCCATCCCCCCCACGGTTCCATTGACGTCCCAAATAAAGCTCGTCAAAATCACATGAATACTAGGAAATTCAGTGTGAAGACTTCTCTAAGTTCCCGATCTATTAGATTTTATGCCGGGACAACATAAGATTGAGAAGTTTCATTTCATAAACATTTGACTACAGTCGGGAATTTATTCGGAATTTCCATTCTTGAATCGATTTAATGGTGCCTGAAACTGAAACCGTCGGCGGTGTAGAAGACTTAAAACAAACCTTCGCTCGTGAGATTTTTGAAGTCTTGATATTCGTTGGGCCACTATTTATATACTTGGAGTCGCCCGCCAAAAATAGCTAAAGCCGACCAATGAAACGCACAGAAATAACCAAAGCACCGTAAAATCAACATTCTAGGTAATCTACGAATAGGTCTTTACTGGAGCCCGGTCATGTTGAAATCAAGTTATATAGATTAAGTCTATAAATTATGTGAGCAATATTTTGGGTCAGTTTTTAACCCCCTTCCTTGTCAACCTTGTCAAGAGGAGCATTGTAGTGAAAGTGATAGTTAGTCGATGGATCATCGTCACTGCACTCCGGACAAGTCCGTAGGTGTTCAGATCTCTCCTTGAGTGTAGCCGACATTATATGTTGGCTGACGGTCCCAGTACGCCGTTGATTGACCATCATTCTTTCTTGCCCACGAAAACACTCCTTTCTAGCGACATCACATTTCAAACCAAACGTTTGATAATGAAAGTGATAGTGAGATTGCTTACTATAAACTAAAAAAATCCGTGTCGTGATTTCTCGCCTGCCACGACCGCTCCACCAGTCGACTCAGTTGCGTACCTGACGCATGAATTAGATGAGGTAAACACATTAGGAAAGAAACTAGCAAAAAAACAAAACAAAAAAAAAACTCAAAAATTCAGGGACCCTCCTCTCTTTTGCTTAATTATGTCAAAATAATATGTCATGACATAGCCGAAGACGGATATGTCGGGCCATTGGTGAAAATAAAACGGCGACACAACGCATGTCCATTCTCTGGACTACATTCTGTTGGATATCTAGTAGGAGCATTGTCATGCTACATGAGAACCAGCGGGAGTTTGAGAATGACAGCAGCTGAAGAGGAAGAAGAAATGTCAAAACTATATTTAAAATATAATCTTGGTTACAAATGAAAATTACGTAATTAATCAACATTTGTATATCAACAGGATGCAATAATCTCTTTATTTTCATCGCACACACTTATAAAAGGGTATAATATATAATTCCTTTACACAACACCAAGGAATGGCGTAGGCATGATTTTTCTGCACTCGTCCGAATGACTAAGGACAGAGATGATGTTTGTAAGACTTTTTATGCAGATGCCTCCAAAATGGCAATGTGACCCTTACGTGTTATGGGTCTTTGCTATTAATTATTATTATTTCTGCTGTTATTATTATTATTATTATTATTATTATTATTATTATTATTATTATTATTATTATTATTATTATTATTATTACACTGTGTCTGCCTCTACTAGCCAAATCCTTTTCATTTACGTATTTCCTAGGTAACTAAATGTCCAGCAAGTCCTATAGCTTTTTTGAGATAAAAGGTCACAACCAATCCAGATCTCATGTCAATTAAAACTTATTATAAACATAACAACTTGTCCCATTTTAATATATATAGGACTGCCATCAAGCTAGAGAAGAACTGCTTCCACAATGGCCACCCATTCAAAACACTGTTTGTGGAAGTCTATTATAACTCAGAAAACATGGCTTTTACAAAATGACACAATCCATTTTCATTCTCTGGAATTCGGTCTGCGGTAATCTAGCAGGACCACTGTTCTGCAACAAGAGAAATCCAATGAGAGTTTGAGAATGAACGCATCAAAAATAATTGGCAGGGGCTGCAGAAGAGTAAGAACATGCAGCTGTGGGTAGAAGAAGAAGCAGACAAACTTACCAGAACCATCAACTGATGTATTCTGTATGACCTTCTGTAGGCTTGTGATATTATTTTCACTAGTGACCTTTTAGTCACAGCTACAAAATCCCTCCGTTTCCCCTTAACGGAAAACATGCATTATTTGACAGTATTTTACGCTGACCGTATCTTGACACTTATTATGATTAACAATAGATTTAGAAATAGTGTCAAAAACATCAAAACATACCCAGGTGCAGATATCAACTCTGACCATAATCCAGTGCTGTGCAAAATAAATGTCAAACTTAAAAAGATAGTAAATAGAGGAGTCCAAGAACCACAGATAGACGCATCAGCACTAAAACAACAAGACATACAACAAAAATACCTTGTAGATGTAAAGAATAGATATGAACATCTAATGATAGAGTGCATGGAACAATACAGAAGGGAAAATCCAGAAGAGAAAATAGACAATAAATGGGAAAGCCTAAAGAAAAGTATTCAAACATCAAGTAAAAATTTACCAACAAGAAATACCAAGAACAAACAAACATGGATGACAGATGAAATATTAGAGAAAATGACAGAAAGAAAGAAAGCTAAAAATACCCCGGTACGCCAAAATACTCAATTATAGACAAGGAGATACGTAACATGTGCAGAACAGCGAAAAAACAATGGCTAGAAACAAAATGCAGTGAAATAGAGGAGATGTCCATACAACAGAAGACAAAATTAATGCATAAGGAGATAAGACTGATCACAAATAAGAAAAATCCTATAAATGGGGGTGGCTGCATTGAAGATAAAAATGGTAAAATAATATTTGATAAAACAGAAGCACTCACAAGATGGGCAGATTATGTAACAGAACTGTTTGACGACCAACGGAACAAAAAACCAACAATACACAACAATGATGGACCAGCAATACTGAAATCAGAAGTAGAACATGCAATAAATTCAATAAAATGTGGAAAAGCTGCAGGCTCTGACAACATATCAGCAGACATAATAAAAACTGTAAATGAATTTGGTGTAGATACTATCACAGACATTTGCAATGACATATACGAAACAGGCCATATACCTAAAGAACTAACATCATAAATATTCATACCACTACCTAAGAAGCCCAGGGCTGTGGACTGTACAGAATATAGAACAATAAGTCTAAGGAGCCATCTAACTAAAATACTTCTCAAGATAATACATGAAAGAAGTAATTCGGGTTTTAGGAAAAACAAAGGAACCAGAGAAGCTATACTGAGTATCCGGCTAGTGATAGATAAATATATAGAAGTCCAAAAAGTATCTATATTTGCTTCATAGACCACAGCAAGGCCTTTGACAGAGTCCAACATGAAAAATTAATCAAATGTCTTCAAGAAATAGGCATAGATGGAAAAGACATCAGGATGATTAGAAATATATATTGGGAACAAACTGCATCAATAAGGTGTGAAAACAGCTACTCTCCATACATAGAAATAAGAAGAGGGGTAAGACAAGGATGCATTTTATCACCAAGCCTATTTAATATCTACACAGAGAATATCTTTAAAAATATAGAAGAAATACCAGGACTCAAGATCAATGGGAAAATAATAAACAACATTAGATATGCAGATGACACTGTTCTTTTAGCAGAAAGTGAACATGAACTACAAAGACTAATAGATCAAGTAAATAAATCAAGTAATGAATATGGATTGGATATAAACATTGAAAAAACAAAAACCATGATAATCAGCAAAGACACAGAAGAACAGGAGATAAACATAAACATACAGGGAGAGAAACTACAACAAGTAAAACAGTATCAATATCTTGGACACATAGTCACAAATGATGGAAGATGTGAAACAGAAGTTAAAAGGAGAATAGGAATGGCTAAAAGTACCTTCAATGGCATGAGGAAATTATTAATATCTAAACAAATTACAAACAAGTTAAAAAATGAGAATTATAAAATGCTACATCTATTCCATATTAATGTATGGCTCAGAAACATGGACAACATAACATGACACTAAATAAACAATTAGAAGACAAAATTGATGCCTTTGAGATGTGGGTATATAGAAGAATAGGGAGAACATCATGGAAAGAGAAGAAAACAAATAAAGAGATACTAAAGACACTTAATATGAAGAAAGAACTACTAAGAGAAATAAAGATCAGGCAAATAAAATACTTTGGACACATTAAAAGACATGACCCCTATTGAAGAACTTACTTGAGGGTAAAGTCAAAGGGAAGTGAGCAAGAGGTAGGCAGAGATACAAGTGGGAGAGTAACATTACACGATGGACAGGTTAGTCTAGCAGAGTGCACCACCAAGACAAGAGACAGGAGATGTTGGAGATACGTTGCAGCCAACCTTCGTTGCAGAGACGGCACTTGATGATGCTGTTGTTGAGACTTAGATTTTCATTGGCTGTCACACAAAGTATAGTTGTGGTTGTGTCATGTGACGTATTCCTTCCAGAACGTTGTCTTCCCAATGAACTCTCTGAACCTCTCTCTGTCTTGGGCGATGTGGCTTGCATTTTCTAAACAGTTATGTCTCTTTATATGACCAAACAGGCGTAGTTTTCTTTTTGTTATTGTGTTTAGTAACCAACACTCTGGAATATTCAGTGTGTTTATAATATCTGAGTTTCTGATTTTATCCTTCCATGATATTCTAAATATCTTTCTGTAGCATTTCAGCTCGAAGGCGTTGATCCTCTTTGCCGCTGTTTTACTTAAGAGTCCATGTTTCACAGCCGTATGTTGCAACCGGAAAAATAAAAGTTCGTAACATTAGCACTTTCGTTTCTATTTTGTTGTTTTTCCATATGTTTTTCAGCCGTGTTATTTTGCAATATGCCATTGCCAATCTCTTCCTTATTTCCGCCATGCAGTCTCCTGCACCGTTGATGTTTGCTCCTAAGTATTCAAATTTATCCACACATTCTATCTCGGTATTGTCTATTCTGATTTTTGGTTTTTGTGTTGTTATATCTGTTGACATGATTTTTGTTTTCTGCGTGTTTAAATACAAATTTTGTGCTTCGCTATATTTCTTTGTGTTCTTGATTAGTTGTTCTAATCCCTTTATATCGTTTGAAAGAAGTACTGGTCTCACCCCACAGTGTCAAATTGACTTAGAGACTATGCTGAAGTCCGATTTGTCAGTTAAACTGTACATTATTGCACAACTATTATCTGGACTATAACCTGCTGATCTGTAGGAGCTTGAGAATGGACACAGAAGATGAAACAAGAAGTCGAAGAGATGTTTACACCAGAAGGCATCGATCGTGAACACATGCGTGCACCAGAAGACATTGATCTTAACAGATGTGCACCAGAAGGCATTGATCTTGGTGAAGAATGGATTATCTTTTCAAGACTAACTTTACAATCACTAGAGAGTTCATTGATAAACGACTGAGTGTGAATGAATGCTCTGTTCACGGAGTTCATCTCCGAACTTTTTCATGACACGGATGTTGTGAGACACAAATGATCAAAATAATCTACAATCAGTGGTTCGAATGGACTTTTACCACCAGATCACGTGGAAGAACAGTTCACGAAGCCAGTGGAGCCTTCACCAAACAACAAGCAGCCTAACGATGTGTGTGTTTGCTGTAACGCAAGTACACTTGCTAGAAAGTGAAGCCTATTTACGCTAAGATGGTATCAACATCATCATCAGGTACTATGCCGGCTGGCGTAGGCGATCATGGCTCTCCACAGCTCTCTGTCTCCAGTATTATGTATCAATCTCACTGTTGTTTCCCTGCCGTGCCAGGTTGTCAAACTGCCTAATGATTTCTCACATTGTCGCCCTATGTTTCTGTTGCATTCAATCTTGCCTGTTGTGGCTATGTTCTCCAAACCTCTTTGTCTCATGAAGTGGCCAAAAATATGAAGATTGTCTTTTACTTATATTATTGATTAAAGTCTTTCGCATTTGACTCTTTCAACACTTCCACATTAGTTTTTCTGGCAGTCCATGATATCAACATACCTTAACCAAAAGGTACCCTTATCGACCAATCACCTGTAATGTTTAATCATCTTCGCACGCCGGACATGTCTATAGGTGCTCAGATCTCCGCTTTAGTAAATATCTCAGGGTATAACGGCTGATGCTTCCGTTCTATGTTGGATCACTGCTCTTTTTGAAATCTATGTTATGTGTCCTCGACAGGCCACGCCTATCCTCACTCCAAATGGGTGCATTATCGACATTGATTCGTGCTCATTTATCTCAAAAATCTCTGATCATGCAGACTCTCGAAGAGCAATGAGTATGTCTGCTCGGTCCATAGGCTGGCAATCTGTTGTGGTGGTGAGGTTAGCTAATTGGTGGGTTTATTCATTTCCCTCAACACCCGTGTGTCCGGGGACAAAAATAAGCGTGAGTTTTTGTAGTGAGGCCCGCATTTTAGTTCTCCTAATGACTCCACCCATCGCCACGCATATCACCAGTTTTGACTTTCTGAATCATATTCAGTGAGTCACTTACTATGCGCGGATGGGAATAGGCTTGAGATTCCAGCCAGTTAAGTGCCTGTGTTACGGCAAATACTTCCATTGTTAGACTGCTTGTTGTTACAGTAAAGGCTCCACTGGCTTCGTGTACTGTTCTTCCGTGTGATCTGGCAATAAAGGCTAGTGTGCATCGGTGGTGATGGATGACCAGCCCGCCGTGTAAATCATAACATCTGTATCGTCGAGATGTTCACAGATGAGTGCCTTGACCTCATCATCCACGCGCACATGGCTGTGTTCCCTGTATTCTCTATTGAGTGTAATGAGTGTCTTGACTGCCTCATGAAAGACCATAGGAATAGATATTTATTCCTCGCCAGGAGTTATGTCTAGTGGGGCGCAAATCTGTTTACGGTATCCACAGCACGACCCATTCATGATTTGCCTCTCTTGAGCCTGCTTCCCTTCATACGAGGGAGCTTGAAAACAAAATGAATTATGTTGAAAAATTCAAGTTAAATGCTATGGGTTAACTTTCCTTTTTTTTTTTTAAATAAGCATAACAAAATAAATAGTGGTGCTTAACCAGCGGAGAATTAAAGTCTGGCAAGACTTCAGAAACCTGCTTAATTATGTCATAAAAATCATTCTCCCACTTAAAGAAAAATCAGCTGGAATAATTCATATTTTTTCACACGTTTAACTAATTTTATACAAATTCAAGCAATTTAATTGGTGTTTAAAAACATTATTGCTGATGTCAACATTTGCCAAACATTTCCCTTATCAACAACTAGCAAACGTTTTTTCCAGACCCCTCATCCTCAAGTATTGACATAATTTATGGACAGTCAATTAGAAACATTTTCAAAGTTGGTTTTTATGTAAAGATTACAAACTATATATGTACAGAGAGTCTGGGGTATAAAAAGTCGTTTGTACAAAAGTCTGTGAAAGAAAAATATTTATTGGGGGTCCGCGGTACAAGATATATTTGTAGTGGGTTCGCTAAAGAAAATATATTTATCGGTGGCCCACTGTATAGAAAAATATTTATAAGAGGTCCTCTGTATAAATAAATATTTATAAGGTGTCCGCTGTAGAAAGAAATAGTTGTAAGGGTTTCCACAGTAACACAAATGTTAAGAACCACTCATCTAAAACACGAGTGAGGTGCGAACGAGAAGAAGAACATGAGTTTAACATCAGCAGCCAAACTTCTTTTCTGTGTTCGTTCTGATACTCAAGTAAATTATTGGGATGTAGTCCTGATAACGGCATGCTTGTACGCACATGTAAGTTCGCCATGACATTGTTGGGTTAAAATTCCTATGTCATTGTATGTGATGTGATAACCAACCTCCTTAGTCTTCTCTAACGACATGCATGATATGTCATGCACTATTATTTGTTGATCATTTGGGCCCCGTCAACAGGCGTGTTAAAAACTAGATTATGACGAAGGGTGGACAATGGCTGGTTGGTACGACTTTTCTTGCCAGCTACACATAAATATTAGCCTATAAATACTAAAGTACTCGTATATTCCATTTTAGTGTATGCCTGGTTGACGTGTAGAGTTGTATTGGATAGGAGAAATGCTAGGTTCAAGAATAGTAGACGGTTACATGTACTATTAGCAGTATGATAGCCTGGATGCACTGTTACTAAGCAGAGTGCAGTTGGGGTTTTAATGGGAAAATAATAGCTTGCTATATAAAGTATGAAAAGATCAATGATCGCGGATGGGGATTAATAATTTACAAAGCTAACTATGACGCACGGTCATATGAAATCAAATACTAAGAAGTACAGGAATATCCGTACAACTTTCCACACAAGGTATTTATGCATTTATTGTATATCGTCTTACTGGCGCAATCATGCAGATAAGGAGAATGTTTGTATTGTTCAACCGTGACCGTCGGTTGATATAGAAGACCTAACTGCTAAACGTAAACAAGCCTTCCATTCGGTACCTTTTTTATTATTGTCACATTTTCCCTTGGTTACTATTAATATACTACGAGTAACCTTGACTATTTTTAGCAAGCGATTCCAAGTATATAAATATTGGCCAACGGAAAACATGGGAATAATCATGAAAAGTAACGATCATAGTAACGACACAGGCCATCAAAGCGTGGCAGAAAGCACGCAACTCCGACTGCGCACCATCCAAAAACGTAACCGCAGTGAAGCAGAACGTAGATGACACCATGCTACTCTTCAAGACATGCGCTCAGCAAGCCAAAGAAGAAAGGTGGAATGAATTCTGCAAGCAGATCAGCTCAGACAAATCTCTCAAGACGTTCTGGCGTTTTCCGCGAAGCATGAGCGAATATGTTAAAAGAGTCAGCACACCTGAATTTCAATCCACTGATCTGACATGGCAGAAATCAGACGAAGATAAGGGAAAGACGGTTCAAAAGACGGAACAACACAATCTATATGTCAGGCGGAGGATTATCACCACGCTGTCTGGTCTGTGTATTGAGGCGAAGTGGAACGAGAGCATAGACATCACTGCTGAGACCGTCCAGACCACTCTTAAATTGTCGCGGAACACTGCCCCAAGCCCTGACAGTATACGATACGAGGACTTTGTCATCTTTAAGAAGAGTAACATAAACGACCTTGATGGCGAGTTTAACGGAAGCATCATGAAAGGTACCATCAAGGAAGAATGGCTGCACAGCTACCTATTGCCACTAAAGAAGCTCAATAAAAACCACGCCCAGATCAAAGGTTACCGAATCATAAAGTTTGCAGAACACAGGCAAACTGATTGAGAATATTGTAGCACTGCACCTCGCTCGAGAACTGAAAGAGAGTCGCATCTTTCCGACACGCTCGGAGGCTACAGACGCTGGAAAGAAACATGGCGCAATGCCACTGTTTTCACCTACGACGTATTCGAGGGCTTCCATACTGGTCTGGAAACGTGTGCTGTGGCATTTGACTTGAAGGACGCGTATAACAGAGTGTCGTTCGAATCAACAAGTTCTTGCTCGTTAATGTTGACCATTTCGTCGTCAGATGGATATCAGCGGTGTTGCTCGAGAGGAAGGTAGCTCTCAGGTGCGGTTATTGGACATCTAAACCCATAACAATACGCCCAGGCCTTCCACAGGGATCTCCCCTCTCACCCGTAGTATTCAATGTCTACCCGTTGCAATAACACATTCAGCAGCTCGACGGGAGAGGTAGAACAATGTCTATTGCGGATAATAAACTGATATACAGACAGGGAAGAGATAGAACAGAAACTGTCGGATCACTGCAGAATGAGTTAGACAGTATCGCCTACTGGTGTGATGATTCAGGGGCACTGATCAACCAAGAGAAGGCTGCGGTGACATGGTTCTCTCTTAACAATCACATCGTAAAGTCTACGATACCGACGGTGGACATGATAGGGTACGATGTAACCAGGACCTCATCCTTACAATACCTGGGCGTGAAATTTGATCGTAGTCTGTATTTCCGGAAAAAAAGTTGATCATGTTATCGCAAAGGACTTTCAGCTTTGAGTGTTGATGCCAGCGGACGTCACTAAACAATCACAGCTAGTAATTTTATATGATACTCTTGTCCTCTGTGTCATTGAATATGCATGCGCCACTATCACCGCCAGTCACACACAGATTGAGAGGCTGGAGGGAATTCAAAACGAGGCGATGCGGATCATTCTTGGTTGCAGAAAGGACACACCCTGTGTGATATGAGATTTCTCCTTGATTTTCCGAACATATCTCATAGAATTGATATGTGGCGTGCCCGTGCATACCTCAGAGTGAGTTCTGACATAGACCACCCACTACATAACGAGATCCCTCGTGTGAAGGGATACAGGCTCAAGAGAGGCAAACAGTGGAATGGTCGGGCAGAGGATACCGTTAAACATATCTGCGCCACAGAAGACATAACTCCGTGCGATGAATGGATACCTATTCCTACGGTCTTCCAAGAGGTAGTCAAGACCGTCATTACACTCAACAGAGAGTGCAAGAAGCACCTCCCCGAAAACGTGAATGCTGAGGTCAAGGCACTAATCTGTGATAATACCGATGACACAAATATTTTGATTTACACATACAGGTCGGTCATCTGTCGCCACCGATGCGCATGGGTCTTTACTGCCAGATCACACGTACACGAAGCCAGTGGAGCCTTTACCGCAACAACAAGCAGTCTAACAATGGAAGTATTCGGCGTAAAGCAGGCACATTATTTGCTGGAATCGCAACCCTATCCCCATGCGTGCATACTAAGTGACTCCCTCACTGAATATAATTCAGAAAGTCAAAACACGTGATGTACGTATTGAATGGACGGAGTCATTAGAGAGAGAGCTAAAATGCGGGCATCCCTAAGAAAACTCACGCGTAATTTTGTCCCCGGACACGCGGACGTGGAGGGAAACGAACGGACCGACCAATTAGCTAACCTCGCCACCACAAACGTCTTTGGACCGAGCAGATATACTCACTGCTCTTCGTGAATCCTCATGATCGGCGAATTGTGAGATGAATAAGCATGAGTCAATATCGAGAATGTGAGAATTGGGAGTGAGGATGGGCGTGGCCTGTAGAGAACCCCTGACACAGATTTCAAAAAGAGCAGTGAACCAACATAGAACCGGAAACATCAGCAGTTATACTCTGAGAGATTTATTGAAGCGGAGATCTGAGCACCTATGGACGTGTCCAGTGTTCAAAGAGGATAATAAACAGACCTAATACCTAAAGTAACGAATGAAGGCCTCATTAATTCTCTTAGAAGGTCTGTAGCACTCAGTCGATAGCCACGGTTCATCTTTCAACACTTTGATGAACATGTTACGTAGCACGCTGTGCTTACAAATATGAAAATGTAATACATATAGTAATACATGTAACATATGTAAAACATACAGTAAATACCTATCCAATCCACTTCTTAGTGATTTTCCATTCATGAAGAATCATTAGAAATACTACAAATTAGAAGTGATTAGTTTTTCATTTAGGTAAACCCCCTGACTGAAGAAAATCGTATTTTCGGCTCTGTTTTTAATAGTTAAAAGTCCAAACTACGTATACACACGCATATAGTCATGCATATACACACGCATATAGGCATGCATATACACACGCAGTCATTGAAGTCATCCGAGAACTATTGACGGCATCTTGTACCCCATTCAAACGTGACTTTGACGTAAACAAATATCACTAAAAAAAACCTCAGAAGGTCGTCTTTTGAAATTGTATGAGAAATCGGATATATATAGATTGTTTGTTAAGTATGGAATTAATGCAACTTTAAGCAGTTGTACGACCTTTTAACCTCACGTCAGTATTTACAAATAGTTTTATGATATAACGCGTTTTCAACCTCGTACTTGTGAACACAATGGTGCTCTTTTAATGACGTTAGAGCTGAAAATGCATGGGCAAGTAATCGTATGAAGGTTGAGACTTTCACTACTGACATCTCTGAAATGGTTCTCTGGGACTCCATTTACCTAGGCAGTTGTTGTATCGAACTTTCATTCAATGTTTCCAATGATCCAAAATCTCCCGTGTAGATTTTGTGAACTGTATCTATTGTTAATTTCAATCTTATGGCTATCATACGGATTTACTGTATACTCATACAAAAGTACAAGAATCACGGAGATGCGTACATCTAATACATCTATAGACGGAGAGCTCACAGTGGATAATGGGACTTACGGAAGCTGCGTTATCAACTCCTGCTGGATGCAGACTGCGATTGATTGCACATCTGACCAGCGATTAGTGGAAATCTGTTTTAAATGGAGCACTAGTAGAACTGGGCGTCTAGCGGGCAGAATGTTTCGAATCAGTGATCTACAGGAACTATCAGTATGCATACCTTACGACATTTTTTAGGGAATACATCACATATGGGTCTGCCCGGAATGCATTTATGTTGGTAAATAATCAATAATAACATTTGGTGATACTATAAGCACCAACGCTGTAGGTCCTTATAGTCTATTGTTCAATTAAAACTTTACTGCATTTTTTCCTTCTTCTACATTCCTTCCCAAACTCTTGCTTGTTAACGCGATATAGTCCATAGAATTGAATTCACCGTGTTATGGTTTACAGCTTGACTGCGACATCTGTGCCTTTTGGGCGGACACATCCGACTTCAGCATGATTTTAGTCACTTTGACCAAATGGGTTGGGACAGCCAAATCAACATTAAAACCTCCTTAAACCCACACGACCCTTTCGACACACATGGCAGGTCACAGTTTTGTTATTATTTGCTCCCTCTCGGATCTCGGCAACACTTGAGAGACTATGATGTATGAATCAAAACAAATAGTGATGCTGTGAATGTATTATATCTATTATATTTTTTAACTGCATCAAAATGATGCTGTTGAATTGATTCCCACCGAAGACGGATGTGTCGGGCCATTGGCGCAAATAAAACGGCGACACAACGCATTTCCATTCTCTGGACTACATCCTGCTGGAAATCTAGTATGACATGTCCTGCTACAAGAGAATTCAGCAGGAGTTTGAGAGTGTACGTAGAAGAAGAAGAATTGATTCAAAGATTATACAGCTGATGCAAATCCTTCTGTAATCCCGTCAGCTAGCCGTGGCATAGCATCATTTATCATGGTTTGTTCTGAAGTTGCATATGCTGTTAAGTTAGTTAGTTAGTCCTCGGATCATCCGGTGCCGTGTCAATGTTTAAGCGATCTTAGATCTCACAAATTTGTTTCCAGTATCATTTACCAGGATCGTTGTTGATTCTCTCCCATGCCACAATGTCTGACTATCTAATATTTTCTAATGTTGTCGTCCTCGATCTCTCTTGCCTTCAATCTTGCCCGTTGTAACTATGTTTTCCAGACCGCCACTTTCATAACTTGTCCAGACAATAAAGATTGAATGTTTTTTTTATATTTTTAGGTAACCCCCGTCTCGTATTTTCCTCTTTTAATGTCTCTTCATTTGGTTTTAAGTTGTCAAATTGGTAACATATATTCTTCTTCTTCTGTGTTCATTCTCAAATTCCAGCGGATCTCCTTTATAGCAGGACCATGGTCCTACTAAATTTCCAGCAGGATGTAGTCCAGAGAATGAAAATGTGTTGCGTCTCCGTTTTATTTGCGCCAATGTCCTGACACATCCGTCTTCGGCGAGATATCATATTCAAGATGTAGCCATCAAACCAGAATTTTTTGGCTTTAGTAATGTTCAGTAATTTACCATTGCTTTCTAAACGATCCGAATGCATAATTGCCTGCGGCGGGGTTCGCGCCCAATACCTTGACTGTCACCGCCGCGCACTGTACCACACCACCACAGAGCTGAACCCGGATTAATGCAACTGAGCGACTTTAAAAAAAAAAAAAAAAAAAACAAAAAAAAAAAACGCCCAGACGACGGCGAAAACTTCCAGATACTGTGAAAAAAGCTGTTTATCGCTGCATAACATATAAGGAAACAATATTGAACAGCCAACATGGAAAATGAAAGGGAAATTGAAAGTCATTGAATGTCTATACCGGTATATCTATTGTCACTTCCACTTGTGCCGTTAAGCGTTGTGGTGATTGGGGGTGGGGGTGTGAGAGGTGGAGATGTTGGAGTTGTCTGTTTTTTTGGCTGTTTGTGTGGCATTGACTACGGTCAGCACGCATTTTTTAAAGTTTCTGTGATTTCTCCAAATATCTATAGTGCGTTCATAAATAGTTGTTCACCGATATTGTCTATTTTCTCCGTAACTACTGAACGTTTAGGCTTCATATTTTGCATGAGTGCATTATTTCTTAACCACGTTACAGAATTATGATTAATTATTATCTACATTGAACGGATTTATCACAGCAGTCGCTACGAATGCCGTTTTTAAGGTAGCAATACTTTTCTTTTGATAGCCGTAATAATAGACGGGTTTACATTATAATTACTATATTTTTTGTCAATGAAGAGAATTGCGTATTATCTGTTTATTGTTGTATTTTGCTCTCCTGCTATTCATTGGCTGTTAGGCAAAGTGTGAATATACTAGCCAATTAAATGCACGATGATATACGAAGACGTCATCATTGAATACATTATATTAACGTGAAATGTCTTTAGTGAGCATCTTCATGCATCAAATAGCACGATTGTAGAACGTAAATTAATATTTACATGTGTGACACGTTACGTAAGCATTTTGTTTAGAGATTTCGTAGTTCATTATATTAAAATAATAGTGGAATGTCATTTTCCTCAAAAGTGTATCTCATATTCGACATGTTTTTATTGTGATGTCTTCAACATATCATAGTTTTGTAAATAATTACATAAAGCAGCATTCACATCTATATTACACATATGTCTTTGAAAGTTAAATTCATTACACTAAAAAGTATAACTATGAGATAGTACAAATATTTTTCACAAAAGGCGCGACGCAGAACTCTATTTCATAGTATTCCACACTGTCACGTTGGTTACGTGAAGATAACCATAGTTTAAACAAAAATAAGAAGCGAGAGGAGGAAAAAATGTTGTAAAGAGAACAATTCGTTGACTTTTTGATTGCAGAGAAGCTTTGACATTAACTACAATGAAAATTTATACAGAAAAGAACAACGACATTCACATTTCTAAAACTAAATTACATACATGTAGCAGAAGCGTCTTGTGAGAAAACCACATTCAGTAACTATGAGAAGTAAATATTTGAGACAAATGTGGGAGATGCGTATAGAAAATTATGATATTGTAAAAAAAAGTGAATTAACCCATAGTAATTATTAATGGCGTAGGGGTGTAAGATGTTAGCGATCTCACATTTCAGAGGCTCTACAAATGAGGGTGGTAGTCATCTCCTCTCCCTCGCAGTCTTTACTTCCCGGATTAATCCGGTACTCATTTAAAGCTGAATCGACCTGGGAACCTTTGCGATCTGAAAAACATTTCCGCCTCAACTGGGGAGTTAACCCAGGACCACTCATATACGTAGCCAGTGCGCTAACCACTCGCTACGCGGCTCCCTCTGATATTGTATATACGGATTAAACATGGATTAACGCTCAATACACTAATAAAAAGGAATGACCATCTGTAGATGGAACTATTAAAAGATATGTACCAAGCAGCAAAGGTCAAAGATTAATAAAGGCAAAAACAGGTAGCAAACAAAATATTCCTTTGAATTATGGTGAACTCATTTTCATTTCCAAATCGACCGATAATCGAGACTACCATGCTGGGATGAATGGTAATATATTTAGAGATTGGATAGAAAAGACTGTACTTCCATCATTATATAGACCATCCTGTCTGGTTATGGACAAGCTTCCTACCATAATGTTATTGCATGTGAAGATACGATCCCTACAACC
Source organism: Meghimatium bilineatum (assembly GCA_034231615.1). Classification (NCBI taxonomy): domain Eukaryota; kingdom Metazoa; phylum Mollusca; class Gastropoda; order Stylommatophora; family Philomycidae; genus Meghimatium; species Meghimatium bilineatum. Next base: position 26,007,845 of record CM067320.1, on the reverse strand, counting down.
CCATCTACTAAGGAAGATATTAACATATGGCGTAGAAAATAACATGCTCCATTTACTGAAATGCACTTGAAACCGGGGTTACTGTTAACATTTAGTTAATTTAGTCCATGTATGTTACGAACAGAAGTTGTGATAGTACGCAACCGTGTCCGACGCATGTTTTCACTGCAGACTGAAATGGATCTGTTGTGCCTTCAGTAGTTCTGATTATACATTACAGTTTTTATTTAAAGATCCTATATTGTCTAATAATTGTTGACGTAGACATATTGCATAGTCCCCCCCCCCCAATATAAGCCACAATTTTTCTCTGTCAACTTCATTTTCTTGGTCGATGAAGCGATGTTTAGTTGTTAGTCGTATTCAAGTGTCTTTTCGCTCAGCTTGTGTAGCGCAAACATTTAATCCGTGCATCTCATCATCATCATCAGGTGCCATGCCGGCTAGCGTAGGCGGTCATGACTCTCCACAGCTCTCTGTCCACAGTATTATGTATCAAAGTCGTTGTTGTTTCCTTGCCGTGCCAGGTTGTCAAACTGTCTAATATTTTCTCACGTTGTCGCCATCTGTCTCTGTTGCCTTCAATTTTGTCTGTTGTGACTGTGTTCTCTAAACCTGCCTGTCTCATGAAGTGGCCAAAACAAAGAAGATTGCCTTTTTCTTATATTGTTGATTAAAGTCCGTTTCTCATTTGACTTTTTCAACACCTCTACATTAGATTTTCCGGCAAATTAGAAAATCTAATTTGTGCGGTAAATTAGACAACATCAAGCAAGAAATGGAAAGAATGAACATGCATCACATACCTTTCCTGAAACCAAATTGTGTCCCTTATGGAGCTGAGTTCTATTACCGCTCTTACTCTCTGCTCCATGATTACTGCACACAAAAATCGCTCATATGTTGCTGAGTAGAGATATGCTTCTGTATGTCTCACACTCCCTTTTGTTGCCCGTGTTTTTCCACATGGGTACAATTATTGCTTTCTGCCAGTCACCTAGTACTGTTTTTCTGATCATGCTGCTATGGATATTCTTTTCATACAGCTTACTCCAATGTCTTTGCACGCCTGGATGGTTAAATTGTTATGCAAACAACACCAGGTGATCTGTTTCGCCGGCTGTTTTTTATATGTTCGTCTATTTCGCGGTCTAGTATTTCTGGTTTTGCAACATGTCAATATCTCGGAATGAAAGAATATATTTTTGCGGTTGGTTGATGAGTTTAAAATATCATTTTAAAAAAAAGTGAACGTGAAAAGTGGAAATATAAACTTCTTCATTGCATCATAACCCATCTTCCCATTTCTTTCCACTTTCCCCATAAACGTAGCTAGTGACAATATTTGTTTCAGTGTGTACAACAAAGTGTGAATTGTAAAGGTAACACGTGATTGCTTGTTACTTATAAAGTTGTAGAGTTGTGCTCACGAGCAGTTTTTAACTCATATGGTGTCAAGATCAGCGACCGTTGACAGTAAAGACCTCTGTACATAAAGTAAACATGTCCTTGCAGGCTAATTGTTCATTATTTCCGTGCATTTCGACCTCAAGTATATAAATAGTGACCAAATAAAACACGAAAATAATCAAAAACGTCTATCTATCACTCTATTCTCATTTCCACTTTCGGGGTTAAGAGTTAGTGGGCTAGGCGTGGAAAATTTAAATTGTCTGTCTTTGGCCATTTTGGTCGCATTGGCTATGGTCATCCGGCGTCTCCTTAATTAAAGTTTCTTAAACACTCTAGCGAAAAATAGAATTAATGATTCTAGTTCTTTACATAATCACTTTGCGAAAATGACACGCAAGTTAAAATGAGGCGAGTCATACTGGTGTTGGTGTAACATAACAGACTGCATGTTCGTGTTCTGTATGGTCTATTTCATGGTCTTCCTCGTGTCCTGTAGCCCGATCTTATGTTGTTGTACACACGAAGGGCTGGGTATGTTGATTTAATCCTCATGATGTGACCAAACCACCTGGTTTGCTGTCTTTCGATGTAGTCTTTACGTGAGTTATTCTTTATTTCTTTCCTGACACCTTAATTTTTTCATCGATTTCTTCTTGTGATATTTATAGCTTTCCTCAAACATCTCATTTCACATACTGTAATATTTTTTTTTCGCTAGTGTTTTTTATCATCGTCCATGTTTGACATTGGTAATACAGAGTAGTAAAATACTGTTCATCATGATTTACTACCTAGCTGCGATGTTCCCGCCTTTAGCATGACAATTCAAATTGAGTATTACATTTTGGATAACTTTGACTTTCTATGGAATGTGATAATCAAGCTCACACCAAGCCATCTTTAGTCGCATCTTACGACATATATTTCAAGCCAAAGAGATGCACTTTCTTTTGGAACTTTATTCTACAACAATCAATAAATGGAAATGAAAAAAAAGACATACAAGGAGTCGAAAATAGACAACATATTAATTACTCTAGCATACACCTTGCTGTACATTAGATAAACTTTGCGCCCGTGTGTTGTCAGGGCCCGAAAGGGGAGCAAAAAATAGCAGCACTGTTTACCTTCCACGCATGTCGTAAAAGGCGACTAAGGAGGTTATGTGATGGAGTTGGCTATACCATCCCATTTAGGGCCAGTGACCTAAAGCCATGATGAAGTCGGATGTGTCAGGCCGAAAGGCGCAGACATCGCAGCAATGCTGTAAACCATAACACATTGCATTCCGTTCTCCAGACTACATCCTGCTAATCTGCAGGAGTTTGAAAACGAACGCAGAAGAAGATAAACTTTTCAATGTAGTCATTGCTAGGAACAAAATCCAATTAATATTTCTTGAGAGCCTGCATTTTACCAATAGCAACATTTGGTTGCTCATTTGGGACAATCACAGAAAGAAGAAAAATTAGGACGATAATCATTGAAAAAATAGATTACATAAATGTTATAAGAATGTTATAGATAATATTAGTAGATATAGAATAAATCATATTGTTACAATCAGAATGAAGGGTAAAAAGAACAATACCTCTATTGTTCTTGATTAGAAAACTGGCCTCACAGCACGTGGGGCATTCAAATAAGTGCTCTGTCCTCTGTTCCAGCGGCCATCCGACTCGATGGTGTTTCAAGTCTAATACCGCTGAAACAGACGTCGACATCAGGGCACAACTCTGGCCCTTGCGACAGGTTTCTTTGTTGTTCTGCCTACCCACGCCGTGCCCGTAACTAGTTTAAGCACAATGTCGGCCTGTCGGAACAACATTGTAACTGTTATCGAAGGTTACGACTACAGTTTCAAATTGTCTCTATTGTTCAAATCTACGCACCGACATGAGCGGCAGATGACCAAGAGACTGACACATTTTACAAAGATTTACAGCACACTCTAGATATAACCAACGGGCAAGACATTATTATAGTAATGGTTATTATAGTAATAAAAAAGATCAAACCGATAATCAGAAGACAATAGAAAACGAATGTGTAAACAAATTCAAATATCAGAGCAAATATAAACAGTTTCGGAAATTTTTCAGTAGAGATTATAAGACTCGTAACTGCAACACTTAAACTAACGTAAATGAGAAAGCTGTGGCAAAGTAATAATAACGACACTAAAGTAACACTTTTAAGATCATGTGTTTTTCCAGTGGCAACATATGGACGCGAACCTTGGACTTTATTATGAATTTGGACAAGACAATATTTAAAAAATAAATTCATTTGACATGAAGTACTAAATGATCCAGAAAGATCTTACGCATATCATGAACAGAGAAAAGAATATAGAAATTTTGAAATTACTGAAACTAAATGAAAGGTGGCTTCTAACTACTATCATAAGAAGGAAGCTACAATATTTTGGTCATTGGAAGCGATATGATGGTATCAAAATATTGATTCTGGAGGGCAGAGTACCAGGCGAGATAAGAGGAAGACCAAGAAGACTATGGGCCAGCGACATCGAATAATGTATGCACCTGTCTCTGGGCAATGCAGACCTGCTTTCCCGGGACAGAGAGGCTTCCGAATATCCACGACGAAGACACTGTTCTGGACATAGTATGTCACTTGATATATAGAAGAAATCACGAGATGTTATAGATTATATTTATTGATGTTGAAGAAATCACGAGGAGAAGTTATAGATTATATTTATTGATGTTGAAGAAATCACGAGGAGAAGTTATAGATTATATTTATTGATGTTGAAGAAATCACGAGGAGAAGTTATAGATTATATTTATTGATGTTGAAGAAATCACGAGGAGAAGTTATAGATTATATTTATTGATGTTGAAGAAATCAACACGTGGCAAATATGGATACCATAGATGACAATAACTGAAATATCACAAATACAAACTGAAAGTAAGGAAGAATTAATTGGTTATACAATATTGTAATCTCTAGATAACTGAAATTGTGTGGAAACATGAAAGGGCAAGCTAGCTTAAAGATCAGACTTGTAGTAATCACGAAGAAGGCGAGGCAGAACCATACATATTCTGAGAAACACATGTTTACATATCTTACCATATTTTTGCGAGTTGATCATTGGGTCTTTTATGGAGGAGTGGTTTTCTTATGCTAGTGTGCATGCATGCGTTTCCGTGTCTTTATTATTCACATGTACTTTATAAGTCAAAGATCACGTGCACACACATACACAGTCTGTTATGTTACACCAACACCTCTATGACTCGTTTCATTTTAACTTTAGTTTCATTTTCGAAAGGTAGTTTTTTTTAAAGTACTTGGATCATTAATTCAATTTTTCGCTAGAGTGTTTGACTAAGAGATAACATTACACGCTACCGGTTCACACGTGGAACATTCTCAGCTTTTACATTAAGTGCTCTTTGAGCAAATGAACAAATCTTGTGACGTTAAGTTTGCTCCTTGACACACAAGGCTTTATACTTTATACATAAGTTGTGTTAAATTGTTATTCGAACAAGGGAAACGTTTCTTTCTGTTTATTCTTGTTATTCATTGCGACACACGGTATGTTCTGAATTTATTACATTGTTTTTTGAAGATGTAAACAAATATTTGTTCTATGTGTATTGTTGTTTTTCATTGACATGCTGTGCGCTTTTCACTTTACTGTAGTGCTCTTTAAACAAAATAAATAGTGGTTATATTTGTGTCATTGTTGCTCATCGACACACTTGTGTTGTTATTATTATTGTTGTTTATTAGTTCTCAATTTTAATATAGTGCTCTAATGAAGATGATGATAGAACGCCTAATGATTAATACTTGGACAGTTGTGTTTCCTGTAAAAGATGGTCACTATTGACTTTCACATTGATGTTTCTCATTTATGTGTCACTCTTGTTTCCTGTAACAGATTGATGTTTCTAATCTATGTGCCACTCTTGTTTCCTGTAACAGATTGATGTTTCTAATCCATGTGTCACTCTTGTTCCCACTAGGATTGACTTTTAGATTGATGTTTCTCACCTATGTGTCACTCTTTTTTCCTGTTGCAGATTGATGATTCTCATCCATGTATTACTCTTGTTTCCTGTAACAGATTGATGTTTCTTATGTATGTATTACTCTCGTTTCCTGTAACAGATGGTCACAATTAACTTTCAGCTCAAAATTGATGTTTCTCTAATATTTTTGATGGGGAAGTATTCCAGAGCTTTTTCAAGTCACAGATAATTGTTTGACACAATTTGATTGTAGGTTCAGCGTCATGTGATGGCCTTGCTACTCCGAAGGGAACTTCATTGTAACATTCTTGAAATCTCTGGCAGCTGATAAAATGTTAGACATAACAAGGTCTAGATATTACGCAAATACGTCACTAGAAGCGCTATCATTGTTCATCTCTGCATGTGCAGTGTAAAGATGTAGACAACTGTATTTGTGTAGACCATGAAGATACGAGTTTGAATTAACACTCTAAAATGTTCCTAAACATTGATATATCATTTTCAAGTTGCATATAAAAAAAACTATATAATGGATCCTGCTTATTGATACAATAACTTTCCAATCCACATGATATTTTTGTTGATATGGCGTTTTTTGTGTGTATTTTAGACGATTATTTAGTAGGTTTAGGTAGAGTTTGTTGTAGACAAATTGTAGATTAATCAGTCATGTGGACATTCCCATATATGATCTGCTTGCCGTTCCGTCAGCCATCTAAAAGTGTATAAGCTCAGTGTCCAAATCAGTTGCTGATTACGTGTTCTTCTGATCTTTCCGGAGAGGGAGCACTTTCTCCCATCTCCTCTAGTCACTCTCATTTCTATCATTCTCTGAATATGTACATTGTCTCGTTCGACTTCCTCCTCGTCTTCTCTTAGGGTATCCATGACTGCTCTAATCAATTCAATCCTGTCTCTTCTTATCTTGGTGCCGTTCATCAAAGCTTTACCAGCCAACACATCTGCTCTTTCGTTTCCCCTGACCCCAGCATGACCAGGACAGTAAATCCATGTAATGCTCTGCGCATTGTTGAGAAGAGTGACACATTCAGTTCGGATCATACACTTTTCCATCTTGCGCAGCATACTTTGAGAGTCCGATAGAATCACTGAGTCTGTTGGTGGTTCCGTCACCAGCCAAGTAAGAGCTGCCGTCACTGCTTCTATTTCCATTCTCATACTCAATGTTGTAGTGGGGTACGCAGCTGACTTTTCAGCTAATTTCTTGCCATTTTAGTAGGCCTAGGGTTGAGAACCGCTGGTCTAAAATAATTGCAGTCTGTGTGCTAATGTAAGATATTCTCTTGTCTTCTATGATGATGCATTGAAGGTTGTTCTCTTCACCGAGACACTTGATAAGGCCCCACATGTATTTTTTTTTCCGTGTGAGTGTTGCAATTTTTTTCTTTCTAACCTAATGCTGTTTAGCTTTTACCTCCTGAAAATTTCTTGTAATCTATTGTGTTCGATGGTGTTGGTTTCTGTTAGTCTTGTTTGCATCTTATATCTTGCAGTAGATGCCTCATCATGTATTTGCTGGAGGTTTCTTTTCCAGTATTGTTTGTAGTTTCGTCTTCTGCCTCTAGATATACTCTTGTTGGCATCTTTCAGGATTATATCTGTTAGTAATTTTACATCTTTTCGTATATTTATTATTCTTGTAAAATATGTTTGTAGCTTTTTTCTGTAAGGCGCAGGACAGTATCATATTTTACCTTTTTGTAGCTCCAGTTAGCGATTTTCTGTTGTTGTTTGTATGTCATGTGGTTCCTTTTTATTGTTAGTATAATAGGATTGTAGTCAGTCCCGCCAAGTTGTGCTACAATTCTTTCTGCCACACGTTGAATGCTTTCTGTTGCAATGGTAAGATCTGGAGTGCTTTTATTCATTGTCTGGAGTAAAAGATTGGATGTGATAGACGTTAATATATAAGATTAGTCTATTTTCTATCATCCAGTCGTCTATTTCGTCTCCTCTAGAGTCGAAAGTTGATTATCCTCAGCTACGGAAGTGACTGTTGAAATCGCCCACTAGAATATGGTTTGATGTTGACAGGGGTATTATTCTGAGGTGTAATTTATTGTTGCCTGAACAACAGTTCATGTGTAACTATCAGTGGTTCTGGAGTTGTGTGCAATTTGACGATGATATTTTCCGAGTTCTTGGGTTCCGTGAAATTTCTGTAGCACGTATATTATTCCGTACCATAGTGATTATTCCTCCATTGTGACATAGTCTGTCCTGTCTGAAGAATTCAAAACCTCTCATAGAGAATCTGTTACTGTCATTAAGATGTGTCTCATAGATGTACAGGACATCCACATTTTTCTTTGGAGGAAGTTCATATATTAATACAATAACATATATAATCGATAGAAATCATGTAGAACAATTTTTAATTTTACTATGAATTAGCCAAATTGTTTCACTATGACCTATTGCTAACCTTGACAAGATGATGTCCTCTTCAAGTGACCGTTTGTGTTTCATGGCTAGATTTAAATGATGTAGAACTACTGTGGATCGTATGGCCTAGTGTGAGAATCATTGGAGTTTATGAATGAATATAAATATGCAAGCGGTTAAAAAATATAGTAGCTAGTGTAGCTTGAATAAGTCTAATGGAAGTTGTTCTAATCCCCGACATAGGCCTATATTTGTTAACCGGATATATGCTTTAGTGGATGATAAACAACTAAAGCAGCGTTTCCCAACAGTTTTTGTTTACTATGCCCACCTAAGTCTTTCTAGAATTCTGATGCCTCCCTATGTAACATAGGCTCTATGAATATTTTTTTACATTAAATATTGTATTATCCCCCCCCCCCCACCGAATTACCTCTCCCCCAACAATTAAAATGGTCACCCTCTGGACAATAAACATGCCCCCATGATAAAATAGTTTTGAATTACTAGTCTTCTTTTATGTGCAGATCGTGGAAATCTGCAATAGGTTTTCTTTTTGTCTATGATATTCTTAGGACCTTCCTATAACATTTCATTTCAAATGCAGATAATTTCTTTTCCATTGTCCATGTCTCACAACCTTATGTTGCCACTGGAAATATGTAGCTTCGTTGTAGTTGTAACTTTATTTTTCTGTTTGCTCCTTGCCATAGATTTATTATCTGTTATGTTTTTTTTGTGTAGTGCTATTGCTAATCTCTTTCTTATCTCTGCCGAGCAATCTCCTGTGGTGTTGATGGTTGACCCTAGGTATTCAAAGTTGTTTACATTTTGTAGTTGGTCTTTGTCGATGACTATTTTAGGTGTAATTTCATCACTGCTTACATGCATTAAGTATTAGCATTCCGATTACGAAATATAATGATAGCATATCCTATTGTTGTGTGTTGTCATCAACATAGCGTTACGCAAATAATGATGGTCTATCTTATCCGGGTTGTAGAAATTAAGATAGCGTTACACAAATAATGATGGTCTATCTTATCCAGGTTGTAGAAATTAAGATAGCGTTACACAAATAATGATGGTCTATCTTATCCAGGTTGTAGAAATTAAGATAGCGTTACACAAATAATGATGGTCTATCTTATCCAGGTTGTAGAAATTAAGATAGCGTTACACAAATAATGATGGTCTATCTTATCCAGGTTGTAGAAATTAAGATAGCGTTACACAAATAATGATGGTCTATCTTATCCAGGTTGTAGAAATTAAGATAGCGTTACACAAATAATGATGGTCTATCTTATCCAGGTTGTAGAAATTAAGATAGCGTTACACAAATAATGATGGTCTATCTTATCCAGGTTGTAGAAATTAAGATAGCGTTACACAAATAATGATGGTCTATCTTATCCAGGTTGTAGAAATTAAGATAGCGTTACACAAATAATGATGGTCTATCTTATCCAGGTTGTAGAAATTAAGATAGCGTTACACAAATAATGATGGTCTATCTTATCCAGGTTGTAGAAATTAAGATAGCGTTACACAAATAATGATGGTCTATCTTATCCAGGTTGTAGAAATTAAGATAGCGTTACACAAATAATGATGGTCTATCTTATCCAGGTTGTAGCAATTAAGATAGCGTTACACAAATAATGATAGTCTATCTTATCAAGGGTGTGATATTAATCACGGGTTCGATAATAAACTGGAATATGGTTCAGCTGCATGGTGTCCTGCATCAAACACCACATTACAAGATCTAGATACAGTTTCAAAACCAGGCACTTAGAATAATGTTGGGAGCAATGAAATCAACACCCATAGCAGAGATGCAGAAAATGGGAAGAATGCAAACACTTGGCGAACGCAGAGACACAAAAGTACTAATTCAAGCAGAAAAGTTTCAGTGTATGCCAAGTCATCCAATGAAGGAAAGATTCCAAAATCTAGCAATGGGGCGACTCAAAAGGAGCAGCTTTATCCATAAAGCTAAACGACTCTGTAGACAACTTACAGACCTACCTGAAGTTGATAGCCCCTTAAGGTCTGTACCAGAACAAACCCCGTGGAGTGAAAGCAATGGAATGCCAATATACATTCAGACCCATGTGAAAGGAATACTAAGCGAGGACGAACAGAACAGTGTGCAGCGAATGACAGTCACCCTCAGTTTCCTGGATGAGGAATATCCACAAGATATATGGGTCAGAGTGTACACAGATGGGTCAGCACAGAATGCTGTTAGGAATGGAGGTGCAGGTGTATATATAGAATATCCACACAAGCCTAGAGATACAATCAGAACACCGACAGGAAAATTCTGCAATAATTATGATGCAGAAATCCAGGCAATTAGTGTGGCAGCTAAATACTGCTGAACTCCAACTCTGGCCTACAGCCTGTGGTATTCCTGACAGATGCAAGGTCAGTGCTTCAAGCTCTCCAGTCTGGAAAACTAACAGACTTGAAAAAAACTACTTAGCGAATTGTTTTACCAGTATAGGGTAACCATGCAGTGGATACCCTCTCACTGTGGAATACCAGGAAATGAAAAATCAGACCAACTGGCTAAGGAAGGTACTGCCGAAGACCAACCAGATATACCAATCACCTACCATCAGAAAAAACAGATGATAAAGTCAATAAGAAAGCCACAGACGCCAACACAAGATGACTATCACATTATGAACAGATCAGAGCAAGTTATAATTCTACGTCTCAGAACAGGACACAACCGACTCCGCAGTCACATGTATACAAAGTTCAAGATTGGCAACACGGCCATGTGTACATGTGGACAGGCAGCACAGAGTGCCAAACATATACTTCAAGAGTGTTCTGAGCATGAAACGCTGAGGCATACATATTGGCCAGAGGAAACAACACTAGAATCAAAGCTCTATGGGACACGGTATGAATTACAAAAGACAGTGAGTTTTATTAAGGAGACAGAATTACAGATATAGACATGTTTCAAGTGAACGAAAGAAGAAGAAGAAGAATCAAGGGTGTAATCATTAACACAGCGTCAGACAAATAATGATATCATATTTTATTAAAGATGTAACAATCAACACTGTTTTTCACAAATAATTATTGACAATGCAATTTACAGTCTTTACATATGGGCTATGTTTCATCAAAATCGGTATAGCAATAAAATGTATTCAAGATGAAGCATATATTGGCCATTACTTTTTCAATAATTCAATGAAAATTATACGCAGTAACATATCATTAGTTGCTATTTGCATCGAAAATGTCAAACGGTTGGAACGCGAAAAACGTATAATGGTGGACGTTACAACATTTATGTTTTGCAAAGTGGATTGTGGCCCGAAAAAGTGTGAGAACCTATGGTCTAGTCTAAACAAATCTGATTACTACTTCTTCGGTTATTTTGGTTACACAATCATTATCTATGTTAAGTGCTAAAAAGGAAACAGACAACTGCAGACAGTAAACATGTTTAATAGAATTAATTGTACAATAATAGAACAGTAAAATAGGTTGTCTCAGAGAGATGGGGGATCTGTATAATGACTCCAGACAAAGAAGGATAGAGGACTCCTTACTTACAGACACGCACTCCAAAACATTTAAAACAGAGATAGTTATAACAGAGGGACTTGAAGATCAGAGATTACACGCAACGTCTAGTAAACTTCGAAGTTGACGCAAGATATTTGCATTCTAGGCGTGTGATTAAACTTCTTCAGATTAGCAGCATGTAGTTCGGAGAAAGGAATTTGGCTTGTCATGGTTTACAGCTTGACTGCAAAATTTGTGCCTTTCGGTTAGACACATGCAAATTCAGCATGGATTCCTGGTCACGTTGACCCTTTACGGAATTGAAAGCCAACTCACCCCCGAAACTTTCTTAGTAGATTCATGCAACATGTATGGCTGGTCACAGTGTCTTTGCTCCCCTTTCGCGTGCAGGAAACCTATGGAAGTGACAGAAAATGAATGTTACACACAAATAATGGGGAAAAAAACATGCACGGGAATAAGTTACACCCTTTATACCTGTGGTTCTCAATCAAAAGGGGCAGTGGGGGAATCTCCCCGAGGTTGGACATTTTTTAAAGGAGGGGGTGGAATGGGGGTAAAACATAAAGATAAGTGACTAACTTCTAAAAAAAATCCAGAAATTTAAATATCTCGGGAGAATTTTTACAGCCGACGGAAGATTAGACAGAGAGATGGAGACAATCATTAAAAAAACCAACAACATAAATTATCAACTTACCCCAATATTAAACTTACATCTATCCTAATGGTAACCAAAAGGAAAATAACAGATTCTATCTTCATACCAACATTGCGTACCAATGTCAGTCGTGGACACTAACACAATATGAGAGAGAAATATTATTACTTGTGAAATGGTACCTCTAAGAAAAACATCAAACAGAACAAGAAACCATGTGAGAAATGAAAAAGATTACAAAAACTATTGAAAACAACATCTGTGGTCAAATATGTTTAAGGTTAGGTATGTGGACTTTCGTCTTCGCATATTGAATATATCCATAGATGTTGAAATCCCAGCATCAATAAATCTCTCTCAAGATATTGACGTTTTTTGTACTTTGATATTTACTTTTTGAGATTTCCGTGAGGTGTTCTCTTCATGCTACGCTGATCCTTACTATGTATTCTCGATACTGACTCATGCTCATTGGGCTCAATATTCTCAAACCGTGCACTCTCGTAAAGCTTTGAGTACTTCCATAGGTTGTTCACGTTATATTAGATAAATTGTCGCCTCGCTCATTGAACTCCATTATTTCCTTTCCTGAAACAAGGATGAAAGTAATTTTGCGAAGTGATCCCTTCCTTTAGCCCTCTCCAATGGCTTCACTTCACGTCGCTTACGCACTACTACCTGCTTTGATTTGCTGGACCATATTTTTGACTCATTGAGTGGGCATGAATTATGATAGACTTGCGATATCATCCAGTTTATGGCTTTTGGTACGACTGCCATCTCCATCGTTAGACTACTTGTTGTGGCAAAGGTACCGCGAACTATTTCTTCCACTCGATCTGGCGCTGGTGGCTGATGACAGATTCAAATGTGTAAATCACAACATATTTGTCATCATCATATTCTGAGATAAGTGCTTGGATCTCGTTGCCAAGATTGCGCTCCCTGCACCCCCTATTATGTGTAATGATGGTCTTAAAAACCTCTTGAAAGATGTAATAAGTAACCATTCCTCACCTGGTTTAATGCTATGTGGTGCACACATCTGACAGTATCCTCAACGCGTCTCATCCTTGATTTGCATCTCTTAAGATTGCTCCCCCTTATAGGAGAGAGCTCAATGTGTAGAGGATAATCTGTGTCAGATCTCACTCTGAGTTATATATAGACACGCACATGTCAATTCTTGAACATAGGCTTGGAAAATCAAGAAACCTCATGACCACACAGGGTGTGTCCCTTGTACAAACCATGATGGTGCACATCTCTTCGTTCCAGGATTCTCCCCAGTCTTTCAATCTGCGTTTGACTGGCAGTGATGATGGCACCTGTATATTCAATAACAAGAAGAGTTGGAACCTAATATAGAATTACGAGCTGTGATTATTTAGTGTCAGTCGCTACCATCACTCTAAAGGATGAGATAGTTTTGCTGGTTTTCGCGCTAATATGATCGTCATGTTCCTTAAAGCACAGACTGCAATCGAATCGCAAGCCAATGTACCGTGACAATCTGACTACATAGTGCCCTTTCATCTCCATAGTCGGTGTTGTAAGCTTTGCAATGTTATTGTTAAAAGGGAGCCATGTTTACTGCTGCTTTCGGTTGGTTGATAAGTTTTCCATAGTCATCACAGCAGGAGTAGACGCGGTTTAATTCCTTCTGCAGTGCGCAGATAGTTACTTTCCGCAGAGAACAGTATCCTACCTCTGTCGTCAAGCTGCTGTTGCGTGATGACCTCAGTGCGCACATTTAACACGACAGGTGAGATGATAGGAGATCCTCAGTGTAGGCTTGGGAGTATTGTTGTAGGTTTGGAGAACCACAAACCATACCCGAGAGCCAGCCTTCCTTTCGATAAACTGTGGTCAAATATATCGAGTAACAAAGACTGAAATAGTTGGCCACTTAGTGAGAATGACCCAAACTTGTCAGCACCAATAGAGCATAGTATAAGAAGGAAAACATCAAGAGTCAGGAGAAGATCAAGAAGAAAGTGGGTTGAAGGAGTCACGACGTCATAAGACGTCACAGCATTACTGCATATCAAGCAACCAAACGTGCTATAACCCCAAAACAGATCGTCATTCAAGCCTTGCATGCATAACAGCAAATGCAGAGAAAAGACACAAGAAAGAATTAAGAATGAACGTGTAAGAAGAATCAGAAATAAGAGACACCACAAAGTTTCCAACAGATGAACGCTGTTGTAGTCAGTCATTGTTCATTGGTGAATCGAGCAGAAATATAGACTGATTGTTCCTTTCGATCCCAGAAATATAGACTGTTTGATTGTTCCTTTCGATCCTAGAACATTAGGAAGCTCATGTTTCCTTTATTCAAGTGGAAAGTAGATGGAGTGGGGGTTGATAGCTTTCGAGCATAAGACATGAATTCTTAGTGGTATGCTCTACTTTGAAAATACGTCTCCGACACAGAGTGGGCCTATGCGCGACTGTCGGCAGTAGAAGACATATGTACATAATTGATTAGGAGTTCATTATTTACGTCTTGGATTATTGTGATTTTTTGCTAGTCATTATTAATATACTTGGAGTCACATGCCAAAAATAGCCAAGGCGACTCCAATAATATAAATAGTAAATATGTACTCACTGCGCAAAACTGAAATCCAACAGGTAAAGCGTGAAACGGGGTAATGCAGTTTTGATAATAACACGACACACATATGGGCACACACACAAATCGACGTTTTGACTGAAAGGTTTTTATCAATACAAATATACATAAAAAACGACAAGTATACGTCATTTTAAGTATTTTAATGTATACTTCTATGTTATCCTTGATAAAGGCCTTTCGGTCAAATAGTCGATTTGTGTGTGTGCCTATGTGTGTTTCCTGTTATTAGCAAAACTTCATCACCCCGTTTCATGCTTTACCTGTTATATAAATAGTGATCAACGAAAATCACGACAATAATCAAGAAGGTAATGAAGGCAGTCCTAATTAACTCCTTGATGAGGTCTTATAAGTTCTGTCGAATCTGACGGTCTATGTGTTTATGTAGAAGGAATGTTCCACCATGTTGCATGCAGACATCCAATCACATGAAAGTCTTTATTCAATACAATAGATATATATATATATATATATATATATATATATATATATATATATATATATATATATATATATATATATATATATATATACTTGTAGCCACACCGCATATATGACTGACATATGTATGTACTTGTGACCACACCGCATATATGACTCGCATATGTATGTACATATGACCACACCGCATATATGACTGACATATGTATGTACTTGTGACCACACCGCATATATGACTCGCATATGTATGTACATATGACCACACCGCATATATGACTGACATATGTATGTACTTGTAGCAACACCGCATATATAACTGACATATGTATGTACTTGTGACCACATCACATATATAACTGACATATGTATGTACTTGTGACCACACCACA
This sequence comes from Meghimatium bilineatum, assembly GCA_034231615.1. NCBI lineage: Eukaryota > Metazoa > Mollusca > Gastropoda > Stylommatophora > Philomycidae > Meghimatium > Meghimatium bilineatum. Next base: position 25,992,311 of record CM067320.1, on the reverse strand, counting down.
TAATATAACTGCATATATTTTCATGCTGTTATGAACAAATGATGGATGTTATATCGTCTACCAAAACCGAGCTAATTATGGAACTTGATAATATATATAGCTTAACAGATGACGGGAAGAGAGGCATACATTGCTTGAAGCTATTGATGATGTGTTTCAGTCCAGGAATGGCCGGGATGTCAGCGTGTCCTATGGCAAATTGGTTTTGTTGATCCCAGATAAATGGATCTCTCTGATAAAATGTACCACTCAGATGAAATCTATCATCCTGATGAAATGTACCACTCAGATGAAATCTATCATCCTGATGAAATGGACCACGCTGATAAAATAGTAACTCTCATGAAATAGGCCACTGATGAAAAAGAGCACTCTGATGAAATGGACCACGCTGATGAAATGGACCACGCTGATGAAATGGACCACGCTAATGAAATGGAACAACTTGATAAAATAGACCACTGATGAAATAGACCACTGATAAAATAGACCACTCTGATAAAATAGACCACTGATAAAATAGACCACTGATAAAATAGACCACTGATGAAATAGAGCACTGATGAAATGAACCACGCTGATGAAATGGAACACCTTGATAAAATAGACCACTCTGATAAAATAGACCACTGATGAAATAGACCACTGATAAAATAGACCACTGATAAAATAGACCACTGATGAAATAGACCACTGATGAAATAGACCACTCATGAAATAGACCACTGATGAAATATACCACTGATGAAATAGACCACTCATGAAATAGACGACTCATGAAATAGACCACTCATGAAATAGACCACTCATGAAATAGAGCACTGATGAAATAGACCACTGATAAAATAGACCACTGATAAAATATACCACTGATAAAATAGACCACTCATGAAATAGAGCACTGATGAAATGAACCACGCTGATGAAATGGAACACCTTGATAAAATAGACCACTGATGAAATAGGCCACTCTGATGAATTAAGAAATTCTGATAAAATGGACCACCTTTAGCATTAGATAATATTTTTGAGATGCTAATACCCTTCTCTTTGTAACTACGTCTCCTGGCAACCAATAAGCTTAGACTCATTCATATTTCGAAGACGGATGTCTTGAGCTAATGGCGTGAACAGAAAATGCAATGAAACGAATATCTAACTGTTCTCTGGATTACACTGTACTGGATATCTAGCAGGGACATTGTTCTGCTAAAAGAGATATTCAGTAGGTTTTTTGAGAACGAACACTAGCGAGTGAAAGAGAGGCCTTAGTCTACCACTGGTGTGATCTGATGTTTGACTGAACGACGTCAAAGAGAAAGATACATTGTATGAGAATACTAGAGAGCGAAAAAGAGAGACCCAAGTCCACCACTGGTGTGATCTGATGCTTGACTGAACGACGTCGAAGAGAAAGATACATTGTATGAGAATACTAGATAGTGAAAGAGAGGCCCATGTCCACCACTGGTGTAATCTGATGTTTGACTGAACGACGTCAAAGAGAAAGATACATTGTATGAGAGAGAACATTAACGGTTGAAAAGATACACACATAAAAAAGGAACAGAAACGTAATTGAATTTCCTCCTCACTTAACTATTCGTTAGCAGAATTTAGAAACTTTAAGACTCATTTTGCATACAATTACAGTGAGATGAACTTTTTAGTTTATTCTGAATATTAATTAAATACTGAACGACATTTAAGTATAGAATTTGGTTAAATAAACAGTACATCTTACGGTGAGGTACACTTCTTTCAACCGAGGACGTTAGTTCAATTAGGTTATATTAGAATTTTTAACTATAAAAATAATGAAAGTTGTGATTAGGCGAACCACTTTCTCCCAAGTATTCTATATTTCAAATAAGAATATTAGATGTACATACTTAATGAACGAACCACTTTCTCCCAAGTATTCTATATTTCAAATAAGAATATTAGATGTACGTACTTAATGAACGAACCACTTTCTCCCAAGTATTCTATATTTCAAATAAGAATATTAGATGTACGTACTTAATGAACGAACCACTTTCTCCCAAGTATTCCATATTTCAAACAAGAATATTAAATGTACGTACTTAATGAACGAACCATATACCCCCCTAAGTTTTATATATTTGAAATAAGAATATTAAATGTATGAACTTAATGAACGAATGCTAATTATGTTAGATAATCGCAGGCGTTCTGCAACATGTCTCAGGACAGTTTTATATATCAAGTGACACAGTCTTGCCAAATTAAACTTAACGTATAACACAGGTAATGTAGTCTTACTGGACGACGGCTAACAGGCTATCATTGTCGGATGATAACATGTGACATTGCAGAAGACATAATCATACAAATAATAGTACACATGAGATTATGTCATGTGCACTGGCGTTTGTATTCTTTCATGTTATCATCCCACAGTGATAGTCTGTTTGCCGTCGTCCAGTACGACTACATTACCTGTGTTCTACTAAGTACTATTTTCACAGTTTTACGGCAGTTTGACCTTTTATTGATTATCATATTCTTTCCAGAACGTTGTCTTCATCGTGGACACTCTGAAAGCCTCTCTTTCCCGAGCAAGCAGGCCTGCATCGGCCAGAGAGACAAGTTCATACATTCTTCACTGTCTTGTTCTTGCACTTCTTTTCCAACCCGACACTGTTCTCCAGATTCAACCTTTCGATATCATCATGTCTCTTTAAGTGTCCAAAATACTGTAGCTTCCTTCTTATGACAGTATAGAAGCCACCATTCTTTTAGTTTCAGTTGAAAACTGCAATGTTCTTTTTTTCTCTGTCCATGATATTCATAGGGAAAAAAACAAGATACACTTGAATGTGTACTCATAGGGACAGCATATCTCCGATATTTCTGAAATTTTTCTGAAATTTTTGGCCGACCGAGACGAAATGTTTGATGGATGATGTGTGTGGTGACGTAGGGGTATCTGAGACATTGCGTGTCTTTTTGCAGGCAATTATCATTCCTTTTAGAGATTCCACATTCACGGACACGAGCCTAAAAATGTTGACCGGAAATACAGCAAGAGCAACTGTATTTCTGTTTCCAGTGTGCACCACGAGAAAGTACTTTTAGGATCTTGGCTATCTGTTAACCTTGGGTACGCACGAGAGCAATGCGAGACCCTTTGCACCTGAAATCGTCTTTAATTAGAGAGTTATGTTGCCAAGTACACATTTTCCAAACATTTAAACACATGGAAAAATAACGTTATTTTCAATTGAATTGCCAGTCATTCAATTTTACCAATTTGGTCACCCGAGAATTGTGGGTTAAAAAAAGGAGCAATTAATAGTAACGCAGAAGGGCTATAGATAATGCTGGAAAAGGGGTGATGGAAGGACGGTTTGAGGGCTAAATATATATATATATATATATATATATATATATATATATATATATTGTCATGTGACGTATTCTTTCCAGAACGTTGTCTTCCCATTGAACTCTCTGAATCCCTCTCTGTCTTGGGCGATGTGGCTTGCATTTTCTAGCCATGTATTCATGTTATCTTTAATGTCGTCAGTTCATAGTCTTCATGGTTTGCCCTTTCTCCTCTTCCCAGGTAATATATATATATAACATGAACAAATAAGAAAAACATTGATAGTTACTACTGAATTCTTTACGACAGAAACACTAAATAACAAATATTAACAATCGAGAAAAGTCTTCAAACAAAGTTGAACACTCCCCATTCAAAGATGCAGATGCCGTTATCACCAATGCGATAAGATAATTGAGAGAGGTGTCAAAGAATTGGTTCCACGGAATATTTTAATACAGCTTAATGCTCGTTGGCAAACGTATGAAGTTGTCAAATGGAACTACTACGAAGAAATGTAGTGGAGATAATTCTATTGTTACTTATTTCTATATATTGCACTAATTTCGGGAATTTTTTTAAAGCTACCTTGTATATCCTGTCATGTTCTTGGTGTTTGCTTTGACAAAGTAGTTAGTCAGGTTTACCACCGTTGAGACATTCAGATCTTGTATATGAGGACGCGAATAGAGAAAACATCGTTATGATCATTTGTTACCAGTTGTTTACCATTTGTTTACCATTTGTTTACCATTTGTTACCAGTTGTTTACCATTTGTTACCAGTTGTTTACAACAAATGACCACTGATGAAATTATTTCAAAGGAGAAATGGGCACATACTAAAGTAGACTGTCCACGTTCTTTGGACACATCATGGGAAGAGGAAAAATGCACAGGCAACTAACAAATATGCGGAATAAGGAAACATCAGAAGAGAAGAAGCTGGTCAGTTATGTATTGTAGCATATGAGAGAACATCTGTATCTAAAAAAGTGTAGAGAATTGACTTCATTGTACTCGGATTATACCATATATACTCCGTTATATTCAACGAAGCAGCACGCCGCCTTCCGAGAGTACCACTCATAGCACATAACTCCGTAGCTTCAAGCGATAATCCCAAGGGAGCTCAGAAAAATAATCCACTTTATTAACAGGACGTCACGAGCGGGATTCGAACCGTGATCTCATGAGCACAAAGCGAAGGGCTTAACCATTACTACATTACTCAACCGTTGCTCAACTATTACTACATTACTCAACCGTTACTCAACTATTACTACATTACTCAACCGTTGCTCAACTATTACTACATTACTCAACCGTTGCTCAACTATTACTACATTACTCAACCGTTGCTCAACTATTACTACATTACTCAACCGTTGCTCAACTATTACTACATTACTCAACCGTTACTCAACTATTACTACATTACTCAACCATTGCTTAACCATTACTACATTACTCAACCATTACTACCATTCTTTATCATCATCATCAAGTGTTGTCTCCGCAACGACGGTTGCTGCAACGGACCTCCAACATCCCCTGTCTCTTATGTTGGTGGTGCACTCTGCTAGACTGTAACATGTCCATCTTGTGATGTTACTCTCCCACTTGTATCTCTGTCTACCTCTTGCGTGCCTCCCTTCAACTTCACCCTCAAGTAAGGTCTTCAACAATGTGTCTTGTCTTTTAATGTGTTCAGAATATTTTATTTGCTTCATCTTTATTTCCCTTAATAATTATTTCTTCATATTAAGTGTTGTTAGAACGTCTTTGTTTGTTTTCTTCTCTTTCCATGATCTTCCCCATATTTAAGTGTTGTTAGGACGTCTTTGTTTGTTCTCTTCTCTTTCCATGATGTTCCCCATATTTTTCTATACATCCACATCTCAAAGGCATCAATTCTGTCTTCTTTTACTATCGTTAGTACATTATTACCCGTATCTGATCAGTCTCAGAAATGATTGAAATACACAGAACTGAAGTCTGTGGATAAGCATGAAAATCAACGCAACACGCCATCAACTATTCATTATTTTTAGTGGCAACAGCGATGAAATAATAAATTGGACTAAAGTTCATGGTGGGAAAGACCAAGAAACGGTAGGAATCAGACCTGGAATGAGTAATAAGATGCATTATTTATTTTTTTAAATAATTAGTTTTGTTGTTGAAATGTTGCTGTGTAGTCGATGAAGAATAAAATATTTCATGTTTGGACCAGGACTGAAAAATAAAGAAAACGTTTGGGAATCTCCGTCCTGTCTCCGTGATTATTCTACCTGGCGTATGTTATATATTTGCAAGAATTAATAGCTGGGAGAATTAGTTCAGTGGAAGCGTTCATTGCAGAATGTTGTTCTAGAATGTATCGATCAATTTCCTGACCAAGCAACTCTGATTTAATTCTATACACGAGGCATACAAGGGGATATTACTCACTTATATCTAGACGTTTGTTTGCGTGCATAGACATACATAGACAAGCAAGGGAGATCAATATATGTGGTACTGCGTTGTTGCAGTTCTCAGCACGTGAGTGGTATGTGTTAGTTGCTATGTTCCTATAAGAACTGTATTTGCTGAATTCTTTATTTTAGTAGGTGATTTCTGTCTAAGATAGTAAGTCTGCAGTAGGCTATATTTGTCTATTTTTGGTCAAAATTTCAAGAAATAAATTGTAAGCTTTCTTTTCCTATATATGTTGGATCAGAAAAGCGAAATGTGTATTAATAATCTCGATGGCAGTTAGTAGCTAACTACTACCTATTACCAATCCACATGGTCATTCTGACATGACATGAACTTCGTGTATACTTTAAAAAAAATACCAAGCGCACTAATATAACCACGTTAAGTTCTCGTCCGTGGTTGAAAGAATAATACATCACAAAAATGAGACCGACATCAAACTGACAACCCATCAGAACTCGTCACATTGTGGTTTATGTAGAGTGACAGTGATATTTACACTTTTGGCATGACACATTATTTAATCATAGCTACCACTGAACATTTGGGAAAAGTCTAGATTCCCAGATTTGATCGAGAAACGTCTAGATATTTAGATAAAAGCAATGAGTGGCAAGGTTAACTTTAATATTTCATTTCGAGGTACATTTCTACCTCCCCTTTTCGATCTCCCCTGATGGATAGGTGTATTTATGCTGTCCAGCATTAGAACGAATATGTTGAATACGGCATTCGTAAATTAGTTCTCCGATCCTGATGTTAATAGTTAGTCATCAATCATTGACATTTACAGCCAAGGCGCTTTTTAGATCCTAAACCCCCATCGAGGAGAGCACCTTGAAGGGGTGATGGGGCTTAGACTGATCGGGCAGTCCCACTCGTAGAAGATCACAGTCCTGCCCGAGTTAGCAGGGTTCTGAAGACGGAGGCAACTAGCCAAAAGGCTCACAATTAATTAGGATGCCACGTAAGAACAATCACCTACCATCAGAAAAAAACTCTTGATCAAGTCAATAAGAAAGCCACAAACACCAACACAAGATGATTATCGCATCATGAACAGATCAAAACAAGTTGTAGTTCTACGCCTCAGAACGGGGCACAATCGACCCTGAAGTCACATGTAAACAAAAATCAAGATTGGCAACACGGCCATGTGTACATGTAGACAGGTAGCACAGAGTGCCAAACATATACTCCAGGAGTGCTTTGAGTATGAAACGTTGAGGCAGACATATTGGCCAAAGAAAACAACAATGAAATCAAAGCTCTATGGGACACTGTGTGAACTACAAAAGACAGTGAGTTTTAATCAGGAGACATATATAGACATGTTTGAAATGAACGAAAGAAGAAGAATCTCAACTTTTATTTAGACTTAAAAGTATTCTAACCAGACAAACATCTGTCGGTGTTCACAAAACAAGGAAGACATAGAATACTAAATATATATTTAATATTTCTCTTCCAAGTTCTTTTGGTAACCACATGGTGTTATCTCCGTAGTGTAGTCGGTACGTCTTTTGCTTGTCGATCAAGAATTAGAGAGCTCGACACTAAGCTGTGAAGTCATGTTTAGTCATGTTTAATAATACAATTTCTTCGGAAGTCCCTGGAGATTATCAATTAAATCTACGGGGTTGCGTGCTGAGAGCGGTACTCTTTGGCAGGTGGCTTGCTGATCTGTTAACGGGACTAAGCACATATAAAGAACCCAAAATAGAATGAGGTCAAACGTCTACGCTTTAGAAATTACCAGATAACAATTCCAGCAGTGAAATATCAAAATGCAAAATCAGACAATTAAAAATAAACACCCCCAGCTAAACTGATATTTGTGGCAAAGTCCTTTATCAAAATAAAAATACACAAACTACTTTCTATTGTAGAACACTTCTATGGCGGAGAATTTATGGTCGAAAAGGTCACCGGTAGTGTATTTGGACTCGATGTGAAATAACAACAATATAAATAAATTTAAAAAAATATACAGCGATGATAAAGAAACAAACATTTGAAGAAGCAGTTCAATTTTTTAACAGATGAGTTTTAATCGTTTACGGTATATCTCCGCCGTGCCGGTATATTAAATAAGTATACACACCATGCCTGCATATTCAGTAAGTATACCCACACCATGGCAGTATATTCAGTAAGCATACCCACACATGCCCGTATATTCAATAAGCATACCCACACATGCCCGTATATTCAATAAGCATACCCACACATGCCCGTATATTCAAAAGTATACCCACACATGCCCGTATATTCAAAAGTATACCCACACATGCCCGTATATTCAATAAGCATACCCACACCATGCCCGTATATTCAAAAGTATACGCACACATGTTCATATATTCAATAAGCATCCCCACACATGCCCGTATATTCAATAAGTATCACCTTGCCCGTATAGTAATAAGTATACCCACACCATGCCCGTATATTCAATACGTATAGCCCCGCCACGCGTGTATTTTCAAAACCCTTTACATGGAAGGATATCCGAGCTACAGAAAACATGCTGTATTATAGACTGGAATTGAGTAGACATTGGCAACTCTGGATTAAGGAAATAGACAGTTCACAGCGTTACGTTTATCAGTGATATTATTGTGTCTGTCCGTTGAGATGTTCTGTATCTTGACATGGCATTGATATGGAAACGCCAATCTAGTATGTTGCTGTACTTTGTAAATCTTTAAAAAGCAAACAAACAAAAACACAAACAAACAAACAGGTACAGTCTGCACGAGCTGACGTTGGGCACCAAACTGGAAAAAAATATTCCTACCATTGAAAGACAATGCTATTTATCAATGGTTCTAAATAATTTCCGCAATGCCTCACTTTCACAACAATTTTCTATTTTTCGAGCCCACCTGGGCGCCTAGTTCTTAATAAAACCAACTTTTTTACTTTCATAAAGGGTCATTATTTTACCTTACATTGTTCGAGTAATTCCAGATAATTTCAAATCTGTGGATCAGTCCCAAGACGGTCCGTGCTACTCCCCTCCCCCTCATCATTTGCTTGTTGGTCTCACATCACAGCGCTGTGACAACCTGGGGGCGATATCGTCCACGATGAGAACCTATATTGTAGATTTAGCCAAGATAACGTTATGAAAACTAGGTCTGCGTTTTGTTTATTCTTGCCTGACAACAAGTACCATAAATGTATGCATGGTATAAACATGTGAATAAAGCAACGTTTTCATTGCTGCAATCAAATATAAGTGGTCTACGCCCATGTTCGGAATAATTTTTTCTATCATCTGATGTGCATACATCATACAAGATATGCAATATTTGTTGTATTGATAATGTCCATACATCATACAAGATATTCAATATTTGTTGTATTGATAATATCCATACATCATACAAGATATGCAATATTTGTTGTATTGATAATGTCCATACATCATACAAGATATTCAATATTTGTTGTATTGATAATATCCATACATCATACAAGATATGCAATATTTGTTGTATTGATAATGTGCATACATCATACAAGATATTCAATATTTGTTGTATTGATAATATAAGCGCATGACTTAGTCGTGTCTTTTCTTAATTATATAGTCTGCTTGACTCATGTGAAATCATCTTTATAAAGCAGGCGTGCTTCGTTCAATTCCCGTCAGCTGTAAGAATTATTTTCATTTATCCTCATGCTTCCTACTTGAATTTACTTCGTTACTTGCGAGGACTATGGTGTTCTCGAAATGACTACTGGTGGTAGCGCCATGCGAGTTAAAAATATTCGCAAAACTTATTATAAATAATGTTTACAATGCAAACATTGGTGTACAGTCGAAAAAAATAGTTTTACTATTCATTATTATGGAAGAAATGAACGGGGGAGGTGTGGTGTGTGTACTGTGCAATGAAGATTACATGACCAGTTTTCATGTTCAATTTTAATTTTCACTTTCAATTTCTCTTTCTTCCTATTATATGGTGCTTACACTTTCAGTATTACACGGGGGGATGTACTTGTCGTCTGAAAAGTTTGAGAATCTCTGTTCTTTAGTGACACATTTGACTTTTGCCGTGTTTTTTATTTGTCATCTTGTGTATATTTGTTCCGACCGCAATGGAATCCACCGGAAAAATCAAACGTGTCAGGTTAGAAATATGATTTCCAGTTTAGTTCACAGGTCTTATAAAACCGATGATCAGGACTTAGCAATTATTGCCATTTTGAATGGCATACTACCATTACACTGCTCGTTAATGTTGGCGTGTTGTGTCATAACAAGGGATTCCAGGTTGACATGTTGAGATTCAAAATAAGTTTTTTCTGGTTATATGATAGTCCGGCTGCAAACATTAAACGTTAAAAGAAGAATAGGAATGGCTAAAAATACCTTCAATGACATGAGGAAATTATTAGTATCTAAACAAATTACGAACAAGTTAAAAATGAGAATTATAAAATGCTACATCTATTCTATATTAATGTATGGCTCAGAAATATGGACACTAAATAAACAATTAGAAGACAAAATTGATGCCTTTGAGATGTGGGTATATAGAAGAATAGGGAGAACATCATGGAAAGAGAAGAAAACAAATAAAGAGATACTAAAAACACTTAATATGAAGAAGGAACTACTAAGAGAAATAAAGATCAGGCAAATAAAATACTTTGGACACATTAAAAGACATGACACCTTATTGAAGACCTTACTTGAGGGTAAAGTCAAAGGGAAGCGAGCAAGAGGTAGGCAGAGATACAAGTGGGAGAGTAACATCACACGATGGACAGGTTACAGTCTAGCAGAGTGCACCAACAAGACAAGAGACAGGAGATGTTGGAGATACGTTGCAGCCAACCTTCGTTGCGGAGACGGCACTTAATGATGATGAAACATTATAGATATTACATAGTAAATATGTTGTAATGAGTAGATTGTAGACAAACCATACATTCACGGCCAAACAAATGGATCTCATTAAAGCTGTATATATATATATATATATATATATATATATATATATATATATATATATATATATAAACAATACCCATATATACACAAAATCTATATGTAACAAATGCCTTCCTAGGATAACTAACACCCATTGGAGTGAATTCAAATCGAATGATAAAATCAGAGAAGACACATCAAAATTTCATCACAGATGTTATCAGAAAACGCCGTTGATCTACATCGGGCATGTCCTACGCGCAGACACCAACAGAATAGGCCACCCATCTCTTGAATGGATACCGACAGGCAAAAAAGCAAGGGGTAGACCAAAAGAAAAACTCAGAAGAATAATACTTCAACAACACTCAGAGAAAGTAAAACAATCAATATTCATATTATTCAAGAACTGCACAGAATAGCTTTAAAACAGACATAATGGGAGAGATCTGAAATCTGCCCTATGCGCTAACTTCAGCGCAAAAGGAAAATGAATCTTTCTTCTTCTTCTTCTTCTTTCTGTCCTCATGTACCTTTCGGTGTTGAGGAGAGAGTGAGTGTACGGTCTTTTGCCCTATTTGCCTCTTCCGCTGTTATATTTCCGAGTGTCTCTAATACATCTATCCACCTTTTACGAGGGCGTCCAATAGGTCGACTGTTGTCGTATCGTTTGTTAAGTTTTTTTGGATAATACTTTGCTCTTTCTGTCTGGTTATGTCGCCGTACCATTTAACTTGTTTCTGTATGTATTCTATTGCTGACTTGATCCCTAATTGTTTCCTTAGTGTTTCATTCCTGATTTTGTCTCTCAAGCTAACTCCAATCACACGTCTCACACATTTAATTTCAGTGGTGTTAATCTTATGTATTGTTCTAGAATCTAATGTCCAAGTTTGATACTGATAACACAATGTCGGTAAGAAAATGGTGTTGAAAAGCGCTTTCTTTGTTTCTAGTGTAATATCTTTGTTTCTTAGTAAAGGTGTTAATTGACCAATGACCTGACAGGCCTTATTACATCTTGTGTTTATTTCTGCTTCTTGTTTGTTGTCATATCTCAATGTGCTGCCCAGATATTTGAATTGATCTACTTGTTTTAGTGGTTTATTGTTTATCTGTATGTTGATGTTCTCCTTTTCTCTTGCAATATTCATTACTTCTGTTTTGTCTATGTTGATTTTCATTCCAAGTTGCTTGCCTTTTGTGTCTATTATGTTTAGATAGTCTTGCAGGTTTTTAATGCTGTTGTGGAATAAAACCTGGTCATCTACAAAAAGCAGTTAATTTGTTTCATTAGAATTTGCTGTTTTGTTTATATGGTCCATGTATGTAATAAAAAGTAGTGGGGACAATACACATTCTTGTTTTACTCCTGTGCTAATCACAAAGTCCTCTGTGTAGCCTGCTGCTGTTCTTACAGTGCAACTTCTATTGTTATAGAGACTTCTACAAACGTTAATTAAATGTTGGCATACTCCATACATTTTTAATGTTTCCCAGAATTTTTCTCTAGGAAAATACCATGTAAGACAATACGAGATTAAAAAAACAACAGTCACGTCAGCTGTACGTTTAGACGCCTATGTTCCATTCGACAGGATAACAATGAAATGGAATGTCACCTTATTTTCGTAATGTGTCATAGTTGTTTGGTTTACATTTGGATCATTGGCAAGTCCGTAGATAATGGGTGGTGGGGTGTGGTGTTACAACTCTTCCATTGATTGTAATTTATAAAATCAGAACTTGGCTTTTAGTAATTTATGCAAAACATAGGTAACCACCATTCCCGCACATTTCCCCGGTTTTATAATGATTTTTCTCAAAAAAAGATCGAAGTTTTCATTAAAAAGTGAATTATACACAAAACAAATATAGACGAGTCCATTAGAAAAAAAAATAAACCCTTATTGAAGACGTGTCTACGGTCCTGATCAGTGGTTATGGTTAGGGTTAGATGGAATGTCCCGGACGGACGAACGAGAAAATAAAATCGAATGTCTAAAACTCGCAAACCCCCTTCCACCCCCACCCCCAAAGAACATGTGCACCATATCCATGTCAATGGGAGTAAAGAAGAGAGTTGTTCAATGTTAAGTGGTTTCTAATATATGGGTTGGGTCTGACATGGGTTGGGTCTGACAAATAAAGAAACAAGATTAGAAGACATGGGGTGTTGTTTTATAGAAGAATGTTGAGAGTATCATGGGAAACTGGAAAAGTTAATGAAGGGTTATTTAGACAGTTAAATGCGAGATAAAGTTAATTAATATTACCAGAAAGTGACAGTCTTAATTTATTTTTTGTTTTACGAGACAGGGGATTTGCAGAAATACGAGTATAGAGAGATAGGAAGGATAGTGTCAAAAATTAGTTTAGTATCGTGGCATGGCAAAATGTCGGCAACGCTTCTCATACAATACACTATAGAGAGATGTGGTGATTCAGCAATGCTTCTCATACAATACACTATAGAGAGATGTGGTGATTCAGCAATGCTTCTCATACAATACACTATAGAGAGATGTGGTGATTCAGCAACGCTTCTAACGCAGTACACTATAGAGAGATGTGAAAATCAGCAACGATTCTCATGCAATATACTAGATAGTGTTGTGGAGATACACGATTGCCTACACAAGTTGGCACGGTATTTGATGATTAGAAACATTTAATATATCGTCGACCCTGACAGCTCACCGGAACTTTAGCCAATGTTTAGGTGGTCCAATCCACATCTGTTAATTGACCTTCATATGCGCTTTATGAATTAACAGCTCAAGGTCAAAAGAATCTACTGCACTTCAGTTGGTACCGTGTTACACTTTGGTGTGTACTTCAGTTGGTACCGTGTTACACTTTGGTGTGCATAGAAGTGAAACTGTCGAGGAGCTGGCTAAAAAGTCAGGAGAATGTATACAAGAAGACATTGAAGTATCATATCACGAAAGGTAGATAGATACACACAAGCAGAAGTGAAAATAGCTTGACAAACTATGCCTACAACTATCTGAACTAGCAGAAACAGGTCAGACTAAATAGAAACGTACACATGGCACGACTGTCTGCTTTACCACTGTGCACTTGTAGTACAGCCTCTCAGAGCTGACATGTGAAACTATCCTGCAGAACTGTCCTCGGTTTGAACAATTGAGACATAATGGTCAACGGCTGAATCTTGCAACCCAATATTTATAAAAGCAAAGAACGACATGTATGCACGTTATAGTTCATCCAGTCGACCTGTCTGATGATATAGAAACATGAGTTAGTGAACAAACGAAAGAAAGAAATAATAAATATATTTTCTGTATATATTTACGTCTTGCGGGTGGCCATTAAGCACAACATATGAAGCAATCCATTGAGTATTTTCTCAGAAATGGGGACTTTTCAAGCGATCATGTCACAACAACAGAAGATTTTTGTTTACGTCTCTCTTTATTTTTTCTTCTATATCTTTAAACAATAATGTTTCTGACCAGTGTTGCCCCTGCACGCAGGTTCAGACAACCCGAGTATCGGTCGTATTTTCCCTGATTTTGAGGTCGATGAAGCAGTCTTTCATTGAGTATTGACAAATGTATTTATATCTCAGCATTGGTCTACTTAGGCTCTCTGGCCTTCAGACAGTTCTCCGAATAGTACTTGTTTTGGGATACGACAGTTTGGCATTCGGCGGGCATGACCCAACATGCGCAATCTATTTCTTTTAAGTGTTCCCATGACAGTAGTTGAGTTATGTTATGTTATGTTCCTCCAAGGCCATAGGCGGCGCATAGGGCAGAAACCATAGCTTTCCATTTCTGTCTTTGGGTTGCCAGGTCTTTCAGTTCTTGCGAGAATTAGTTGAGTGCGGTGTAACAATTCCATGTTGATGATTTTGTCGTGCCATTTGTTGTATTGATAATGTCCATACATCATACAAGTTGTGACCAACACTGATACAAGTAAATGGTTAGAAGGCTTTCGCGTGACAAAATGTGGAATGTGCCTCCTACATACATATGGGGATCGCAGTTTAGGTATGTGGATTCTTCTCAAAGCATTGCCCAGAGTTGGAGTCTTCGAGGTATGAAAGAAATCTTTGAAACCTCCCCCCCCCCCTTCCGAAGCACATAGGAAATTCATTGCTTGTAATTCATGGGGATTAAAAAAAACTACAGTCAAAAATCAGAAGAGCTTTGAGAATGTGCTCGTGTTAATAAACTGATTGTTGAAAAATAAACTACTACAGAGAACACCAAACAAACAAAATCGAATGAACCAAGAAACGTACTCAAATCCACATATCGTTTTATTGTTGCTGGTCTTATCAAACACAACCGCAACACAAAGGAAGAAAAAAAAATCGTATTTTGAATGAGACGTTGTAGAAATATCTTAAGAATATCATTACACACACACAATTCTCAAAGATACAAAATTCGCATATATATTGAAATATAGAAGAAAATTGCCTTCTCAAACTATTATAAAAACACAAGCTATAATATATTTTATACAAGTGAAAAAACACAGTGAATTAGAAAGAGTAATCATGGAGAGAAAAGCTTAGGAAAGAGAACAAAAGGCCGCTTAAGACGTTCGATTTAACATTTAAGATTCTACGTATATGACATTTTAAGAAGCGAAAACGTTTGCACAGAACCGAAAGGTTTACATAGTGGGGACAACGTTTTGTAAAGCGCGTGTCATGTAGAAGAAATAAGTCTTATCTATCACAGGTAAATCAGCAAAATATCACGAGTGTCCAGCAAATCTAACTTCTTTAAAGGACATTCTATCAATTCAGACTGACTCATATTTTGTCACGTCACGTAATTCCAATCAGATTCAGTTTTAAACGATACCAAGAGTAGAAGGCTCCTCCAAATAAGCATTGCACTAAGCCGAAAGGTTAAGCCTCCTGGGTATGAAAGAAAGCTCATAAACCTCCCCATTGCACATATGAAGTAAGAGTTAATCGCTCACAATGCCTGTGGTTCTCAAACACACAGTCAACAAACTAACCATAATGTCCTAGCGAATTATTCAAAATATTATGTTATTATATTTTAGCTGAATATATCGCATTACCAACGCATATTTTTACTTGATTTATTGCTTTTACTTGTTTTGCGCTCTTTACTTGTTTTGCAGTTTTTAATGTTTTTGCTTGTTTTGCGGATCAGTGACATGAGTACAAAGTTTGAATGTCTTGACATATTCACATCTTCTTTTGGAGATGCGTGTAGTCAAGTACGGAAAAGTCCGTTTACTCAAGTTGCAAGGCGATTTGGTGACGTTAGAACGGACCTGATTCAATTCCCGTTAGTCTAAAGAATTATATCGAACATTACATGATCTGTATACCACTGTACATTGTACCGAACTATACCTGCTCTATATATCATTATACATTGTACCGAACTATACCTGCTCTATATATTATTGAAAAATTGTACCCAAATATACCTGATCTATATATCATTGTACATTGTACCCAACTATATCTGATTTATATATAATTGTACATTGTACCCAACTATATCTGATCTATATATCACCGATCACTTTCCATTGTACCCAACTGTAAATAATAGATATATCACTGTATTGTACCAAGCTATATCTGATCTATATATCAATATCCATTGTACCCAACTATACCGGATTTATATATCATTGTCCATAGTACCCAACTATACCGGATCTATATATCATTGTCCATAGTACCCAACTATATGTGATCTATATACAGTGCCGGATTTACATATAAGCTAAACAAGCTATAGCTTAGGGCCCCCATCTTCTTGCCCCCCCCCCCCCCCAATGTTTTTATTTCACTATCTATATATTCTTAATCGTTAAAGGGCCCCATATCTCAAATAGCTTAGGGCCCTATCAAGTCTAAATCCAGTCCTGTCTATATATAACTGTATATTGTACCTAATTATACCTGATCTATATATCAAGGTCTATTGTACCACACTGTACATGATCTATATATCACGGTCTATTGTACCACACTGTACATGATCTATATATCAAGGTCTATTGTACCACACTGTACATGATCTATATATCACGGTCTATTGTACCACACTGTACATGATCTATATATCACGGTCTATTGTACCACACTGTACATGATCTATATATCAAGGTCTATTGTACAACACTGTACATGATCTATATATCACGGTCTATTGTACAACACTGTACATGATCTATATATCACGGTCTATTGTACCACACTGTACATGATCTATATATCACGGTCTATTGTACCACACTGTACATGATCTATATATCAAGGTCTATTGTACCACACTGTACATGATCTATATATCACGGTCTATTGTACCACACTGTACATGATCTATGTATCACTATTTTGATTTTTAAAATTCTTGATTAGGAACCAGCATTACTGCACAAAGAGCATTCTCATAAGTTCTCAGATTGTCATTCCCCCAGCCAACTAAAAGTATATAAACTCAATGCTCTAGTCAGTTGTTGGTTGTAGGTTCTTCTGCTCTTCCCAGTGAGGACGCACGCTCTCCCATTTTCTTCCCTTGTAAATCCCATTTCTATCATTGTCTGAACATGTCCATTGTCTGTTTCGGCATCCTCTTCATCATATTGTAACATATCCATGATTGTTCTAATTAATTCAGCCCAGTCTCTTCTCAACGCTTTGTCCTCCATTATAGTTTTATCTGTCAATGTGTCAGCTCTTTTGTTGCCCCTGAATCCCGCATGACCTGGACAGTAGATCCATTTGCGTTGTTGAGATGATTTCCCCATTCTTTATTAACATACATTTTCTTGTCCTGCGCATTATACTAATGGAATATGATAGAATCACTAGGTGTTGGCGTCAGCCAAGTCAGAGCCGCAGTTTTTCACTGTCTATTGTACCCGAGAATATATGATCTATATGTCACTGTCTGTTTTTCTTCTTCTTCCTATATTTACAGATCAACAGTATCTTTAATATCACTAGATTTCCCCGTAACCATTCCTTCCGTTACTACTCTTTCTAAAATAACGTACTTTTTAATCTCGCTAATAATACTTTTATTTCCTAAGACTTAATATGTTATGACGCTGTGATAGATCACTGACTAGGCAGCTGGGCACTTATGGTTAACCATGTGCTATGGCGTCGGTTGATATTGTTTGTCGACTGGTTGAGAGAACTCCATACAACTGGGTAACTTCAGATAACTGGGTAATATTGTTTGTCGACTTGATGAGAGAACTCCATACAACTGGGTAACTTCAGATAACTGGGTAATATTGTTTGTCGTCTGGGCGAGAGAACTCTAGACAACTTGGCAATATTGTTTGTCGTCTGGGTGAGAGAACTCCAGACAACTTGGTAATATTGTTTGTCGTCTATATATATTCTTCTTTAACATGTGTATAATCTTTCTCTGTGCTCATTCTCAAACTCCTGCTGATAAGCAGGATTGTACCTAGAGAAAGGAATACATTGGACGGATATGGCTATAATATATGTGTAGTACTGACACACTGACACATCAGGCATTTGTGCCACTTTGACCTATGAGATGGAGCATCTAATACTTCTCCCACATCTCAAACCTCCTTAGTCGCTTCATAGCACACGCGACATGCATTATGGGTCGCAATATTGTTGTTCTTTGCTCTCGGGCGTGGTAACACACGGACGTGTGTAATCTTATTCCGTTACATTGAAATCAGTATTCAATAATAGAACATTATAACATCGTTACAAATACAATTATATGTCTTTGGAAAATGTCAATAACTCGTGATTATGATGAGATGGATCAGCGGTTCTCAAATTTTGGTTTCTGCAGAGCATAATTGTAACACTGGCAATTTTAGCTATATTTTCACAGTCATCCAAGTATTACTGTGAGGTCTAGTGTTAATCTCTGACGGCCAAGGTATCAGATTTAATCGCGGCCGCAGGCATTTGTGTGTCCCCACCGTTAAAAAGGTAGTGAAAATCTATTGAACTTAAAAAATATTGTCTAGAAAATCATTACGAACAAAAAAATAACCTGGTTGGTCTCTACGTTCTGAATAGGTTATGATCTAACAATAAATGACACATTAATCATCAACAAATAACACCATAAATTTACCTAATTTTTGATATTTACGATATTTTTGGCGAATTTGAAAATGTATCTATTTAAAAAACATATTTTTGTATTTAAAGGTATGAAGATATGAAAAGTCTTGACCCACCAATGATAATAATGTATTTGGTAGATCTGTTTCTCTCTGACTTTACTAAATCGCAACCAAGAAATATATTTCAGTTTATCTTCTGTATGAAATTATTATATTTAGATATTCTATAAATATTTTGCTGAATTCAAGAAAAATTGTATTATGTTTCATTAATTTAAGTACACAATTTAATAGTCTGTCCATTATTTGATCATTTTTTAAACTGAACATTTGGTTTCAAACAGTTCTAACGATATGGCAACCCTGTTAAGGAGCAATATGCGTCGATATTAACTGATTTCTGATTTAAGGTCATTTGAATGCGGGGAATGGGATGCATATCTGTCCTTCAGGAACTTGTATGAATGTACTGTCCAGGTCATGCTGGAGTTCGCGGTAATAATCCAGCTGACAAGATGTCTACCAGGGCACCTATGGTAGAAACTATTTTATTTCTTTCTGTAGGAGATACGCAGAATATATATATAGACAAAACGTGAGATCAGCAATACAGATTTACTTATTCGATCGCGGTATGTTGAGGGGCCGAAACGGGAGCAAAGAATAGTGGCACTGTTACCTGTCATGTCCGTCGTAAGAGATGACTATGGGGGTTTCTGAGGGTAGAGTTGACTGTTCCATCCTGTATAGGGCAAAGTAACCCGAAGCCATGCTGAAGTCGGATTTGTCAAGCTGAAAAGCGCAAATATCACAGCCACGCTGTAAGCTATAACACAACTCATTCCTTTATCCGAACTACATCTTGACAATCTGCAGGAGTTTGAGAACGAACACAGATGAAAAAGGAGCTTATTCGATGATAATACTGCACTGCTTCTATAATAGCCTACAGAGACTGCATACATTTTTTTTATCTAGTGTGGGCCACAATCAACGAGGTGATTTTGTATGTGACGTATTCTCTCCAGAACGTTGTCTTTCCAATGAAATCCCTTAACCCTTCAATGTCTTGGGCCATGCGGCTCACATTTTCCAACGACGTATTCATGTTATTTTTAATGCCGTCAGTCCATGCTCTTCTTGGTCCATGCCCTTTCTCTTCCACCCAGGTGCTCTGCTCTCCATTATTTGTCTTTCTAAACAGTTGTGTCTCTATATATGACCAAACAGGTGAAGTTTTCTTTTTGCTAGATTGTGTTTAGTATAACCAACAATCTTGCATCTTCAATGTGTTTATAATATCTGAGTTTCTCTCCTATTTGATAGTGGAAACTTGCTTTCTATCACTTGGTTACAGCGTGTTAGTTTGAAAAGTTTCATTTGGTCTAACTTACCACCTTAACAGGTGATTTTTTTCATCACTTTTGGTATTTCATTTCCTTGAATCTATGGGAATTTCTGTGTGTTAATGGTGTGTAATAATTTTTCAGGTCCATAATTCAACAATTATTTTGGCGTGTCTCTCATTACTTGGAGCGACTTACATTTCGATGGTTTTTGTTGAATGTTTATGTATCTCTTGAGAAAGGCCATTGGACCGGAATGAGGAAAGAAGTTCTGGTTATTTTGTTTAGTGCTATTAATTTTTTTTTTACATTGATAGTTAGCTTTAAAAGTAACCTTTGTACTTTATGTAGTATTTATCACTTATTCGTTTGGTCACTGCGGAACTCTCCATTTTGTCGGACATCCTCTGATATTTTGGTTATTTATATTTTACTTAGGGTCCATGTTTCATGACCGTATGTTGCAACTGGGAAAATAAAACTTCTTAGCATTAACAGTTTCGTTTCTATTAATCCATTGGAAATTTCTAGGCACAATATTCCCTTAGGTTGCCATTACTTTTTGGAACGGACAACCACTAATCGGGTACAATAGAGAGAACACGTAAGGGATAGAAATGGGAAAAATTTAGACGCATGAATAACTAGAAGGCGATAGGAACCAGGAGCATACATACTCCTCACCATCAGCTGAAAGAATTTGATTCCTTTTGTGTCTACCCAGGGTGTGACTGCGTAATTTTTAAACACTTAAATACAGTCAGATTGTATATGTAACCTTGATGTTATTCCCAGTAGTAAAATAGTCTAATTTGTAATAAAGATGTAAGAATCAATGATAGTTTTTGACTGTACTTATATTTTCGGCAATATAAATAGGTTCAGTAGAATGCCATTTTCTGAAAGGTCCAGATACACACATTACTGTGGTAGGATTTGAACCTGGTGTCTGTCCTTTCTATACGCGCTCTGCAGCTCTTTGTCAGATCATAGTAATACTGAACTAAAATGTGCCAAAGTAGGACATTATTCACTAGATAAAAAGGTCTGGAATTGCCAAGATAGTTAAACTTTGGCCATATTTTAAAACCACACATTTCCGGAATTAATATGTGTACACGCGACCTGGATACAATAAGACTTGGAACTGATATCTGACTGTGTGGCCACATTTTTATATAATACATAGGCCTAAAATTTAGAACAAACTGTTAAACTTTCTAGGAATAATCTGACTTGACACTTTTCAAACATCTTAAGTTGATCGATAGAAATAGGAAAACTATCGGGAATAAAACCGTGTTCGTGTAAAACAGTATAAGTAATGCATATTTTTTTAAATCCAATCATCGCTAACACGTGAAGTGCTCGAGATCTCAATGTAAAAGCGATACTTCTTTTCTCCTCCAATTTGTGTGGACCTGCGTGGTGTGTGTGTTTTTTTAATTTGAAGAATATCAAATCAACGTCTGAGGTTAGTTTTTACATTGTTGTTCGATTTGTTTTAAGATAAAATAACTAAATTTCCATAGTTTTTGTTGTTCGATTTGTTTTAAGATAAAATAACTAAAATTCATAGTTTTTACATTGTTGTTTGATTTGTTTTAAGATAAAATAACTAGAATTGCAGAGAAGTTCATACTAACAGACTGGAGAACAAGCATATGACAGTAATATTAGCAGGGGATAAGTACAAAGTCATTACTTATACTATCTAGATGGGCTATCCATAAATTACTTCAAAAATTTTTTGCCAATATTTGACCCCCTCTCCTCCCTTTTCTCCAGTCAATAAACTGTCAAGAATTCAGGGACACCCCACCCTCCGCTTAATTATGGCTAAAATATTTGTATATTTGGTTAAATGAAATCACATAAGAACAAATAGTGTTTTAGTCTTTGAAATAGTTGACTAAAAGAAGTACGTTAGAACAAATAGTGTTTTAACCATTGATATATTCGGCTAAAAGATGTAAGTAAGAACAGATAGTGTTTTAACCATAGAAATATTTGGCTAAAAGAAGCCACAAGAAAAGAAATATTGTTTTAACCATTGAAATATTTTGCTATAAGAAACCACATAAGAACAAATGGTTTATAACCATTTACGTATGACTAAAAGAAGTACATAACAACAGATATTGTTTTAACCATTGAAATATTTGGCTAAAAGAAACCACATAGAAACAAATATTGTTTTAACCATTGAAATATTTGGCTAAAAGAAACCACATAGAAACAAATATTGTTTTAACCATTGAAATATTTGGCTAAATGAAACCAAATAAAAACCAGTAATATTTAATGACGAATTCGTGTGTAACGAGTGATTGTGGTATACCCAATAAATCAGTTTTTAAAAATGTATATCTCCTCTCTCCTCTTCCTATAAGGTTCTTCCTTCAAATAAGGTTCTTCCTTCCTTCTTCCTTCTTCCTTCAAATTCAATTGCTATCAATCGTAATGTATGTTAATTTGTTCTTGATCTTGGCCGGGTGGTCATAGTACATTTAGAAAGGAACCAGCAGTCATGACATATATTTAAATTTAAGAACAAAATGTATAGTACACTTTCTCCTTATTTTCCACTCCGGTTCTCTTCCATTTATCATGTACACAGGCTGTTACATTATCTGTTTCATAGTTGAGAGTGTTCTGTAAATTGTGATAAAACAGTTAACAATGATGTGTTCTGTACAAGAATGGAGACAATTATTACAATAGTTTCGTATTGATTTTTTTCTAAATGTGTTGTTGGCATCATGTATGTTGCTCCACAATCGTGTTTTTACACGTTTTGAAATTATACTATCAAAGGCAATCCTGTAGAGATAAATGAGGGGTGCATTCAGGGTTTAAATAGAAATTGACATTACAAAAGAAGTAAAAAATAGCCCCTCTTTTTTTCAGCGGTGCCAAAACAGATCATTAAAAACTTCTCGAAAATAAAGTAATTAGCTTTTTAAAAGGAAGAAACATTACCAGTCATTCCATATTTTCATACATACGCCCCCATATCAAGCCCTGATCATAGAGGTATCACATTGGATGCATCAACACATTAAAGAAGTTGTTATATGGAGAACTCCAGACTGGCTCCCTCAAGGCAGGAGGACAAAAAAAAAGTGTTTTAAAGACACTCTTTAATACATCACTGACTCACTTCAAAATATACAAAATTCATGGAAGAATTTTGCACAAGACAAATCCGCAGCAAATCATTGATTTAAATGTGTACTGCAACAAATTACTGGTTTATATGTTTACAGCAGCAAAACACTAGTGTATAGATGTTTGCTGCGGCAAACATTTAAACCATCGGTTTATATATTTACTGCATCAAACCACTGGTTTAGATGTTTACTACAGCAAACCACTGGTTTAGATGTTTACTGCAGAAAACCACTGGTTTAGATGTTTACAGCAGAAAACCATTGGTTCAGATACTTACTGCATCAAACCACTGGTTTAGATTTTTACTGCAGTAAACCTCTCGTTTAGATGTTTACTGCACCACTGTTTTTTCTGGAAGATATGTTCTTAATAAAATAACAGTTATATATTTCGTTTAATGGGAATGACTAGTAGAGACAGGATTAAGTCAAGACAGGGATATATTCAGAATGTGGACAGGGTTGCCGGATTTGGATTCTCAGTTAAAGCCAAGAAAATATCAAATAGGGCAATCAAATTCTCTGACTCGAAATTAAACTTTGAAAACAGCCAGCTTTGTGAAATTTGGTTTTAAAAAGAAAATCGATACGGCAACCATGAAAGTGGGCCCTTAAAATAAATCGCATGGGACTTTAAATAATACTCACGTGCGAGACAGGTAATGAAGTTCTACTGGTAAACAACTAACACACTATCACTGGCGGATGCCTACATGAACTAATATATTATACACAACAAAACACAGAATACAATCATACAAATGACAATACAAAGGACATAATCGACGTTTCCGACCTAAAGGCCTTTGTCAAGATACGCACATAACATACAAACATAAAAATAAAATAAAAATATCACAAGTAGAAATTAATACACAATAAGCGTTTATTGTTTGTCACTACCATTATTCACTCGGACACGCTTATTGTGTATTCATTTCTACTTGTGATATTTTTTTGTATTTTTATGTTTCTATGTTATGTGCGTATCCTGACAAAGGCCTTTAGGTCCGAAACGTCGATTATGTCCTTTGTATTGTCATTTGTATGATTGTATTCTGTGTTTTGTTTTGTATAATATATTAGTTCATGTAGGCATCCGCCAGTGATAGTGTGTTAGTTGTTTACCAGTAGAACTCCATTACCTGTCTACCACGTGAGTATTTTTTTCATTCTGTTCTACTAGCAGTACTACCTTTTTTTGATGGGACTTTAAAAACACTACGTAGAAGGCTTAAAAAAAACTTGGGTTGAGTCTTGAGGAATGTTGATATAACAAAACTAATAGCTATGCAAGGCATGCTGCACCCAACATATCACCAGGCTTTGTTCTTACTTTGGTGATACTTTGTGACAGTGAAGTCAAGCATAAACGTGAGACTTTGCTGTTCGAACAGAAAATTCGGTCCGGCTAAGAAGCGGATTAGTTTATTATTATTGCAAATATGGTTCTGAAAATGGAGTAGGTGAGGCACACAAAAATAAATGTAGTATGGTTTTACTCTGAGATGGTAATAACCCAGCACATAACAGCGTTGTACAACGGATGTTCGCGGTAGCCATGACTCACCTGGTATACTTTTGTGACACTGATATACTCTGCCGGCTTCGTCTTCTTCTGAGTTTTTTCTCAAACTCCTGCAGATTATCAGGATGTAGTTCGAAGAACGGAATGTATTGTGCTATGGTTTGCAGTTTAGTTACGATATCTGCGTCTTTCGTCCTGACACATCCGATTACATCATGATTTCTATGTCACTAGCTCATTCCAGTGTCCAATTCCTTCATTGTCATGAGATGTGTCATAAGATTTGTGATGTCCTTATTTGAAAAATCATTAAAATATGGGATGGTTGAGATGGGGGTGGGGGGGGGGGTTTAAGAATTCTTTCAGTTAAATTCCTAGTACTAATAGTTAAATAGTTTGGTACTGATTTCCATATGTGGGAGTTGGGGGAAGTTTAAAACTCCCCAATCCAAATTATCTACTTTCTTAGTCGCTATGACCTTTTATGCAAGAGGACAGTCATCTCCACTCTAAAACTCTCTTTAGTTCGCCTCCTATGACACGTGTAGTAGGCACCAGTGTTGTTACTTCTTCTTCTGCCTTCTTTCTCAAACTCCTGCAGGTTAACTGGATGTAGTCCGGAGAACGAAACGAGTTGTGTCATGGATTTACAACATAGTTGCGATATAGATTCAGCATGGCTTCTAGGTCACCGTGACACTATACGGTATGGAACTGTAAACTCCACCCCATAACCTCCTTAGTAGCTTCTTAATACAGGCATTTAAGGTAAACAGTGTTTAAGGTAATTCATTGTTACCCCTTCGGGCTGCGGAAGCACCCGGGTTTTCTGGCTCTATTGTTGACTACTGTTTCAGCATTACAAGAAATAAGTGCTTCCAACTCTCCAAACGTTTAAGAAGAACTCCTTCCATCGTACAATTTACTCATGCATGTCCTTGTTCATCTAGATCAGTGGGTCTCAACCTTTCTTGGAGCACTGTTTTTATTCCGTGGCCCCCATATACTGTTAAAGGTCATTATCTCTCCGTGCATTTCACCAGGGCACTATACAGATTTGCGCATGCGGTTGTGTCTGTGGGTCTCACCAATGGCTCACTAGACAAACCAACCATGCAACAGAAAACCTTAGTAGATGACATGCCTTTATATTGAGGTTATCTTCTTATAGAAGCTTCATGGCACGGCATCTATACAATCCCGTAGTCGTAACCTTCAATAACAGTTACCATGTTGTTCCGACAGGCCGACGTTGTGCTTGAACTAGTTGCGGGCACGGCGTAGGTGGGCGGAACAACAAAGAAACCTGTTGCAAGGACCATAGCTGTGCCCTGATGTCGACGTCTGTTTCGGGGGCATTAAACTCGAAACACCATCGAGTCGAATGGCTGCTGGAACAGAGGGCGGAGCACATATGGGAATAACCCACGTGCTGTGAGGCCAGTTTTCTAATCAAGAATCAAGAACAGATTATCAGTCTATACCTCGTCGTTTGAAACAGTTTCCATCCTATAGTTCTCCAAGAGAGGTCTGTGACACCCATGGGAACATTTGGCCCAGATTGACATCCATCGATCTGTACATGTAGTTCTGAATTGAGCGCTGTCATTACCCCTTGTGAGATATATCGTCATACCTAAAAGACTAACTTTTAGCGGTTCGCATTACTTTGATAAAACACATGATATTCAGAAAGGTAACAATTTCTAGTAATGTATGAACTCTAAAAGTTCACATGTTATTGTTTATCGGCTAATATCAGTTCGGCTTATTGATTGAAACAGTCGATTATCAGACAAGGTATGTCACGAATGTTTGATTTATTCGACATTTTCCTTTAATTTATTTGATATTCTACTCGGAGTTAAAATTATCTTTCGAGTTACTTCAAACATTCGTTAAAAAAATCCCCAATATTACAATATCAGGGATGATGATGAGGGTGTTGTTGCTATGGAAATTTATGGGAAACATTGAACTGATTATTCCGTATACACTGTCTAAAATGTTTAATGCATTAATTAATTTTCACATTTCACTTGGTAAACTTTATAATAGTTGACCTCAGGATGTAGACCCATATGAGGGAAATTTCAATCTATATTTATGTGAGATCTTACAATGAGAAAATGATATGAATTTTCATCTAACAATCGATATATAAAACAAAAATCAATTTTTGACAAAAAATTATTAATATTGCATCACTGATTTCCAAGAATAAATCTGCGGCAACAATAGCACTACTTACTCAAGTAAGAGGGCCGCGCAGCGCAGTGGTTAGCGTACTGGTTTCGCATATGAGTAGTCCTAGGTTCAATCTACAATACACATGACCATGTGAACCTCTATTTCTTACTGCTCGTTTTATGTTGTATATTTAAATTTTGTTTTAATTTTCTTCTTGAGAAAGGCCTTTTAGTCAAAACGTCGATTTGTGTGTGTTATTATGTGTGTCGTCAATAATTGTCAAGATTTCATTACCCTTTTCCTAGATTTAACTGTTGGATTTCAGTTTCGTGCAGTAAGCACATATCACCTTTCATTCCCCAGTTGAGGCGGAAATGTTTTCAGATCGCAACGTCTCCCAGTTAATCCAGGAAGTAAAAACTGCCAGGGAGATGAGATGGATACCGCCCTCATATAGCAGAGCCATTGAAATGTGAGATCGATAACATATCACACCTCTATGACGTTAAGAAATGCTATGTTTAACTTTTCTTTTGCTCAAGTATATTTGTGTTGTCGGTCCATCACAAGTGATGATAATCATTTCTTGCAACCACTTTTGAAATTAATTCAGTTAGAATGTAATTGATTATGAGTTCGTAAATGGCTGGTAAACCATATTCTGGCCGCCAATTTCCGTGGACGATTCGGGCATGGACCGTCCACTGTAGAGTGTTATTGGTCTAACCGTTACTTTCTAACTACTCTCCGCTGTTTAGCTGTCACATTTCTCATCTGTTCACATACTGCGCCTTTCTCTAGATCGCCATGTAGTTTTATTTTGTATACGCTCTTCTCTTATATATTGATCTATTTCAAAGGCTGTTAGTAAGGTATTTAATGAGTTCTTGTAGCGTTTCATGTAGCCACTTGAGATCATATGCTCTTCTGCAATTCATCATAGAGAAGTATATTTGGCAGGCGATGATCTGGCATACTTACCAAATGACCTGCCCATAGAATATGTGTCTGCACCAGAGTGTCAATACTAGGGATACCAGATCACCAAAGATAGTGGTATCCGAAATCTTGTCTTGTCATCTGATGTCCATAACATTTCTGAGATAAGTTGTGTGAAAGTGATTGAGTTTTTCCACGTGTTGTTTGAGCAGTTCATGTTTCATCAGCGTAGAGCTGTACTGGAAATATCACTGCTATGTAAACTACGCTTAGTCTGTAAGGTAATGCCATTTCTATGCCACATTTTTCGTGCAATCTGTCAAAAGTGCAGCTTGCCGTTGCGATTCCTATATACAATTCATCATCATCGGTGACATTTTGTGATAGTGGACTACCAAGGTATGTGAATCTATTCACAACTGTCAATGCTACACCATTTACCTTTATGCAGGAATCGTGATAGATTATCCATGCCAGTATAGTCATACGTGCTGAGTTGCTAATCTGAGCTAACCCGGAAGTTTATTGATCAATTTTGTGTATACTTTGGTTGGCAAAAAATGACAAGAATGACAAAAGTATCATATTTCACTATCCTGAACTCATCCCAAAACAGCGTATAGGACTCATCAGGAGAGGGACTTGAATTACTACTACGTCTTTCACATGTTTCATGTGAATTTTATCTTGGCAGGTGGATTGATGTTGTATTGAGAGGAACAAAGTAGATATTGGGAACTTTATCTCGGCAGCTGGTTTGATGTTGTATTGAGAGAAACAAAGTAGATATTGGGAACTTTATCTCGGCAGCTGGTTTGATCTTGTATTGAGAGTAACAAAGTAAATATTGGGAACTTTATCTCGGCAGCTGGTTTGATCTTGTATTGAGAGGTACAAAGTAGATATTGGGAACTTTATCTCGGCAGCTGGTTTGATCTTGTATTGAGAGTAACAAAGTAGATATTGGGAACTTTTATCTTGGCAGCTGGTTTGATCTTGTATTGAGAGTAACAAAGTAGATATTGGGAACTTTATCTCGGCAGCTGGTTTGATCTTGTATTGAGAGGTACAAAGTAGATATTGGGAACTTTATCTCGGCAGCTGGTTTGATCTTGTATTGAGAGTAACAAAGTAGATATTGGGAACTTTTATCTTGGCAGCTGGTTTGATCTTGTATTGAGAGTAACAAAGTAGATATTGGGAACTTTATCTCGGCAGCTGGTTTGATCTTGTATTGAGAGGAACAAAGTAGATATTGGGAACTTTATCTCGGCAGCTGGTTTGATCTTGTATTGAGAGGAACAAAGTAGATATGGAGGAAATAAGAGTTAAAGATGCGAATGTTCTGTACTAGCTCTTGGAGCTAGGTCTATGCTGTTTACATTGGATAAAAAGACTCAGAAAGGAATAAGGAAAAATGGCCCGTGAGACAAATGTGCCCAGTCAAGGTATTTTTATTGGCCGGCAAGACTGATTTAAAAGTACTATACGTACTGCGCCCCCTCCCTAAGCTCAGACCGGGTTAAAAAAGAAGCTTTTTGGTCACATACCGTATAAAAAAAATTAATTAATGGGCCTGCCAACGCTAACACGGTACCCACGTGTGATATAGAGGATAATGTTGTGTCGCTCTTGTGTAATATGCGTGCACGAACTTTGGTGATACTGTATGCTAAGATGATTAGGAACTGAGATTGGTAATGTTTGTACTTGGCCGTCGGATATATGTGAATACTTATTGGCTAATTGAAAAGCATCCATCTAAATTTATTCATTTGATCTTTCACGCGAATTTCATTGGTTGTCAACACACAGTATAACCATAGTAGCCTGTGAAAATCAAGAGAAAAGTCAATTGAGTCATTTTAGAAGGTTATTTTCCAATTAGCCAACATGTCTTACACGGACGATGGTTCTCGAGTATGTGATCAATGGGCGTGGTCCTGACTGTTGACAAAGCCGCGATCGGCTAAGAGGTATTTATACACATTCCAATGTAACGCAGTCTTTATCTTCTCTCTTTGAATACACGCAGGTAAAATATCCGAAACAATGAAGATCTAAAGAAAATTGCAATGAGACAAGAGACATGGAAATCTATGACAACCGCCATCTTTGGCTCTAGTGGAATAACTAACTAACTAAAATATGGTTGTCAGTGACTGGTTATTCGTCAGCATCAAGTGCGTCCCGGCTGGCGTAGACGATAATGAATCCCTATACTTTCTCTAGTAACTTGTGTAAGGATCGTTATTGAGTATTTGCCATGCTACGATGTTAAACTAATATTTTCCCATGCTATCATGTTTATAATTCCTTCTATCAATGCCGTATATAAGCCTAAGAGTCGTTTTAAGGGGTTCAAACCCAGTCCTTAAGAAAATGGGTGAACTTATCATCATGCGATTTAATACTTGAAACTTCAATGTAAAACACCACACCCCTGTATTAGCTATGCTCTTCCTTCCATTTTAGCTTAAAATATTCCGCAAAATAAAGTGATTAGCTTAAAAAAGGACACCACCACCCCGTCTTATCAACGGCCGTGTCTTCTATTTTTTCCATTTTCACTATGTTCTTCAAACTGGAGTTGTTTCGCAACGTTGCCACTATGTTCTTCAAACTTGGGTTGTGCCACAACGTTGCCACTATGTTCTTCAAACTTGCGTTGTGCCACAACGTTGCCACTATGTTCTTCAAACTTGGGTTATTCCACGTTTTCTCTTAGTAATGATCCATCCAATCAACTATCATTTAGCTCTTAATGTGAGATAAGCTTTCACTCGCGGACTTTAATCCAATGTGGCTATATTAGAACATTTGATCATAAAATAATTGTGGTCGTAGTTCATGTAATCTTACCACCACGATTTCCAAGGATTGTATAAATACGAAGTAGAGGGAATTAGTGACAATATAGAGAGACCATCCTTTTGTGGGAATTTGTTTGTTTGTCCAGTCACTTCTTTCTCAATCATTATAGCAGTCGATCTTGTTTATATCAAGAAGTATAACAATAACAAGATAATAGAGGTAGAATTTGAGGTAATCCCGTCACAATAATTTATCAGTGTGTAACTTCTTATATATGTTTTGTGAGGTAATACCGTCATAATAATCTGTGAGTGTACAACTTGTTATATTAGTTTTGTGAGGTAATACCATTACAACAATCTGTGAGTGTGTAACTTGTTATATATATTTGTGAGGTAATACCGTAACAACAATCTGTGAGTGTATAACTTGTTATATTAGTTTTGTGAGGTAATACCGTAACAACAATCTGTGAGTGTATAACTTGTTATATATATTTGTGAGGTAATACCGTAACAACAATCTGTGAGTGTATAACTTGTTATATTAGTTTTGTGAGGTAATACCGTAACAACAATCTGTGAGTGTATAACTTGTTATATTAGTTTTGTGAGGTAATACCGTAACAACAATCTGTGAGTGTATAACTTGTTATATATATTTGTGAGGTAATACCGTAACAAGAATCTATGAGTGTATAACTTGTTATATATATTTGTGAGGTAATACCGTAACAAGAATCTGTGAGTGTATAACTTGTTATATATGTTTTGATGTTCCTATATGTAGATGTGTACTATAATTTATTATGTGTGCGCCATAGATAGCAGTGGAGTTTATAATGATAGTTGAGAGAGAGAGAGAGTAAAGAGAAACAGTAACAAACAATATTGGCTTGATAACATCCAGAAATTATCAGGGCGTGATTTTTTCGATATTCATACTTGTGGTCGTAAATAAGGACATTTGTCTGAATTTTATGGCTCCATTGTGACATCCATTAAAATGACTATGGGTTTTATTGTTACTGTACGTAGCAGATGTATTTTATGATTTCTTTTTAAAAATATACCGGAGATTATGGACCTGTATCTTTTTCTGTTTTCGTTCTTAAAAACCTGCATGCTATTAAACTCGGAACAGAATAAAACATAAATTATGTCTATTACAGATATATTGTAGCACTTTTTAGTTGTTACAATATTACACACATTCAGTATAAATCGTTAAATTATTGTAATATTTTAACTATTTAAGGACTAGACGCATAACATGACATATACCAGGATCTGCTCGTGTTAATCACGTGATCTTTGTCACATCCTCGTTGGTGTGGTCATGGTGTGTACTGATCCATTTACTGTTGGTTTCCTGTCATTTCATACTGCGATAAATAACCGTTTAATGTTTTATTTTTAAAAAATGGTTTCATTTTATCGTCTCATTCAAATCTCTTCATCACTCTCTTATCCACCCTATCAACTCGTCATGTTAAATCTGTCTTCTCTTATCTAGCTGGACACCTCTACCACATCTACTCGTCATGCTAAGTATGTCTTCTCTTATCTAGCTGGACACCTCTACCACATCTACTCGTCATGCTAAGTCTGTCTTCTCTTATCTAGCTGGACACCTCTACCACATCTACTCGTCATGCTAAGTATGTCTTCTCTTATCTAGCTGGACACCTCTACCACATCTACTCGTCATGCTAAGTTTGTCTTCTCTTATCTAGCTGGACACCTCTACCACATCTACTCGTCATGCTCTGTCCCTCTTACCTAGCTGGACACCTCTATCAAATATATTGGCCATGCTTAGTCTATCTTCTGTTATCTAGATTATTCTAGATGGAGCCTTCCAGCTTTGATCTCCCTTTTCCCCATGTCATGTTTCATACGACGCATTAATATTTTTCTCTTAGTTTCGTCTCACGCTATATAGGAACTCTTATGTTTAGTATAAATCTTGTTTGTTTACTGTTTGTTCTGATGAAGTTTTTAATCGAAACATCGCCTGTCGTTGTGTCTCGTTGCTAGTATGTTTTATTTACAAAGATTGGCAACGTACCTATTTCCGTTCATTTGTACATTTGCATTGTGTTACTCCATCCCTCGCATTTCCAGTATCGGGTTGTTTTACCAACACCGGAGTTTTATCTCGTAACGTAGAACCCAAATGGTTGAAAACTTAAATCTATCCTCCGCACGCTTACTAAGTGATTCATTGAGTATGATTCAGAAAATCAAAGCAAGTGAAATGCGATGGCGAAGGGTGATGTAATTGGAGCGGGTTAATAATTGGGACAGAGCAAATATGCTTTCGTTTTTGTTCTTCAATACCATGGACAGCCAAGAAAACTAATGCAGTGGTTCTCATTGATGCTGGCGTAAAAATATAAATCATATCAAACATTAGAGGCAGACAGTCAAGTTTTCTAGGGCATGTGCTGAGAAGAACACAGCTTGAACACTTAATAACCACTGGAAAGATCAAAGGGAGAAGAGATAGAGGTCGACAAAGAGAAAAGTTACTAGATGGGCTTGTATCGTGGCACGGTAGAAGCTCACCAACCGAGCTTATTGACAACACAAGAGACAGAGAGTCGTGGAGAAACATGATCACCTACGCCAGTCGGCATGGCACTTCATTGATTGATTTTGTTCCTCCGAACACGCAGGTGTGGAGGGAAACAAGCGAGCCGAAAAATTAGCTGTTTCTGTTACCCATTATCAGGTAGTCAGCCTATGCGCCCAATACTCTAGAAGAGTCTGCATGATTGGTGGATTTTAAAACAAATGAGCGTTAGTCAGTGTCGAGGGTGGGCGAATTGAGAATTAGGATATTCGTCGCACGGAGATTTCAAAATAGACCTCACGCAAATTTCAAAAAGTAAAAGTAAACTCAACCAACACAGAACTGGAACCAGAAGTCAGTTATCCTGAGAGATTTACTGAAGCGAAGATCTGAGTACATATGGACATGTGTCGTGTGTGTAGACGATAATCATCATACTTAAATCTAGTTGAAAAAGTAGGATACACTCTCGCACTCTCCGTGGAAATTTTCTCCTTAACTATCAGAAAAAACTCCATCAGAAAAAAACTCCATCAAAATGAAGAGAAAAGTTGTACACGTATCTACGCCCCTGGAAACCATCGAAGCATACGGTTCAATTATCAGATCAGATGCCCACCTCGTTTGATTATTTCCCTTGACTTGATCAGTTTATGTTAATCATTTATGAATTTACATATTAATTTATTTAGGGTTAGGAGAGTAGTGTTTTACATTAATATAAATTAATATTTAAATTAATTATTGATATAATATCTAGATTAATTATTCCTACAATGGGCAGTTAGGCATCAAACCTGGGATTGGACCAAACATACATACATACATAAATACAAACATACATACACAAAAACATACACGCACGCACGCGCGCGCGCACACACACACACATACAAGGAATGGTGTAACGTGTACGTTGCCTGTGGAGGAATAAGGGAATTGAAACTTTTGATATATTGTTGTTGGTGGTTTGTTAGATTGTAGCCCCATATTGCAGCGTGTTTTACCAATTACAGACCCATAGTCCACTACATTGGTGGACTATGGGTCTGTAATTGGTGATATGATGGCTCTCACCAATGAATTATATATGTGGTCCAAGTTCACAGAACGCTTCCATAAGAGCTTCACTGTTGTAAATACCGATGTGATATACATGTTTGGGAACATACTAAATGGGTGACCTTTAAACTAGACAGCGTGTAGGAGAGTCAACATTGCTGCTATAAAATAGTTCTAGAGATGGAAGATTGTAGAGGTCATTGGTTATGACTGCTTTAATACAGATTATATAAGGTATGAGAGAGGAGAGAGAGAGAGAGGAGAGAGAGAAGAAAAGAGTGGAGTGTTTTTCCGAAGGTCAGGTTTGCAAAAAGAATTGGGCTGTCATCTGTGCAGATGCTACAGATGTGCACACTGTCGTGATTTTGTTGTGCTTATGATTTAGAGCTGCCCATAAGTTAAGTAGAATATTCAGAAAATAAGGGGGGGGGGGGAGTAGAACAAGTTTGACAATTACTGACGAGCGTAGGGGGAGTAGGAATGACAAAAGTTGA
Organism: Meghimatium bilineatum; assembly: GCA_034231615.1. NCBI lineage: Eukaryota > Metazoa > Mollusca > Gastropoda > Stylommatophora > Philomycidae > Meghimatium > Meghimatium bilineatum. The sequence goes on along the minus strand of CM067320.1, from coordinate 25,957,284 downwards.
CGTCAACTATATTAATCTTTAGATAAATTCTAGTAGGAAGCATTTGCTTCCTATAAATGCTTCATACTTGAATTTATTTGTATAAGATATTATTTGAAGCAACATTGTTCTGTCTCTATGTTATTTATGTTTACAAGAAGGCCTTTAGGTCCTTGTGTACGAATATGCATGTTCTGTGTTTGTGTTCCTGAGGATACTTTAATACTTGTACGGGATGTTCGTTAATGTTGTAATAGTCCTCGTTTCGATTGGTCTGTTCTCAGTGACTTGAGTACACAGGCTGAAAGTCTTGACCGCGCCACATTTTTTGGGGGGATGTGGTTGGTCTAGTACGGAAAATCTGTTTACTTGTGTTGCAAAGCGATTCGGTGCTGCTAGAACAGACCTGGTTCAATTCCCGTCAGCTGTAAGAATTATAATCTTTAGATATACTAATTCAAATGTGTAAATTATAAATATTCCCCCCCCCCCCAAAAAAAAGTGAAACACAACAAGATTTTTGTGTGCGGCAAAACATTGGGGGGGGGGGGGGGACTAAGAGGAGGAATTGTGGGAGGGGAAGAGAGATAAAATTATTTTATTATAATTAATCTCCCTAAATGTTTCCCTGGTCTCCCTAAAACAGAGACCCAAAAGAAATGCTGACTCAAAGGTCTGCCACATGGATTAGGTTGAAAACCACTTATCTAGAGCACTGTGTATTTAAGAAATGTTATCAGGAATTTCTGCAGCAGATAAGGAACAAATAACGCCGGTTAGTTTAGAAATATAGGTAATCTATTGACTGTGGTAGAGTGACGTTTAGATGTAAACAAGGGCGTGTGATATATAACTTGTTGCGTGTTTGGGCCTCTTGTCATTAATAAAATATAGCCCGGGTTTTATTGCAACGTGGACCAAGTGACAATGCCAAGAGAAATAATCTGGTTAGGCCACATCTGGGACACACTCTAATGTACGTGCTACTGAGAATGTATCAGGTCACCATGTTTTATCAATGCTACATTTTTGTGTTTAAGAAAAAGAAAGGATGTTTAGGTTTTATTTCACCTCATTGTTTATATTTGAATGAATATAGTGTCCATAGCGCGTAGTCCTATTTAAACCTCTTTTGAGTGTTTATTATCGATTTATATTATTTATTATTTCAGTCGTTAACAATAACAGGGTTAAATAATTTCTATTTTTCAATCGGACTGACCACTGTTTTGCCTTGACCCGAAAGGGGAGCAAAAATACAGACGTGACCTAGTATGCATGTAGAGAGTTGACTATCCAGGCCCGTAGATAAGAGACGATGCGTTTGATGTGTTTAATCCCCTACTACAGGGGTGGGCAAACACGGCCCGCGGGCCGCATGCGTCCCGCCATTGGATATTTTGCAGCCCTCAAACACATTTTTAAATACACGAACATTGTTAAAGTATTTGCAAAACCTTTTATCCTTATTAGAAAATATACTGTTATAGTGTAAGTCTGTTAGAAATGTAATTTATTTCAGAAGTTATCTACATTATGTAAAACTACCTTTCTTTACAATAAAAATATTTAATTGATTACTTACCGAGAATTTTAAACAAAAACATACATAATTTTATATGCGGCCCTCCAATAGCTTTACAATTTTCAATGCGGCCCTCTGCACAAAAAGTTTGCCCACCCCTGCCCTACTATATCTCTAGCACATCTGAATTTGACAGAGTTTTAGACAGGAGCTTAACCTAAAGGTCAGTAATTCCTCCACACCCTAGCGATATTTCGCAAAAAGATCTTCAAATTTCCCGTCAAATCATCATTTTGCACACGAATTTGCACACGAAAATGGACGAATGACCATACTTTTTCTTTTTTATGTACAACTCTTTCCTTAAGGTAATACATATCTACTGCCCTGTGACTGGATCCATCCCATAGATCAAAGTTGAAATCGAATATATCAGGGCGAAAGGAGCAGATATTTCAATCAAGATGAAGCAATATAGTATGATACAACTCATTCCTTTCATAATTCACAAAATGCTCAATAGGCGTAGTGCCTATTAAGTAGGCAATGAGGCGTAGCGCCTCAATAAGTGTTCATTGACTTCACTTTACCGATTCGACGTTTCGAGAAAAAGACCTATATAAAAAAAGAATGTCAACGTCTAAAATGTTTAGCTTCTAGCTCATTTTACAATATTACGCGTTTTAGTATTAGTTCCATTGCTTTAGCTTGTCTTGGTTTAAGGTGGGGTTTTTTTTCGCGATAAAGAAACTTTGGTCTAAACATCCGTTCAGTTTATTTTGTATTTGTATAATTTTTTTTCCAAAACGTAATAGGTTTGTTCTAAGACCTGTAAAACTGAATAATTCACTTTCTCTGTTTCAATCAGCCTATTGGATACCATTTGACATGAAAGCACTAACGATAGAATACATCATTCTATACAATTTTCTCTCCACGCAGAGCATAGGTTCACAATAAACTTCTGCCATTTTGTTCATACTTAGTTATTGCAAATAGTTCTTTTCATTTCCAATCCACCATTTCTGTATCTAATTATTTCCTCCGAGTATTCTTTTTCGGTTTCTCTGTGAATTTCAGAACAATGCTTTCCCATCGGTTATTAATATGTCATGGGGGGGGGGGGAAGGATGTCCATAAATTGCATCACCAATTAGGGGGAAGGGGATCTGAAAATATGTAATAGTTTGTTTACAAGTGGGAAGGGGATCTGAAAATATGTAGTAGTTTGTTTTTAAGGGGGAAGGGGATCTGGAAATATGTAATAGTTTGTTTACAAGGGGGAAGGGGATCTGAAAATATGTAATAGTTTGTTTACAAGGGGGAAGGGGATCTGAAAATATGTAATAGTTTGTTTACAAGGGGGAAGGGGATCTGGAAATATGTAATAGTTTGTTTACAAGGGAGAAGCTGTTGATAAAAATCGACGTCAGGAATAATTATTTTTATATATGTACCAATGAAAGCGTTGGAATTTTTTTACAACTTTCAATATATGTGAAACAAATCATGTACCGTTTTCGTACGTTATCAGCAACCTTTTTTTTTAGAGAGAGAGAGAGAGAGAGAGAGAGAGAGAGGAAGGGAGGGGGAATTTACAACATTATTCTTATTATTAAGGGTGGTGCGTGGGACACTTGATAGTTGCTTACAAGTGAGAAGTGAGCAAAAATATGAAAAAAAATAATTGGTTTTTTTTTTTTCTGGACAACTCCAATCTATTTCCAGCATTGTTTCTCAGTTATATACTTACTGGTGTCTATTGATTTTCTTTGCATGCATTTCTTATGGGTTGTCTTGTCATAACATTTAAAACTTTATATTCTAAGTATTCACCCATTTATGAAAGTCTAAACTTCTATGATTGCACCATTATTTGTCGTTCATGTTTTTGAGCAATGCTACCGATTTAACATGTAAACATTCTTAGCTTTTTAATTAATTTATTTTGATTTCTTCTTGCTTTTTGTAGGCTTATTCCCACAGTGTTCTTCCACTCTGTTGCTTCCAAGGTATGAATGTATGTCCACTAATTATTTCAACATCTTTCTAATTGAATCCCGAGTCTGCTGTCTCCTCTTGTTAGTTTCTCAATGCAATATATAGCTAGTGAAAGGAAAAATGGGGTGACAAGAGGCATCATTGTCACATCCCAGTTTTTTTAATCTAAAAAAAAGGTGACATAAGCCCTTCTTGTAAAATTATACTTCTTTCATGTACTTCTTCTTCTTCAGCGTTCATTCTCAAACTCCCGATGGATTTCTCTTGTAGCAGGACTATGGTCCTGTTAGATTTCCAGCAGGATGTAGTATAGAGAATGGAAATGCGTTGTGTCGCCGTTTTAGTTGCGCCAATATCCCGACACATCCGTCTTCGGCGGACTTTCATGTTCCCTTTATTAGATTTGCAAACTTTGTTGGAATACCATATTGCTTCAAAAGCTGCATAGCAGGCTCTAAGTTGGTTAATGCCTTGTCATTGTTCACAAAAATACATACAGTGATGTGTCACAAACTAAAGGTTGCTCTACTATTCTGGGTAGAGTTGTTTTCGTACGTTTATGACAGGCGCTATCGATAATCTGGCCTTTTCTTCTATCAGCTGTTTGGCTATGCCATCATTTACTCTATATTACGTTATATTTACTGTGTCTTCTTCTTCTGCGTTCGTTCTCAAACTCCTGCAGATTAGCAGGATGTAGTCCCGAGAACGGAATTCGTTGTATCATGGTTTACATCATTGCTGCGATATCTGCGCCTTTCGGCCTGACAAATCCGACTTCAGCATGGCTTTGGGTCAGCTTTGAGCCAACTCCATCCCATAACCTCCTTAGTCGCCTTTTACGACATGCTTGGAAGGTAAACAGTGTTGCTATTCTTTGCTCCCCTTTCAGGCCTCGTCAACACACAGGGGATTTAATGTGTAATTGCAAGTCTAAATTAAAACACATATCTAAGGGAAATAATCACAAGAAAATTGAGTTAATTGCACGCATTCAGGGAAAGAAACGATAATCCATACATACGAGGTTGAGACTGAGGTTGATATATATTTTTGGGTCGACTATTCCGGTTAATTTTTTTGTTTTTGGTGTGGGATGGGATCACATATTTTTATTTTTAGCAATTTGAATCTCCAAATAATGTATTCTGAACTCTGGGGCCAGTGCGTATTTGAATCTCCAAGTAGTGTATTGTGAACTCTGGGGCCAGTGCGTATTTGAATCTCCAAGTAGTGTATTGTGAACTCTGGGGCCAGTGCGTATTTGAATCTCCAAGTAGTGTATTCTGAACTCTGGGGCCAGTGCGTATTTGAATCTCCAAGTAGTGTATTGTGAACTCTGGGGCCAGTGCGTATTTGAATCTCCAAGTAGTGTATTGTGAACTCTGGGGCCAGTGCGTATTTGAATCTCCAAGTAGTGTATTCTGAACTCTTGGGCCAGTGCGTATGTTCATTTATATCAGTCTGGCAGGCCAGACAAACAATGGTGGCGGGGTGCAGAGACGTTGAAGCGAGCACCTGTGCTAATGAAAATATAATGCTTTCTCAGAATGTCATACAAAATAAAATTAAGAAATCATATCTACAGTATTACTTCGCGAAAATTACCAGTTTGGATTTCTCGCTAAAAGCATTTGACACATCGAAAATATACTTTCATAAACAGTACCTTCTCGATTACTGTGATCATTTCAGTGTTTTTCTTGATATGCTTTCTTATGTGAAATGTATTTCATCGAGATTCTGATTATGAGCTCTGTTGTCTTCTTTCCGTGTATCAGCTACCTCATTTTATTGTGCATTGTTTGGTTGTTTCTGACATGAACATAAGTAATGAGAAGTTTTACCGTATACATATCAACAATGAAATCATGTGTCTATAAGGGAAGTTCTTCTTCTTTCGTTCACTTGAAACATGTTTATAAGGGAAGTGGTTATTTTTGTGTAGTTGATTTTGATTCAGGTCGTAGATAAGTCTTCAGCAAGAGGGAGGGAGTGGGAGTTTCCTAAAATTGTTTGTTTGTATGTTTATTACTGGATTTTCTTTTCTTGAGAAAGTCTTGCCCTTTTCAACCGTGAAATAATTTTCTTTGGTTATATCGGGGCGTATCTTGTAGTCGAATGACCTGGGTGGTGTCCTGTTAAAGACTGGGGGAATGACCTGGGTTCTGGTCTGTCCTGAAAAGGACATTAAATAGTGGGGGGGGGGGAGAGGGGGGATTTAGAGGTTAGCCCTAAAAAGGACTGTTTTTGATAAATCATTGAATGGTGTTTTGGATAATGGTTTGCCGTTAATTTCTTCATTTTAGTTGGAGTTTCGGTGACTTTTTTAAACAAACAAAAACTCGGTGTGTGGGCGGTTGAATGTAGGAAAAAAAAGTCACAAGAAAAAGTCAAAGGAAAAACGTCACAGTAAAATAAGTCACAATAGAAAATACTCATAGGTAAAAGAAAGTTACATTACAGGAAACAAACACGAAACCCCCCCCCCCCCCCCCCAAAAAAAAAAAAAAAACTCACAAAAAACGATATAGCCCTATCTTCGCGTTATTGTTTAGTTGGCGGGACCGAAAGGGAAGCAAATAATAGACACACTGTAACAACTTCATGTTGTGGGAGGCTACTAATGAGATTTATGAGAATATAATTGGTCTCACAAAAAGGGTCAAAGTGTCGCATAAGAAATGTTGAAGTTGAAGGCATGTACATAATGAAAATAAGTAAATATATATGTTCAGTCGGTTCTGTGATAGAGTTGTTAGCTTTTACTACCTCACGAACCCAATTGATATTTCTGCTTAGCAAGCAAAGATGTGCATGGTTTTGAGATAGTTAATTAGGCTTGGTATTTGTGAGTCCTCAGATAAAATTACTGATTTAGTAGTGTTTTATTAAGTAATCTGTCTATTCTAGTTTGTTCTTGTAAGTAATAATTACCAGTAAAGAGCCTTTTATTAACACATGCAACTAATTCATTTTAATTGACTTGTAGAGTTGCGATATTGACAACAATAAGCGTTGGTCAAAAAATTGTTACAATGGTTTCATGTACACCAAACATGTTACACGCATAAGCAGGTTGTGGTGGAAGTATGTTAAAAGATCCGGTGGTCAATGTCGAGGCAGTTTGACAACAGACCCACAAAGAGAAAATTCAACGATATGTAAGCCACGCAACCACGCACCAGATGAGACTCAAATCCGTCTTGCTAAAGCACGCAACTGGATGAAAGAACAAGCTGCGGGAACTAGAGACAAGCCAGCTCAGGTCTTTAGTCATGACGTAATCCAGTGTGATAATGAAGTACGCGAACTTATACCCTCTACTGACACTTGCAAATGAACTCAGCGCAACCAATGTTCTACTCCCACTGTACCACGTCTACTGAGAGATCTAGGTAAACTTCCTATTGAGTTTACTCAGATAGTTGGTTCCTAGTCTGAGCAGTTTTTATTATATGATAACGGACCAAATGCGAACAACCGCATTCTTGTATTTGGTAGCAGTGATGGTCTCATACTCCTTGCTGCTGCTGATGCTCTCTATATGGATGGCAACTTTGCTATGGCACCAAACATTTTCAAACAGATTTATGTCATCTGTGTACCTTTCAGTAATACTGCTTGAATTTTTGATTCTTGATTAGAAACTCCGCCCTATGTTCCAGCAGACATCCGACACAATGTTGTTTCGAGTCTATTGTCGCCGAAACAGACGTCGACATCAGGGCACAACTCTGGCCCTTGCGACAGGTTTCTTTGTTGTTCCGCCCACCAACGCCGTGCCCGTAACTAGTTCAAGCACAACGTCGGCCTGTCAGAACAACATCGTAACTGTTATCAAAGGTTACGACTACGGGTAATACTGCTATTACATGTATATACGATCTTTCTCCTAACTCGTGCTACATATGAAGAACGCTTTCACACAATAGTTGATAAGTGTGTACCCATAAACTAGTCCATTAATGTGCAGACCGTACTGAATGACTTTGAGAATAGTATATTAAGAAATGTTCTTACAGTGTTTGTCCACGGCTTGAGGTAGTGCCATCACTAGTGAAGGTTGTTTTTTTATCATCTTACGCGGTCCACTTGGCGTAAGATCCAGGGACTGGGTTTGGTAGCCCAATATCATTCCAATGCTGATTTTCACGTGTTTTGTGCCATACTTGATGATCTATCTTTTTTTGCCACTGGAAGACATCAATGAAGGTATGAAATATTTCAAAATGGTCATACCCTACTATCTACCTGAAGTTGCTTACGTATTTCGATTGCAATTATATTAGTGGCTCCTCTCCAGTGATTCAGCAGTCAGTTGCAACGCCTATGATGCCTCTGAGAATGCGTCACGTTCCTCCAATGTTTCCTTTTGACCCTTAGAACGTGTATGATGCTACATTGAACACCAATACCCGTACCAATAACATCTGTGAAGAGTGGAATAGCAAATTTTTTAACATCGTCGGTTGCTATAATCCATCGGTTGGCGTATCATTGAATTGTTTCCACGTGAAGCAGCAACAGTTAGCACTTGTTGTCCCAACAGGAATCCGTTAGCAATCCCACGAAAAAAAAAGAGTGTGTCGAAGATACGTGCACCTCCAAGAACGAATTCACAACTTGTGTGTTGCTCATCTTGAAGGCAACAAGACTGTGGCAGGATTTCTTCGTGGTGTTTGGCTGGAAGTTTAGATTTGTCAAAACATTAACTAAAAATCTAATGCCAAAATATAGCGTTATTTTTTTAAATATATGTGTAGATGACGTATTTAATATTTACGTTTCACTATCTTTACTAGTCAACACTGTGTATTTCTTTACTGTGAGTTTTTTCCTACTGAAATGTGTTTTTTTCCCTTGGACAACGATAGTATTGGCTGAAATATTTCTATAATTTCTCAACATTAAAAACATTAACTAAAACTGTCATGCTAAAATATCGCGCAATATGTTTTATATATGTGCATATGGCTTATGTAATATTGATGTTTCACTATCTTTGCAAGTCAAAATTGTGACGTTCTTTCCTCTGACGTTTTTTCCTACCGAAATTCTTGTGACTTTATTTCCTATTCTCATAAACTAATTGTGACTTTTTCTGCTAGTCAAATTTGTGACTTTTTCCCTGTGACTTTATTTTCGTTCATCGGGTAGTTTATCATCATTTTTACTTGCTTTCTACGCGTCACATTCTGACTTGATGGATGGAGTGTTAACCCTAACTTCCCCATATCATCTAACACAGGGGTCGGCAACCTTTTGCTAACTGTGTGCCAACTTAAGGTTTCAAATTATTCAGAGACCCAACATCACATATCATTTTATACAAGTTGAGGCCAATATTCTTATTTTACCATATATTTTATTTTTATATTTTAATTAATTAATATATAGTGATATTCAATCATATGTAAAGTTGTGATGGTCTTTTACAGGAAACGTGAAGAGTATGCGTGCCATTTGACATTGCTTGGCGTGCCAAGTATGGCAAGCGTGCCATAGGTTGCCTACCCCTGATCTAACAAACCTGTCTTTTCATGGGAAAAAAATTGCTTTCGGAATAATGCACTGTTTAACCTCTGTTGATGATTAATTGGTCATGTGATGATGATTTATGATGAATACGAATTCAATATTGATGTATTGTGATATATTTATATTTATTTTTCAGACGACAACTCAGAAATGATGTCTTGTTTAAGTAGCTTGGCTATTGCTTTGTTGGTACTTACACATTTTCCAATATCAAGAGTTACCATCACAGCAGCAGGTACTGTATATCGTTGGTATGATGTCAACACATTAATTTCACTGTTACGATAAACATCATTATATTGTAGCATATTTATTAGATCATTTTACAACTGGACCATCTTTTCTGCAATGCCTTTGTTATAATTAAGGAAGTTTATCATCACTTTATTTTTCTTGATTAAAAAACATGTATCATCAGTTATGTTATGTTCCTCCAGAGCCATAGGCGGCGTATAGGCAGAAACCATAGATTTCCATTTCTGTCTTTGTGTTGCCAGGTCTTTCAGTTTTTGGATGTTGTTTAGGTTCATTGACATGCCTTCTCTATTAATGTTTATTCGTAGAGTTTCTCTATGTCTCCCTCTTCTTCTTACTCTCAGTGGCACCCAATATAGTGACTGATGGGGAATTCTTAGGCTGTTCACTCTGAGAGCATGACCGATGTGTCTATCGCCTTTGTCTAATGAAGGAAGATATATGGGTTATATAATCAATGTTGGCTTTAAAAAAGCGAACGCAGAAGAAGAATATTTTTAGGATTTCCGATTCAAATTATAAAAGATGCAAATTGTTTTTATGGCAAGATCTAAAGCACTTTCGTGTGGCTCATCATGGCAACAGTATCTTCGACATTTGCCAACTCTTAACGATCATTCACAATGCATTAATCACATATGTCTAGATATGGAAAGAGTCGGTTGTTACTAAAAATAGCGGGAATTTTCAGTACAATATTTACACTTCCTTCTCTAGTATACTCATCCGTGCTGATTGCACACAGCTCTAGTATACTCATCCGTGATGATTGCACACAGCTCCAGTATACTCATCTGTGCTGATTGCACACAGCTCCAGTATACTCATCTGTGCTGGTTGCACACAGCTGCAGTATACTCCTGCGTGCGGTGGGATTACAGACCCAAACATTTGTAATACAGAATAAAAATTAAATATGGCTCGAGACAGATAAAACACTAATAAAATGCGACAACAGCGAAGAAAACTAACCAGGAGGTGTTACGAACAATTAACGTCCTGGAAGGCTGGCTTCTGAACACCATATTAAAGAAAAAGCTAGTTTTTGTTCGGTCATATTAAGAGACACGACGGCATGGAGAGAGTGTTACTGGAGGGGATGATAGAAGGCAACAGAGGCAGAGGCCGACCAAGACGCCGTTGGATAAAAGACATTCAAGAATGTCTGCGCATGTCACTGGAAGATGCAGGGCAACTTGCTCAAGACCGCGGAGAATTCAAGAGATTCATAGAAAAGAATACGTTCTGGAAAGAATATGTCACATGATGAATGAACGACGACGGTATCGAATTGGAACTTATGGTTGTATTCAACTAAACTATGACTGAACCACACTCATATTGGATGGCTTTTAAAAGAAGAAATAGACGAAATTATAGGCTGTGTGAGTTCATTGAGCTCAAATTATGTTTTTTTTATGTTTAAGAGAGCATGGGATTTTCCATTTTGTTTTAGGGTAATGGATGGATCATATGCATAGTCTTGATGATGGATATATTTGAACAGCTGAATAAACTGGATCTTCAGATGCAGATAATTCACACAGGATAACATTTGTTGATTCCTTTAAAGCTTTCATGAGCAAGATGGAAAATTGATAGAGAAAGGTGGAATCAAAAATGTTGCAATGTTTGAGAAATTGTCATCCATTCTTGTTGCTGGTAACAATGACCAAGTGCTTCCAGTCTTTGCAAAAAATGAAATTTTGCAGCTTTTGATAGCAGTGGAAAATGAACTCAAAGATATTTTCTTGAACAAAGTTATGAAAAGTTGGGTCAAGCACGAAATCCATTCAAATTGACAGTGGAAAAAGTTCATGAAGATTTTCGGGATGAATTTCTGAACTTAAGAGTTATTCGAGAGAGATATATGTTTGTTGAGAAACTAATCACCGAATATTGAACCTTAATGGGCGACTCCTATCCAAAAATTGCAAAATGAATTATCCATGTAATGTTTACATGTGTACCAACATATATTTGTGAGGTATAATTTCAATTTTGGTGCAAATAAAAACGAATCTGCGAAGTAGGCTGTAAGTTGAGAATGACCAACACTCATTCGTGATTAAAGAATTGGAAAGCGCGTTTTAAAAACGAGACGGGAAATGAGTACGGAATTAAAAAAACTATAACTGAAAACAACATGGACATCAATATAACGAGGATCCCCACCAACCAAAATCTAAACAAATGAATGATTGGAATTAAGACATAATGGTTTAAGGGCACCAAACTGAAATATAAACCCATTTTCAAGGAGAAGGTAGGTTTGGGAGACCTACCTCTAGACCCTTGCGTCTTATTTGTGTTCAGCATGAGTTTCTTGTCATTTCATATGTCTCAGTAGGTTGCCAATACTTTCTTATCTGGTTCTGGTCGCTTATAAATTACCATCTTTCATGCTCCCCCAGCCAAATACGGGGCCTCTCTAACTCCCGCCTTTGATGTCGATAATACAATCTTCCTTCAACAGTTGTGTATACAGTAGATGAGGACTTTTCTTTTTTGGGTATCTGTACTTAGTTCGTCCGACTAGCCAAAGTTGTTAGCCTCGGAGTGACGCTGCTCATTGATAGCTAGAACACTATTATACATTGCTACGTAATGTTTTTTATGACGCTTACATGTGGTCTAGAGGTCTTACCAGGGGTCCCCAAATCAACTTCCATGCAAGAAAAACTCCAAATAAATTGCATACCTAAAAAGTTATAATTTATTTCTTGTAACAGCCTCGCATCTCTTCATATATTCATTCATTCATTTCCCTTTTGCGCTGAAGTTAGCGCATAGGGCAGAGGTCAGATCTCTCCAATTCTGTCTGTTCAAAGCTATTCTGTGCAGTTCTTGAATTGTCACAAAATAATTCATTTGAATGAAAAAAGAACTGGAATGAACTGACTTCTGTTACACAAATCGCTCAGGACCTTACGATGTTAGTTGATTAATCCAACGATGACGGAATGACCCAGACTTGATTAGGGAAACACCCTCCATCAACGGACGTCACTACCGGAAGTCTCGGAAAAAATGCTCTCTTCATCCATACAATGATGTATTTACTCCCTCTGAGTAGAAAGCTTCTTCACAAAGCATTGCTTGGAGTTTATATTGTTGTTCATTGCTCTCATTACTGGGAGTTTATATTGTTGTCCATTGCTCGCATTGCTTGGAGTTTATATTGTTGTCCATTGCTCTCATTACTGGGAGTTTATATTGTTGTCCATTGCTCTCATTACTGGGAGTTTATATTGTTGTCCATTGCTCTCATTACTGGGAGTTTATATTGTTGTTCATTTCTCTCATTACTGGGAGTTTATATTGTTGTCCATTGCTCTCATTACTGGGAGTTTATATTGTTGTCCATTTCTCTCATTACTGGGAGTTTATATTGTTGTCCATTGCTCTCATTACTGGGAGTTTATATTGTTGTCCATTGCTCTCATTACTGGGAGTTTATATTGTTGTCCATTGCTCTCATTACTGGGAGTTTATATTGTTGTCCATTGCTCTCATTACTGGGAGTAGATGTCCTCTATGTAGTCCTCTAGACCAAACCCCGAAAAACCCCTCCCATTCAAAAAGAATTTTCAATAAAAGGATCTTCATTGTTGCTAATTTATGTCATCAAAAGAAATGGTATACATGTTTGTTTGTTACTATCCCCAGGAATTGCGACCAACTTGCTCTTACTTCCTATGTGCAGTGAGGTGGTGTCTCAGAGCTTTTTTTCATACCCAGAAGACTTCATTTAATTTTAGGCGTAACGAAATGCATATTAAAAAAGGTTTCTTTTTTGTGGGGTCTTTGTTACTAAATGAGTTGGTATTTTGCCTGGACCACTCAATGAGCATCTTTCCTACGATGAGTCACTTCACAACCGGCGAATTATTCATCGTGTATAAAAGTCATTTCATTACCAACATTTGAGTCCCTAGGTCCCAGATCTAATTTCATCTGTATGAGCCGTGTTTTGCAAAGACTACAGTAGAATTAGACTTATGATTGGTACACCTTCGTCACGCTTATCTTTGTCCCAGTATACGCGGGTGTGAAGGGAAACGAACGGACCGACCAACTAGCTGGCCTCGCCACCATAACAGATGATCAGCATATGGATCGAGCAGACATACTCATTGCTCTTCGTGAGTCCGCACGATCAGATAATTTTGAGATAAATGAGCGTGAGTCTATTGTTTTATGTCTGTCACCACGTGGTAGAGTTGTCGTAGCTTTCACACTTGCTATTGAATGTAGGGGTTTGTGAAGGAGATGTAGTCTGCGATCCAGAGCCAGGTGTGTTGCTCTGGTTGTGGTGTAGTCATGTTTATTCAGGATAGTCTTGATGTTGTCTACCAACATTTTCCTAGGTTTACCTTTGGCTTTGTATCCTGATTGCATCTTGTTATCAGCTCTTATTGGAAGCTGATCGTTCATTCTCATAAGATGTCCGAACCATTTTATCTGTTATTTCTCCATATATTGGATGCCAGATGCGACACCTAATATCTTTCTGATGTTTTCATTGCGCATTTTATCGAGTCTGGTGACTCCAATAGTCTTCCTTAGACGTTTCATTTCTCAAGTTTCAATCTTTCTTTTATGTGAGTCAATATCGAGTATACGCGAATTGGGTGTGGACCGTAGAGAACACAAAAAAGATTTTTAAAATGACAGTGAACCAACATAAAACTGGAATCATTAACCGTTATGCCCTGAGAGATTTTCCGAAGCGAAGATCAGAGCACCTATGGATATGTTCGGTGTACGAAGAGGATAAGAAACATATCTAAAACCTAATACACCTTCGAGAACGAGGTGCTGCTTCGTCAAACACTACAGGTGGCTAGGATTTCACCTGTACATTTCTCACTCGCTGGCCTCGCTAGCTTGTGATAGCCTTCCAATCTATCGGCAATCACATCCTATGTTTGACTTTTCGTCACTGCTTTTATCACCCAAAGGTGTAAATAGATTGCACCTTTCTCGGACGAGAAGCTTCGCAGTCGGGAACAAATCTCGTGTAGGAAATACATCATTCCTCTTGTGCCCTTTGGTACTGAACTAAATGGTCACTGTATGACCCGTGTTGGGCAACGGCGACAGTTGAGTTAGACTAGGTTTGCTACGTCCTCACAGACAAGAACGTACTCCTATCTACGTTGCCCACAGCGTCCAGCCTAAGTCGCAACACTGCTTCTGTCAGAAATTTGAACAATATGTGCTCCCCGATATTTCTTCGACGCTTTTCCCTTGTGTCTGTATATAAAAGCTGTATTTAAAGCTTTCCCCCATAACATTTCCATATCCAATACATGATCATGGCTCCTACGTTGAATCGGAGCAATGGTAGTTAATGAGTTTGCCTCTCTTTTGGAGAGACGTGCCCCTTTCAACCAGCAGACAACAAAGCCAAAGCCAATTAGGTTATATCAGGACACACTACCATAAAATATTAGAGGTAACAAAGACCCCAAGACATATATATGTAATTGGAGCAATTGGAGACGTTTTATCTTTTGTGTGTTCTCGAACCGTGAACAGCATTTCAGCCGACCGGTCTCGTGCTATACAAGTATAGCCTCGTTTCTACCCCTATCGTTTTCCATTAACGACACTGCCTTCTAACACACGTTGTCTTCTCCAGAGTCATCCAATATGTACTCTAGACCAGCGGTCGGCAACCTATGGCACGCGTGCCACACTTGGCACGCCAAGCAATTTCAAATGGCACGCAGACTCTTCACATGTGATGAATTTGGACTCTTTCACATTCTTCGTGATATGTGATGTTGGCACTCTGAATAATTTGAAACCTTAAGTTGACACACAGTTAGCAAAACGTTGCCGACCCCTGCTCTAGACGTCGGAGTACCAAAGCGATATCTATCCATAACGGAACATCGAAATTGGCATTCCCTCCAACGCATCTGCATTTATGAATGACAAACAGCACATGTGTTAATTTTGGGGCCGCGGTAAAACAGTGATTAGTGTAATAGCTACCTAGTTTAGTAGCGTGATCAGTTGTTCGATTTTCAGTTCAACGAAATATGTTTTACATCACCATAATTCCTTAGGTCTGCCCAATTTTCCGCGAAACATTTATTTTTGATTTCTTTTCTATCATTTGCCATCTGGTATCAATTTCAGCGTGTGTAGTTTGCATAGTAAAAACAGAAAGATATTTGTGGCAAAATCTATGGGATGTTTACAGTTAACAGTATTTCGACTTTTTCGGGGGAATTGGGTCACACAGAAAAATGAAACTCAGATGGTATCACTGGAAATATAGCTTAGAACAACTGTCATAGGTCAGAAGGAGACCACTGGAAACATAGCTTAGAAAAACTGTCATAGGTCAGAAGGAGACCGCTGGAAACATAGCTTAGAAAAACTGTCATAGGTCAGAAGGAGACCACTGGAAACATAGCTTAGAACAACTGTCATAGGTCAGAAGGAGACCACTGGAAACATAGCTTAGAAAAACTGTCATAGGTCAGAAGGAGACCACTGGAAACATAGCTTAGAACAACTGCCATAGATCAGAAGGAGACCACTGGAAACATAATTAGAAAAACTGTCATAGGTCAGAAGGAGACCACTGGAAACATAGCTTAGAAAAACTGTCATAGGTCAGAAGGAGACCACTGGAAACATAGCTTAGAACAACTGCCATAGATCAGAAGGATACCACTGGAAACATAATTAGAAAAACTGTCATAGGTCAGAAGGAGACCACTGGAAACATAGCTTAGAAAAACTGTCATAGGTCAGAAGGAGACCACTGGAAACATAGCTTAGAACAACTGCCATAGATCAGAAGGAGACCACTGGAAACATAGCTTAGAAAAACTGTCATAGGTCAGAAGGAGAACACTGGAAACATAGCTTAGAAAAACTGTCATAGGTCAGAAGGAGACCACTGGAAACATAACTTAGAAAAACTGTCACAGATAAGAAAGGGGTCACTGGAAAGATAGCTAGGAACAACTGTCATAGATAATGTATATGTTATTATACCATACATGACTATAATGTTCTTAAGCTAGAGATAAATAATGTGTTCATTGATGTGAACTGTGTTTTATTTTTAGATATAGCAGAAATTATAGTACTAATGTTCCATTTATTAGTATCACATGTTTTTTTCCATAATTAACAGGAGATTCCACATCCATGCCATCTGTACACAGAGACACATATTCTACTATGTCAACAGAACCACCTGTACAAACAGAGACACAGTCTACTATGTCAACAGAACCATCTGTACAAACAGAGACACTGTCTACTATGTCAACAGAACCACCTGTACAAACAGAGACAGAGTCTTCTATGACAACAGAACCATCTGTACAAACAGAGACAGAGTCTTCTATGACAACAGAACCATCTGTACAAACAGAGACAGAGTCTTCTATGACAACAGAACCATCTGTACAAACACATTCTACTATGTCAACAGAACCACCTGTACACACAGAGACAGAGTCTTCTATTACAACAGAACCATCTGTACAAACACATTCTACTATGTC
This sequence comes from Meghimatium bilineatum, assembly GCA_034231615.1. Classification (NCBI taxonomy): domain Eukaryota; kingdom Metazoa; phylum Mollusca; class Gastropoda; order Stylommatophora; family Philomycidae; genus Meghimatium; species Meghimatium bilineatum. The sequence goes on along the minus strand of CM067320.1, from coordinate 25,940,442 downwards.
AACAGAACCACCTGTACAAACAGAGACAGAGTCTTCTATGACAACAGAACCATCTGTACAAACAGAGACAGAGTCTTCTATGACAACAGAACCATCTGTACAAACAGAGACAGAGTCTTCTATGACAACAGAACCATCTGTACAAACAGAGACAGAGTCTTCTATGACAACAGAACCATCTGTACAAACAGAGACAGAGTCTTCTATGACAACAGAACCATCTGTACAAACACAGTCTACTATGTCAACAGAACCACCTGTACAAACAGAGACAGAGTCTTCTATGACAACAGAACCACCTGTACAAACAGAGACAGAGTCTTCTATGACAACAGAACCATCTGTACAAACACATTCTACTATGTCAACAGAACCACCTGTACAAACAGAGACAGAGTCTACTATGTCAACAGAACCACCTGTACAAACAGAGACAGAGTCTTCTATGACAACAGAACCATCTGTACAAACAGAGACACTGTCTACTATGTCAACAGAACCACCTGTACAAACAGAGACAGAGTCTACTATGTCAACAGAACCACCTGTACAAACAGAGACAGAGTCTTCTATGACAACAGAACCACCTGTACAAACAGAGACAGAGTCTTCTATGACAACAGAACCATCTGTACAAACACAGTCTACTATGTCATCAGAACCACCTGTACAAACAGAGACACAGTCTACTATGTCAACAGAAATTGCGACTTCACCAACACCATCAACTGCAAGTATAAGTTCAAGTAGTGCTACATTAGGCACCATTACAGCGACAGCAACACCAAACACTACCGCACAGACCATACCAGAAAAATCCCCATCTTCTGGTCTTTCTACTGGTGGTAAAGTTGCCATAGGAATCATAATCCCGTTGGTTGTGATTGCTGTGGTTATATTGGGATTATATTTCTACCGCAGGTCAGTGTATATGCAACTATGTTTACAAAAAATGTACTTAACCCTTTGTTACACTGTGTGTTGGGTTGTTTTTTTTTACGACATACCATTTCGACTCAAATATCTTCGACATTTTTGTGTTCACAATTTTAACGGTTATTTCCATTTATAGACATATGTCTTTTGAAGAAGAAGAAGATGCAACGTTCACATTTTTAAGATGATACATGAATTGTATGATATTGTGCATACAATTAAATTTGTAAAAAAAACTTTTCCCCAAAAATTGTGTAAATATATATTTTTTGGTGCATTTTTACATGATATTTTTTTCTTATTTAGTTTCACATTCGTTAATTTTCTAAACGAAATATATAGTATTGACACACTTTAGTTGAAGATAGCATTTAGTTTTTGTAAAAATATGCTCTTTTCTCTCCAAATATCACACTATAGAGAAAAGGGTACCACGCTCATAAAAACATCAATATAAAAATTTACCAATTGTGCTTTACATATTCTGCATATCTGAACCTAATACGTTTGAAATATTCAAAAATCATATTTTTATCATGGGAAACTATGGTGTATTTGAGTCTTTTAATCGATTTTGTTTTTTTCTCCTTGTATTCAATTTGGGTTTGATTGAGAGCTGCATTATCTGTAGTGTTATGACTCTCCCTCGCCGACGTGCGTACTTGGTATTTGTTGTTTGAAATAAATTACTCCCGTCATTCAACCAGCCACAAGGAAGTATAGTACCAGGGCACATCCTCTTGGAAAGTCGAGGGATAGCACAAGCGCCACTGAACATTTGCAGTAGGCGTGGTTATAATTGATCTCCCTGGCATAGTGGTTAAGTTATTTGTCTTATTAATAAAACCGACAATGCAGAACTAAAACGCTCGTAGGAAACATGGAACGTTCTCAGAAGACGACATTCAAACGTAAAAAAACACCAAATTTGGAGCAGTAAGCCAGGGACAAATCTTGCAAACAATGGATTACAGAAATAACAGTCAACGAAAACAAACATATATGAAACACACAAAAAGCCATCACCAGAGAATTCTTCTACCACTGACGCTTCAACGTATGAAGGGGTATAACGCGAAAAGAAAGAAGAGTAAAATATAGGAGTATTTATTTTGACTTTTCCCCCAATCTACATATCATTTCATTTTATTTATTTGATAAGATCTTGGAGCTTTGTTTCTGACTAGTTTCTGTATTGCCATGTTCAGTTCTTGTATGCTGAATTGGCCATTGAACGATGCAATATTGCTCTGATCTCTGTTGTTTTCTTTTCCTTTGCTTGACTTAACATTCTTATAGAAATTGTTAAATGTATATGTTCTTACTGCGTGATGTTACTTCGTTGCCACAAACGTCTAATATGGGTATTAGATTGGTCTTTGTATTTTTTTCCCTTCGATATTATGCAAGTCGCCAAGCTATATAGATTTAGTTTGTTACATTTTTCTCTCCTAGTTTTCCATTTGTTTTTCGTTGTCATAGATCTTGCCTTTGCTTGCCCATATGTTGCATTCTGCTTTATTTAAGGGGGGAGGCTGTTTTTTAGCCTTATTTTTTTGCATTTCTCCTCTTTTTAACTGTTTCAGCCAGTTCGGGTGCCCAATAATGTATACTATTTCTTGATCTTTCCTCTTGGGATACACTTTTTAGCCGCTGCTAGAATTATGGTGCAGTTATTATTGTATGTTGCATTCATGTTGGACTTTCTGCTCTGTATTCTGCATCCCCATGTATTCTACTAACTTCAGTGAACCCATCATCAGTTAATTGGCTGTATCTGGTCCAGTTGAATTTCTTAAAATTCCAAGATGGTTTTTTCCCGATCTGTGGCAAATGTAGTGTGAAAATAATTGTTAAGATTGGCTTGCGGTCCTCCAAGATTTTCATAACGCTTTTTTCCGTCAGCTGTCAGCTGAAACAAGTGGCAGATCGGATCGACTGGTCGAACTCTGTGCCATGTGTAAGAGTGTTAGTGAAGTCTCAAAGGTCTGTAATAAGATTAGGTCGGCATTGCTGCACATGTCTTAGATCTCTAGTCATCTATTGTGAAAATGTTTGTAGCCATGTATTGGATTGTGTGCGTTAAAATCGCCAACAATGATGGTTCTCTTTATTGTGTGCGTTAAAATCGCCAACAATGATGGTTCTCTTTATTATGTGCGTTAAAATCGCCAACAATGATGGTTCTCTTTATTGTGTGCGGTAAAATCGCCAACAATGATGGTTCTCTTTATTGTATGCATTAAAATCGCCAACAATGATGGTTCTATTTATTGTGGGTTCAGATTCTAGCAAACATGTGGATGATGTTGGGGGACAGTAAATATTGTGCAGTGTGTGTCAGGTGTCATTTTTGTTCAGCACTGCTATTCTCTGGTAGTCTTCTTCAGGACTGTTGGTTACTGTGACCTGGACATTATTTCTAATTACTGTCATAATGCCATGGCACTTCAGACATTTACATGTATACTGTGTGCAGCCTTGGTGTTGATTTTTCGCGAGGAGCAGGAGAATGACTTCTTATGCGTGGTCTTGGTAACCGAGGTGACGCCTGAGATGGTAGCGTAGATTTTGTCTCAATGACATTGTGAATTTGGTTGTTTGCAGCAAGAGACAGCTTTCTCCGGTCAAGATCCTTCATGTTTCGTTCATCCCTAAAATACCAGTTCAAACTAGTCTTCTTGAACATTTATTCAATGTTACGCTATACACTGACGTGTATAAGATTAATGTAAATTTAAAATTATAAAATTTAGTTTTTTATCGGTGAATGCCCAACTGGAATTATTATATAAGGTACTATAATAAAAAAGGTAATGATAATAATAATAATACAATTTTTAACTAATTAGGTTTTAATAGTGCAACATTGGAACCATCAGTACAAAAACTCAGCCAAACAGTTTTATCTGCAGCCATCTGTACGACTGTGAAAACATCATACCTGGACAATATCTTCGTGTTGTCAATTCAATATTTTATGTATTACCTCTTCTCCTATCACTTTCAACTTCTGCAGGATACATTAATTTTTGTCAGTGAATGGTGCCTTACTACATGTCCAATACTCACACGTTTTACAACTGTTAACATGGATTTCTACTGACCCGCAAACTGGGTTATTTTGTCTCAGACAAATATGTAGAGAAGGCACACCTAGAGGCCGACCACGAAAACGATGGACCACTGAAATAAAAGAGGGACAAAGTCCACAATATTCTCAGCACACAAAAGGGCCGTCTCCAAAAAAACTCTTATACCCCTGACGCCGAAAGGCAACAAAGTTTTAGCAAATAGATAGATAGACGTTTTCAAAACATTTATTAAACAGACGTTCATAACACTTATTTTCAAATGCATGAATCTTTCATTTCAGTGAAAATCAAGCTCTCATATCAAATATTAAAGAAAATATTGTACTAGTGATTTGTAGGATATAGCTTAACCTTGACGAACATATTGATTTACTTGACTTACTTTGATTTACTTGATTTACTTGATTTACTTGATTTACTTTTTCATATCACGTTTAACCTTGCCAGGGTAGGTAAACTCTATAGAGGTGGTACTTTAACAGGTTAGAACCTGTTCGGACAAAAACTTGACGACACTATGACGTCTGATGCATAAAATGCCATCCAATACTTAAATTACCGTAACTTACATTCTTCGGGGACAAAATAATTATAACTGAAACAAACATCATTGACATGTACCGCTCTAAGACAATGGCAACACCTTCAGAATTTTAAATATTTAATAACACCATAATAGTAGGGACCAAGTGCCCAGAGATAACTCGATACTCTTTACATCACGAAAGTCATGGTGGCTGGATTACCAGAGTTACGACCTCCACTACTTTGTATAGTAGTTAAGCTCTGTTATAACCACACTAGATTAACATCCGCTGTTGAAGATAGGTAGGTAGGTAGTTAATGAGTTTGCCTCCCCGTGCCTCTTTCAACCAGCGGACCATTTAGGTTATATCAGGACACACTATCATAAAATATTAGAGGCAACAAACGTCCGTGTGTTGCCGAGGCCCGAAAGGGGAGCAAAGAATAGCAACACTGTTTACCTCCCGTGCGTGTCGTAAGAGGCGACTAAGGAGGTTATGGGATAGAGTTGGCTGTCCCATCTCATATAGGGTCAGTGACCCAAAACCAAAGCCATACTGACGTCGGATGTGTCATTCCGAAAGGCGCATATATCGAAGCAATGCTGTAAACAATGACACAACGCATTACGTTCTCCGGACTACATCCTGCTAATCTGCAGGAGTTTGAGAACGAAAGCAGAAGAAGAAGAAGAAGAAGAAGTGGCAACAAAAACCCCAAAAAGAAATCATAAAGACTAGGTAGTACACTTATGTTGAAGATAGCGCATCTTACCATAATATTTATATAATTATTTTTAAACAGAAAAACGACAACAAAAAGTTCGGATTAGTAAGGGATATAATAATGAAAATGTTTCACATATGTTTGACTTACTAACATTTGCTGATTGTTTCCCTTATCTCCAGATACAGATTGGGTGGCGCAAGCTTTAAGAGTATCATACAGGAAAGCGTCCGATACAGGACTTACACCAACGACTCCTACACAGATGACGAGGTAACAGTGGGTAATAGTTGGAGGAAGCTCTCGAACTCATAATGTTTGGCGGACTATCTGCGCACTCTGTTAACTTTAGTTGAGCTAGGTCTGTAGAAATATAATCATATACATATTGTAATGTTAAGCGTAGCTATGAAGATTTATTGAACAAAATATTAGAAAGTGACAGATAAGATTCGATCTTTGCACTTTCAGCAGACACCATTTTGTCTCGCAACTTGAGCCAGAATGCTTATTAAGTCAATTTCTTTTCTGAAAACAAAGTGAGATTTTGAGTAAGTCATGTGTATTCTTTTGCCACGATGAAATATGAACTGGTTGCTCGGAAAACAAACACAGAAGTACGCACACTGTGTATATAACCTCGGAGGATGAGGTGGCAGGATCACCTGAGCTGTAAGGATTTCTATAATCGTTATAAACTTTGAAATATTCAAATTGGAACCACATTCAGAGCTTAAAGGGTGCGTACCTCACCACTATCTATCTATCTATCTATCTATCTATCTATCTATCTATCTATCTATCTATCTATCTATCTATCTATCTATCTATCTATCTATCTATCTATCTATCTATCTATCTATCTATCTATCTAATCTATCTAATCTATCTAATCTATCTTATCTATCTTATCTATCTTATCTATCTATCTATCTATCAATCTATCTGTACGCGGTAGCATGTATTTGCTATGCGGCGTCAGGGGTGGATGAGTCCTCTGGAGATGGCCTTCATGTGTGCTGTTTGTAAGCTTGTTTCTTGTGCTTCTTTGATTTCTCCGATCTACCTTTTACATGGTCTGACTCTGGCTTTATAGCCATGATGTCTATGTGTCATGGCCACCTGTGGCATGCTATCTGTTGGTAGTCTAGAAGCGTGTGAAAACCACTTGATCTGCTGTCTCTTGATGTGTTCTAATACTGGTATTGTTTTAGTTATCTGTCTGATCGTTTCTAATTCTATCTCATAATGACACTCCGAGTATTCTTCGTAGACATATCATTTCTGCTGCCACTATTTTTCTTTTGTCTTATGCTGTCATTGTCCCAGTTAGGCACTGGCAGCACAGCGATAGAATAATAATAGTCTTATATAATGCTACTTTAGTGTCTATGTTTACATTTTTGTTCTTGAAAATACATGTCATCTGTCCTAGGATCTGGTATGTTATGTTGCATCTATTTTGTATATCTGTACTGGTTTTCCCTTCCCTCGATATAATGCTTCCTAAGTAAGTGAACTCATTTACCTGTTTAAGGTGTTTATCATAAATGGAGATAGTGATATTTCTTTCTTTCTTTGCTATTGCCATTATTTTGGTCTTTTCAATATTAATCTTCATGTTGAATTTTTGACATGTTGTGTGGAGTTTGTTCATATGTTCTTGTAATTGTTCTTCTGATGTCGCTGTCGATATATGTTTTAAAAAGTAGAGTAGATAGGACACACCCCTGACTAACGCCTGATTGAATTTGGAACTTGTTGGACACTCCTGCATGTGTTCTTACTTCACATTGGCTATTAGCATAAATGCCCTTGCATATATTGATTAAATGTTCTTGTACTCCTTATATTGATAGTGTTTTACATTGGGTACCTCATCAAAAGAGGTACACATTAAATGACCAAATGACAAGGTATGAAAATACAGTCTCATGATACCACACCATTTTGCATAAGCTGCACGTGAAATGTGTGTGTCTTGATATGTTTTGATCTACTGGTCCACATTCTATGGTAGCTATAATTGTGTGTGTGTGTGTGTGTTTCGCTGTTTCAATAGACTGGTTCACATTCCGTAGTACCTATAATTATGTGTATGTTTCTGTGGTTGTCTTTTATTCTACTGGTCTACATTCCATCGTAGCTATAATTTTGTGTTTGTGTGTGATTCTGTTGTTGTACTTTGATATTACTGGTCCACATTGTATAGTGGCTATAATTGTGTGTGTCTTTCAGTGTCTTGATCTACTGATCCACATTGTATAGTGGCTATAATTATGTGTGTCTTTCTGTGTCTTGATCTACTGGTCCACATTGTATAGTGGATAGAAAATGAAAACGACCAAGCTGCTTTCTTAAAACAGAACATGCTTTTAGTGACTCGAATTGGCTAATCTAGTGAACGTATTCACTGAAGTTGCGGGGCAAATTGCTCCACAGAGAATGGACCAGGGTCTCGTCTATCACCTTCTAACTGTTCTGCTGTAAAGCGACCATTAATTGACCCTTTTCTCCGACATTAAAATAACACAAATCATCACTCACGAGTCATCACTCAGAAATTATCACTCGTGATGTCTCATTCACATACATATACAGCGGAATGCCATACATATACAGCGGAATCCCTTTATAGCGCACTATTTTATAACACAATTTCTTATTATGAACAAGGCATTTGAAAATCCCCAATTAATGTATTCGTTATCCCATATAGCGAAGTTTGCTTATTAATTATTAAATACATATTTTGTTGATCCGGGCCAGTTTGTGATAATGGCATTTCACTGTATATTTATTACAGTTCCAAGTTACATATTTCTCCATAATCGCTATCTTGTTGACAATTGCAACCTTAAGGGCTTACCACTCTGCAGACACTTTTAAGTTGGCTGTAAGCTGGTGTATGCCTAGTATTAAAACCATATGCTTTGCGCTAAGGGTCTGCTCACCAGTGTTGCTATTTAGATGCTTTTCGCACAGGATTCTGTGCTTTTCTAGTCATCTGGTGCCAATTTTGTGTAAATATTGATTAAAGCTTTTAAAACGTAAGTACACCCCTGTTAACCGTCTTTTTAAAAATGTGGTGCTTTTAAAAGTCCTGCTTTTTTAGTGCTTTTCTTTATTTTATGACGCTTTTTATTTCTTTTAGCTTGTCCAAATATATTTTAAGAACATTAAAATGTTACACAGTGCGTAACTAGAGAAGGTAAGTTGTCAAAGTGCTTAATGCTTTACCATGTAAAAATGTAGCGATATTTTGAAGCATACAACTATTACCATAATCTTGTATTTACAATAGAGTTAAACCATAGTGTTTAAATGTTACTGCCATCGTTCGATGGAACACGGACTTTCGTTACAGCATATTCGTTATGACAGCACCATCATTTAATTTACCATTAGTATAATTTCATTATGATAGTTTCATTATATGTAGGCATATATATATATATATATATATATATATATATATATATATATATGTATATATATTAACGGTTCAAAGGAAGTAGAGGATTGACTTCAATGTACTCGGTTTCCCATATGTGCTCCGTCACTCTCAACGAAGCCGCACCACGCCGCCTGCCGAGAGTACCACTTATAGCACGTAACTTCGTAGCTTCACTCGATAATCCATAGGGATCTCTGAAAAAAATCCAACTTGTACACAAGTCGATACGAGCCGGATTCGAACCCATGACTTCATCAACTCAAGGTGGACAGCTTAACCCTTAACCAATACGCTAAAGATATTCCTATATATATATATATATATATATATATATATATATATATATATATGATAATGACACCTTTTTTTCGTGTCAAACATACAATAAAGGGATTGACATATGCTATCAGAACTGAACATCATTATAAGTTGTTCACGGACCAACATTCTGACCCATAGGAGAGTCTCTGCAAAACAAACTGGTGAACCCACAACGATCTAAAACAAACCACATTATAGATTACCAATATCATAGCAGATGTATATAATTGATAGCATCAGAAGAAGATTCATCATCACCATCAGGTGACATGCCATGGCGTAGGCGGTCATGGCTCTCCACAGCTCTCTGTCCACAGTATTATGTATCAAAGTCGTTGTTGCTTCCTTGCCGTGCCAGGTTGTCAAACTGTCTAATATTTTCTCACGTTGTCACCCTCTGTCTCTGGTGCCTTCAATCTTGCCTGTTGTGATTATGTTCTCTAAACCTGCCTGTCTCATGAAGTGGCCAAAAAAAATAAGATTTTCTTTTTCTTATATTCTTGATTAAGGTCTGTTTCGCATTTAACTCTTTTAATACCTCTACATTAGTTTTTCTGGCAGTCCATGGTATTCTGAGTATTCTTCTGTAGAACCACATCTCTGTTGCCTCTAATTTCCCACTTTTCAATTTGTTTATTGTCCAAGACTCGCACCCATATGTTAGTATGTTAGTATAGGGGTAATATAGCACTGCAGAACTCTCTTTCTTATTAGAAGAAGATTATGGGTTGAAAACAATGTTTGTCAACCAACAGAGAATTGGAACTATTAGTTATTTTGTCATTGCGGATATACACCTTCTTCTGCTTTCATTCTTAAACTCCTGCAGATTGGCAGGATGTAGTCCAAAGAACAAAATGCATTATATCATAGTTTACAGCTTGTCTGCGATATCTACCCCTTATGGCCGGACATATCCGACTTCAACAGGGATTCTGAGCCACTCTAGCCCAACCGAGACGGGATAGCCAACTCCACCCCATATCCTACTTTTCGAACATTTACGACAAGAATGGAAGGTTACCATAGTTGCGGATATACTTGGGGGAAGGGGGTGAGATCTGACCACAGATGGACATGTCCTGTGTGCGATGATAATAATATATTGACTAATAAACCAACCATCCAACTAATTAACAAACTAACTATGGCATATATAATTCATGTTGGTGGCAATGAAAATGTATTTTTCAAGTTGTGCAATGGAGATGTATTCTTCAAATGGTGCAATGGAAATGTATTCTTCAAATGGTGCAATTGAGATGTATTCTTCAGATGGTGCAATGGAGATGTATTTTTCAAATGGTGCAATGGAGATGTATTCTTCAAATATGCAATGGAGATGTATTCTTAAAATGGTGCAATGGAGATGTATTCTTCAAATGGTGCAATGGAGATGTATTCTTCAAATGGTGCAATTAAAATGTATTTTTTCAAATGGTGCAATGGAGATGTATTCTTCAAATGGTGCAATGGAGATGTATTCTTCAAATGTGCAATGGAGATGTATTCTTAAAATGGTGCAATGGAGATGTATTCTTCAAATGGTGCAATGGAGATGTATTCTTCAAATGGTGCAATTAAAATGTATTCTTCAAATGGTGCAATGGAGATGTTTTCTTCAAATGGTGCAATGGAGATTTTTGAACTTTACATTTTAATCATGAACATGTAAACTTTACAATCTTATAAGGACATTTAAACTTAACAATCTTACCATGAACATTTAAACTTCACAATGGTGAAATGAACATAATCTTCACAATATAAGACAATTGTACATTGTACATACACTTTACAATATAAGGGGAAAATGGTAGGCCTACTGTAGATATATGAATTTTACAATATACTGAGACAGTGGATACTTGTATAAACGTCACAATATAAAGATACAATAGTAACAGTGGATACACCTCGTATAAACTTCACAGCGGTACAGTGGGCATACAAACTTCACAGCGGTACAGTGGGCATACAAACTTCACAGCGGTACAGTGGGCATACAAACTTCACAGCGGTACAGTGGGCATACAAACTTCACACTATAATGCGCCATTTCTATAATCAACATATATTCTTCACAATGTAAGGAGACAATGTTACAATAGACCAATAACCTCCCCCCCCCTCCCTTTCCTTTAGAAAATCGAAACATGGCTCTTTTAGTACGAGGAACCTGATGAAAATTCCCGCCGAAGACGGATGTGTTGGGACATTGGCGCAAATAAAACGGCAACACAACGCATTTCCATTCTCTGGACTACATTCAACTGGAAATCGTGTAACAGTGTCCTGTTACAAGAAATATCCAGCGGGAGTTTGAGAACGAACGCTGAATAAGAAGATCAAAATTCAGGTAAAAAACACCAGCCAAATAGCGATTTTTATAAAAAGATCAAATTATTCGATATGACACGTGAAAAAACACGATTAACCTTTTTAGGTAACCCCCCCCCCACCTTATCTGATTATGTCTACATCTACTGCCCTGCGTTCATTGCATACAAACATAACTAATGTTTGTACTCTTGTGTAGAAGTTTAATACAAACATAACTAATGTTTGTACTCTTGTGTAGAAGTTTAATACAAACATAACTAATGTTTGTACTCTTGTGTAGAAGTTTATTTGGATATCAATTTCAAATAGGAAAGAGTTACTCATAATGTGTTAGAAACCGTTTTCTTGATGAAATGATAAGTAGACTTGACCTATGAAATGATAAGTAGACTTGACCTATGAAATGATAAGTAGACTTGACCTATGAAATGATAAGTAGACTTGACCTATGAAATGATAAGTAGACTTGACCTATGAAATGATAAGTAGACTTGACCTATGAAATGATAAGTAGACTTGACCTATGAAATGATAAGTAGACTTGACCTATGAAAACACTTATGATGCCTATTAATTTTGTTTAAATATTCACTTTCAGGGCAACCTCATTGCGGATGACTAATGCTGCATGTGCAATGAAAATATTGTGCCTTCAGACAGGAAAACAAAATTGATTTGATATAAGCAACGTCATCAGAAGTCCAAATTACACGTATATCGCGTGTGTAACTCAGGTCTAGAATTATATCAAATGTCAAGGTCAGCTTATCGCTTCATGTCAGACTCGTTAAAATAGATGTGCTGGATTCTGATTGAGGTCTAGAACTTTATCAAATGTCAAGTCAACTTATCGCTGCATGTCAGACTCGTCAAAATAGATGTGCTGGATTCTGATTGAGGTCTAGAACTTTATCAAATGTCAAGTCAACTTATCGCTGCATGTCAGACTTGACAAGACAGATGTGCATGATTCTGATTGAGGTCTAGAACTTTATCAAATGTCAAGTCAACTTATCGCTGCATGTCAGACTTGACAAGACAGATGTGCATGATTCTGATTGAGTTATAGAACTTTATCAAATGTCAAGTCAACTTATCGTTGTATGTCAGACATGACAAGACAGATGTGCAGGATTATGTCTTTTAATTGGATAACTTGTTATTGTTTTTATCATGTCATCAGAATATTTTTTTCACAGCAGATGGAGAACGTTTTAAAAGTAGTTTCATTGTTGATTTCATTTTCTTAATTCTAAAAAAGTACTTGTCATGGCGAGGTATGTTATTGTAAAAGTTCCTCTCATGGTGAGGTATGTTATAAGTTCCTCTCATGGTGAGGTATGTTATAAGTTCCTCTCATGGTGAGGTATGTTATAATTTCCTCTCATGGTGAGGTATGTTATAATTTCCTCTCATGGTGAGGTATGTTATAATTTCCTCTCATGGTGAGGTATGTTATTTTATAATTTCCTCTCATGGTGAGGTATGCTATTTTATAATTTCCTCTCATGGTGAGGTATGTTATAAGTTTCTCTCATGGTGAGGTATGTTATTTTATAAATTCCTCTCATGGTGAGGTATGTTATACGTTCCTCTCATGGTGAGGTATGTTATAATTTCCTCTCATGGTGAGGTATGTTATATATTCCTCTCATGGTGAGGTATGTTATAATTTCCTCTCTTGGTGAGGTATGTTATAATTTCCTCTCATGGTGAGGTATGTTATTTTATAAATTCCTCTCATGGTGAGGTATGTTATAAGTTCCTCTCATGGTGAGGTATGTTATAAGTTCCTCTCATGGTGAGGTATGCTATTTTCAGCTGCTGAATTCAGCCCTATTTGGTTATATAACAGATTTTTACTATAAAAAAGAACGGAGATTGTTATTCCGTCTTCAACCTCAACCTCCAGGACATAATTATTATTGTACCTATGTACGTCCCTCTCCAGATTTAGTTTCGCAGACTTGTCCCACCAGTTGGCTGACCTTTGATTATCCAATGCTATCAAATCAGTTGGATAAACCAAGAAGAGCACGTATTTCGTAGGACTTATCAGGAGAAGGATTTGGTTCATGCTTATACTGTAAATGATATAAACGCGTGTTAGTATCTGTTACTAAGATATCTTCTTCTTCTTCTTCTGCGTTCGTTCTCAAACTCCTGCAGATCAGCAGGATGTAGTCCGGAGAACGGAATGCGTTGTGTCATGGTTTACAGAATTGTTGCGATATCTGCGCCTTTGGGCCTGACACATCCGACTTAAGCATGACTTTGGGTCACTGGCCCTATATGGGATGGGACAACCAACTCCATCCAATAACCTCCTTAGTCGCCTTTTACGACATGCGTGGAAATTAAACAGTGGTGCTATTCTTTGCTCCCCTTTCGGGCCCTGGTAACACACGGGCGTTACTAAGATATAAGACCGATGTGTTAGTGCATTACATAATTACTGTGTTAGCGGACCGACATGAACAACTGTTTACAATCGTGAGATTTCGTAAAACTCCGGCGATGATGATGATGATATCCCTCCTTCGCAAGCGACGATGAGCATGGCATTAAATAACTATAAAATGTAGTGAACAAGTAGAGAAAAAAAATACATTTGTGATTATCTAATTTGGTTTGGGTTTGTGAGTTCGTAGATGCCTGATGAGTTCGTAGATTCCCGATGAGTTCATAGATGCCCGATGAGTCAGTAGATGCCCGATGAGTCCGATTCGTCCGGGAAAGTCCCATTGCAGTGCAAGGAGGAGTGCAGAGAGTCCCGAGTAGGAGAGTTTTCGGATTTGTCATTCCGCTTCCGTCGCTTGTAAATTTCCCCACAGTGTTTTCTCTTTTTCAAATTTAGTAATGCCAGCAGTGATCGGGTGTGACAAGCTGAACGATCAACGGCTGTAGTCTCACAGAAGCTAGAATTTATGCTGCAGTGTTTGAGAGAGAGTTCTTTAGGTGATCCTTAAAGCGCTTTTTCTGCTCTTCGCCTGAACGTTTATTATCACACAACTCCCCATATAATTATCTCTTTGGAAGGCGCTTGTCTGGCATACGGACGATGTGGCTAGTCTAGCGGAGTTGGGACTTAGTGAGCAGGGCACGGATGCTTTGCATATGGGACTTTTGAAGGATTACAGTGTTAGTTACTCGATCCTGCCAACGAACTCCCATGAGGTTTCTTAGGCGCATAAAATATTCCGGTGGTACAGGCACGTGATGAGACATTGCTCGATGAGGTGCTCTTCTAGGTACGATGGAGTGCGGATGTGTTATAAGAAGACGATGTGGTCAGAATAAGACATGGCTGGATAATATAAAAGATTGAACGTGGTGTGGAGTTTCTAAACTCATCAGGACGGTAGAGGTTAGAGATGCGTGGATATCTTTCTGCACAAAATGTCTACCCTTACAACCCTGATGGGTTATAGGTATTATTATTATTATTATTATTATTATTATTATTATTATTATTATTATTATTATTATTATTATTATTATTATTATTATTATTATATTTTAGCACATCAACTGCCAAATTGATAATTAAGCTTTGGTCAAAATAATTTATTGCAAACTTTTTTTACCCAGGAATTGTATATACAAATAAAATAGCACTTACGTAGAACACAAATTGTTAATGTTGAACTTGAATACAATAGACAGACTATCACTAAGACGAAGGGGCAATACGGTGTAAACAAGTAAACATACAAATTTAAGTACGCAAGAAATTTTCAACGTATCGAACCGTTAGGTCTTTCTCAAGAATATATAAAAACAAACAGTGAAAAAATCAATATTACCACGACAAAGGCACTAGAGACACAATTGACATCTAAACAATTCGAAGTTCAAGGTGAGAATGACGTACGTGTAAACATGCAGTCATGGAAGTAGGTTTCTTGAAAAGGGGACGGGATATGCGAACAGAAATAACAAATTATTATCCAAAACAACATGGACAGTAATACAGTGAGCACCACACCAACACAAATTTAAACAAATAAATGTTTGGAGTTAAGTCCAAAAGGCTTGAGGGTACCAAACTCCAAAATAAATCAATTTTCAAGAGCGTGCTTAGATCTGTCATCCGTGGTGCAGGGTTTGAGGGCCTTGATGTCAAGGGCATCATAATGACCATCACCATTGGAATTAATGGCGACATGGGTCAATTATCTGTGTTTTATGGCATGAAGATGCCTACAGAAGTGGTCACTCAATCGTAATTTTTGGCTACATGTTACCTTAAATTTGATTATAATACATGTTACCTTAAATTTGATTATAATACATGTTACCTTAAATTTGATTATAATACATGTTACCTTAAATTTGATTATAATACATGTTACCTTAAATTTGATTATAATACATGTTATTAATCTAGCCCTTAAAAAACAGTCAAGATTTCATTTCTTCTATGACTGTATTAAAATAGTCTTCATTTTCATCTTCAGTCAGAAGTTAAGTTCACGACAACAACAACCTTTCTCCCATGTGCTCCCGGGGTCGTAAGCATTGAAAAAAAAACAGCAACACTGTGACATGCCACGCATTTTGTAAGAGACAACTAAGGAGGTTTGGGGTACAATTGGATGTGCTACTCAGTGGTCAATGTTGCCCACAAGTCATGCTGAAGTCTGATGTGTACGAACAGAAGACGAAAATATCACCTTTACTTAGCCAAGCTGTAAACCACAACACAACTCATTCTGTTCTCTGGACTACACCCTCATAATCAACAGGAGTTTGAGAAAGAGCACAGAAGAAGAAGATAATACCACTTAAGATATCATTAAGTGATCTCAATTTTATTGTCATTATCTTCATCAACTACTTGTACTGGCATCATCTCTTATTTTATTCGCCGCCATCATTACTAAGTTATTCCAACTAATATAATCATTACTAAGTTATTCTAACTAATATAATAGTTATTCTATTATTTCACTGCCTGTATCCAGGTTTTGGTGCTACCAGTATCATTGTCATTACTGACATCATCATGAAATGCCACTTTCTCAAAAATAGCATCATTATCTTAAAACACAACCACTTTTAATATTACCACTATTATCAACATAAATAATCACATATAGTGAAATCAAATAACTAAAAACTACTTCCATTTAAATAACTATTTTTGGGTCAAAGGTCATGAGCCTATGTACCGCTGGATCAGCAATAAACCAGCTAACCAAATAACCATTCCAATACCAATCACCAATCATTACCATCTAAATCACCATCCCAATGATAATCACCACTCATTACTATCTAAATAACCATTCCAATGTTAACCACTTATTTGTATGTCTGAAGATTATATCATTGTTTCATGAAATTCACATTCGTTCTTGTGTTTGTCTGAAGATTATATCATTGTTTGATGAACTCTATCCCCTCATGTACATGACTGAGGATTATCATTGTTTCACATACTATATCTCCTCATGTTTGTGTCTGAGGATTATATCCCCTTTTCATGAACTGCATCCAGTCATGTGTAGACCTGTGTCTGAGGATTATATCATTGTTTCAAGCGCAAGAAGCGGAAGGACAAATCCGTACATTCTCCTACCCCGAACCTTCAACACTCCTGCATGCACCGCAATAGAACGTTCCATGCACGAATCGGACCAAATTAATTAATTACCAATTTGAATTATATATATATATATATACTGATTTTTCTGATGTCACCTTTTAACTGAAACAGCTGTCGTTTTCTTTGTTAACTATAGCCAGATTGTTTTCTCACAATAAACAATATATTCACATATTAGTAACATACACATATTGGTAGCATACACATATTAGTAACAAAAACATATTGTAACATACACATATTAGTAACATACACATTTTAGTAACATACACATACCTAAAATATAGGGTTTAGTTTAAGTTACAAAAAAGGATAGCAGTTATGGTCACTTCACAGCACATGATGCCACCAAATTAATCAGCAACACCACACACGAAGTCATCAGAATAGCACATAAAATCATCAATATAACAGCTCAAATAATTACAAATATTTGCATAAGAAGTAATAAATATAACGGATAAAATCAAATTTACACATGAAATCATCAATATAACACATGCAGTCATAAATATAAAAGATAAAGCCATCAGTATAACAGATGAAGTCATCTGTTTAATATATAAAATTCTTGTTATTGTCCATCATCATCTGCATACCACATGATGTCATCAATATAACAGATCTAGACATGAATATAATCCATTGCTTCCTCAATATAACAGATCAAGACATGAATATAATCCATTGCTTCCTCAATATAGCACATGAAATAACCAATGTATCACATGAAATGATTAATAAAGTGAAATGAAATCTTTAATATGGCACATCAAGCAATCAATGTATCACATAAAAACATGAAAATGGCACATGAAGTCACCATTATATCACATTAGGCTAACTGTGTAACCTGACATCAGCAATATAGCACATGAAACCATTAATATAGAACATAGTCATAAATTAGCACATAAAGTACAAATATATAAAACGATATAATCAATATTGCTCAAGTAGCCATGGATATAGCACACGCATTCAAATAGCACAATAAGTCATTAGTATAGTATATTAAGATATCTGTAACATATGAAGTTAGTTTTATGACATGGAATCATCGATACATAATTTAATGTTATCAATATAAGACATACATCTTCATTATAGCACATTAAATCATCCACATAGCATTCATCAAGTCATCAATGTATATTACTAAGTATATCAAATATCAACATAAGACTGTTATACGAAGTCACAATTATTATGTACATAGTATCCTGTCTTTACTACTGCATTGGAAAACTAGGTTGGTTGGTTGGTCGCTGATCCAGCGGTCCATGGGCTCATGCCCTTTGACCCAATGCCATTGTGTGATATATGCATGTGTTTGTGAGTTGTTGTTTTGTTCCATATAATGTGTTCCATTTATCTGGCCCTGGAGAAAACTAGGTAGAATCATCGTTTATATAATATGTATTCTTTTATACAGTATTACTACAAGAAAACTGATATTGTCAGCAATGTTGCCAATCTAGACAAAAAGGGCACAAATTGCGTTTAAAAATAACACAGGAGATACGCATGAAATATTTACACAAACTAAAATGAAATGCGTTAACTAGATTCAATGCGTTATAATAGTAGTGGAGTTCATTCGTCAATACATGCAGTCATTCACAGCAGGGGCTATATGTGCCCAAGAGGCCAAGGATACCTGCAGGAGGACCACATATAAAACACATGAACTTAAGGGAGAGGCACAGGACGCAGTTATGGCAAAATTATTGTGATATACATTAATTATAGAAACATTTAGTGTGATATACATCAATTATAGAAACATTTAGTGTGATATACATCAATTATTGAAACATTTAGTGCGATATACGTAACTTAACCTTGAAAAACCAAACCAAGTTATGTGGAAAGTAGATGTCCTTGTTTTGTATGTCCATAGTTAACAATTAGAATAAAATGCACGTGCTTCTACGGTTTAAAAAAGGTTGAGAACCGATCATTTAGAGGTTGAGAATTGGTCGAAAAAAAATATTGAGAACCGGTCAAAACAGTGGGATAGTGACAAAAGTTACAATTGACAAAGAAAAAAAGTGACAAAGTGAACGTCTAATTTACAATATGTTTATGTTGGTTATGTAATTATGTTTGTATTTCCACATTAACCTGTCAAATATGCAAAGTGATTTGAAGTGTTCATATTTGTAAACATGCATGATCATGTTTCAATTCTAATGTTTAAATCTCACAATCTGAGATATGCAACGTTTTTGTTTAGTAACAACTTACTCGCGATTACTAAATCTGTATGCGAACAATAATTGTGTATACATCATCATCATCAGATGCCATGCCATGGCGTAGGCGGTCATGGCTCTCCACGGCTCTCTGTCCACAGTATTATGTATCAAAGTCGTTGTTGTTTCCTTGCCGTGCCAGGTTGTCAAACTGTCTAATATTTTCTCACGTTGTCGCCCTCTGTCTCTGTTGCCTTCAATTTTGCCTGTTGTGATTATGTTCTCTAAATCTGCCTGTTTCATGAAGTGGCCAAAAAAAAGAAGATTGCCTTTTTCTTATATTGTTGATTAAGGTCCGTTTCGCATTTGACTCTTTCAACACATCTACATTGGTTTTTCTGGCAGTCCATGGTATTCTCAGCATTCTTCTGTATAACAACATCTCTGTTGCCTCTAATTTCCCACTTTTCAGTTTTGTGTATACATAGGAAGTCCATATGACGAGTCATTTAAAATATACCTCCTGTGGACGCTGCTTTCAAACACGGACGTCTAATCTGGTTTTATCAGATCTTATGTCCATTAAAAATAAACTGAGGTCGCTGCTCAGGTAATCTTGTCATCGCGACCTCCGGTATATAAGTGCATAATTTTAACTGTTCTCGCGGATATTTAATCTGTCACACATGACATGCTGCATTAATCTTATTCTTCTGCGTTCGTTCTCAAACTCCTGCAGATTAGCAGGATGTAGTCCGGAGAACGGAATGCGGTGTGTCATGGTTTACAGCATTGCGGCGATATCTGCGCCTTTCGACCTGACACAGGCTTTAGTCGCCTTTTATGACATGCGTTGTAGGTAAACACTGTTGCTATTCTTTGCTCCCCTTTCGGGCATCGACAACACACGGGCGATTAATCTTATTTATACATGATGTTTATAAAGTAGCTATGCCCACATTTACTTACAGTTCTGGTGGCACTACATTAAATACTTTGTAAATATGTAGTGTACATTTATGTGATATCATTGACACTACAACATTTATGGAAAAAACAAACAATTCCTGCTCGTGTGAATGGCGTATTGAGTAAATTAATCTTAGCATAATGAAATTAATTCTTGGTCAGCGACTAAATATTAACTCTTACAGCTAACAGTAATCTGCTGAGTCACTCTGTACAGTGGAGCGTGAAAATACACAACTTTAAATGACGTCATATTGAGCAAATGTTTAAATGTTTAAATTATAATTCAGTATACTGCAACGTTATATACACACGATACTAACTTCTTCTTCTTTCCTTCCTCTTTTACCCTTTACGGGTGTCGAGGGAGATACAATGATTTGTTCTCGCTTTTCTGGCAGCTTCAGATAATGTTATTTGGTGTTCGTGTAATGTCTCTTTCAGGTTGTCGATCCAGCGTACTCTAGGTCTACCCTAGATACTAACTTAGTGTATTAATTCCACTCTCCGCTGAAGAAGGATATGTGACGGATAATTGTCGCAAATAAAACGACGACACAACGCATATACATTCTCTGGACTACATCCTGCTGGAAATCTAGAAGGAACATGGTCCTGCTACAAGGGAGATCCAGCGGGAGTGTGAGAATGAACGCTGAAGAAGAATTCCAGTCAAGTTTAACTGTCATATGTGTATGTGTTCTTTCCCTTTACGCGACGAGGAAAGAGTTTTTCTTATTTTGTGTTGTAGTTAACATACAAATCAAAATATGGCCCTTTCTACAACTCATGCTTCAGGTACTTTACAACTGGGTAGACCGGAAGAGCGGTCGTGTCATGCGAGAAAACACAACCATGATTTTTTTGTCTTAACGTGTCTTCGAACCAGACAAGTTCAATATCAGCTAGGCTACCGCGCTCTTCAAATACATTGCTCTTGGCAAATACTGATTATTTGACTTTGAGCTCGGATTTCTTTCAGTGTGTGTTAGCACACAGACATCTAGATACAAGGGTAAGAAGCGTATCACACTTAATAGGATATGTCCATCGTGATTTCTCGTGTGGACTCGAATCTCACTATTATAGCTAGAGAACAAGGCCTTATCCGGGATTGCTTTTCACGCTGATTTCATGCTGCGTCACCTATCTTTACATATTCAACCTACCCGTGTTTTTCAATGTATGGCGATACTAAGTATACTCAAAGTGACACGTGATCTGTTGCATTAGTCACGTTGTATGAACCTGTGTGAGACCAGCACTCGGGACAATTCTGATAAAGGAATTGGAAAATATTGTATGTGAAATCCCAGTTATGTTTTGGTAAAATCCGACTGTCTGTGAAGTTTTATAAGCCGGTCACATGACCTTTTGTATATCTAGATGGCTATGGTGTTAATCGACGTTATTATTACATTTTATGATCTGTTGATCTGAGTATAATTTGTAATAAATATCATCAATTATTCAGGAACATGTACATAACATATTATGTTGATCTGATGATTTGATATAGACATACAACATATCAGAATTGTATTCAAAGATGTTTGTAAGAAATGTATGATGTCAATAATAGAATGTTAACAATAATTGTTGTAGACTCTATGCTAATGTGATAGTTCAAAATATTATGTGATTTCTGTGTGATAGTTCAAAAAATTATGTGATTTTTGTGTGATAGTTCAAAAAATTATGTGATTTTTGTGAATGAGGGAGGTAATTGTTATTGGGGAATAATCTATGTTATATATATATATATATATATTTAATTAATAAAAAATATTAATGAAATTATTATAGAATTATCTTATAGTTTTTGCTTTTATCCTTTTTTCTATATTTTAGTTTTTCTCAACACGAGTTGGAGAGGAGATGATGGCCGACAAGTAAATTTTACGTCTAAAAAAATACTGCGAAGAGTAGTCAACACATGAACACTCAATGCACACACGGAGTGACGGAAACTGGTTTTCGAATGCAATTGTTATAGACGAATATTTCCTATAATGATCATAAGACAAAGATGTAGGTAAGAAAGAAAATTGGGTGGTTTGCAGGTTTATAAGAATCAACTACTTTCAATAGTAAAACTAAAAGTTGGAAGGTTTGCATGTTCGTAAGAATCACTACTTTCAATAGTAAAGCTAAAAGTTGGAAGGTTTGCCGGTTCGTAAGAATCACTACTTTCAATAGTAAAACTAAAAGTTGGAAGGTTTGCGTGTTCGTAAGAATCACTACTTTCAATAGTAAAGATAAAAGTTGGAAGGTTTGCCGGTTCGTAAGAATCACTACTTTCAATAGTAAAACTAAAAGTTGGAAGGTTTGCAGGTTCGTAAGAATCACTATTTTCAATAGTAAAACTAAAAGTTGGAAGGTTTGCAGGTTCGTAAGAATCACTACTTTCAATAGTAAAACTAAAAGTTGGAAGGTTTGCAGGCTTGTCAGAATCACTACTTTCAATTGTAAAACTAAAAGTTGGAAGGTTTGCAAGTTCGTAAGAATCACTACTTTCAATAGTAAAACGATGAACGTTTGCAAAGACTCAACGTGTCAGGTGACATGGGTTCCTGTCAACAACGATTCTTCAGGGAACAGTGAAGGTCGAAGAAGCAGGAAGTCAAAAGAAAATGAAATTGTTATTTAACTGTTAATTTGTCTCAGCGTATGTTTTGTGTCGGCAGCAAATGTACGGCACAGAACTAGTAAAATTACTATGAATTATCTAGAAATTTTCGAGATCTAAGCTTATGACTATTATGTAGAAGGACTTGGTAGAATCTACAGCATTGAACACCACCAGAAATTAACCTCATTTTTATGGTTCGGAAATACACCACAGTAAAATAAATCACATACTCGGATAATTTAAACAAGAATGGTCC
This sequence comes from Meghimatium bilineatum, assembly GCA_034231615.1. Lineage (NCBI taxonomy): Eukaryota > Metazoa > Mollusca > Gastropoda > Stylommatophora > Philomycidae > Meghimatium > Meghimatium bilineatum. The sequence goes on along the minus strand of CM067320.1, from coordinate 25,917,373 downwards.
GATATTGCTAGAATTCTCCGCATTAAACAACTTGTGTGTAACAAACACTCTTTCGCTGTTACGTCCAATATACACACTGTTATTACGCCAATCCAGATGAGACCAATGGCTTCAACTGAGCATAATACGAGAAGAAAACATGCAAACATTAAGAATCACACAAAAACGCTACACAATGCAGACTGCAATACAGATCATGCACCAGTAAAGTACATACAAAAACACAAACATGTCACTTTTCAAGAGGACTAGCAAAACCTAAAATAAATATCTCACAGAGACAACAGAATAGAAGGGAAACAATAAAAAGTAATCCAGGACGCTGATGTGTCTGAAAAATAAAAGTCCACAGCAACCAATATGAATATTGACGAAATACGAAGCACCATCAAAACACACATTCATGACTTGTGTCTATAGTACAAAGAAATTTATAATATAGGTTGAAGAAAATGAAGCAGAACTTTCCTCCCTTATAAACATGAAAACACAGGAATTTCACAAGTTCAAAAATAACTTCTCAAAAAATTTCACAGGACCAGCATAGTGCAACAAGAACCATGGAGACACGCAAATTAACAGTGGACAAATGTGTGCGCTAAAATACAAACTGCTGCTGGCACGGAACAAAACTGAAACAAGAAATTTATGCAGATATCAGACATTGCAAGACAATGTATGGAAACATCCTAGTAGAGTCAAAAGTTAACAAGCTTGTTCCAAGTAATTTTCTGTGAACATGTGTCAACATGTTTGCCAGCGTGCTTGGTGTGTGAACATGTTTGCTAGTATACTTGGTGTGTGAACATGTTTGCTAGCGTGCTTGGTGTGTCAACATATTTACCAGCGTGCTTGGTGTGTCAACATCTTTGTCAGCGTGCTTGGTGTGTGAACATGTTTGCTAGTATACTTGGTGTGTCAACATGTTTTCCAGCGTGCTTGGTGTGTGAAAATGTTTGCCAGAGTGCTTGATGTGTCAACATGTTTGCCAGCGTGCTTGGTGTGTCAACATGTTTTCCAGCGTGCTTGGTGTGTCAACATGTTTGTCATCGTGCTTGGTGTGTGAACATGTTTGCTAGTGTGGCTTGATGTGTGAACATGTGTGCTAGTGTGGCTTGATGTGTGAACATCGTTTTTTTGCCATAAATCGTGGCACAGAGAATTGTGGCGTTCGAAATTAGTTGCTACAGCAGAATTTTTAGAATGCCATGAAGAGTGGAAAAAGACAAACTAAGAAAGATAAGCACAGTAAACGTCGAAAATTGTTGTCTTACAGACAACATTACAACAAGCAAACTGAGGTTTTTTGGTCATATAAAAATAAATAACAACATGGAAAAAAATAATAATGGAAGGTATGGTTGTTGGCCAAAGACGGCGATGGGCAAGAGACATCACAGATAGTTTAATATGCTCTCCTTGGTTGCGACTAGTCAACTCGCCGGAATTGTGATGAGTTTAGAATATGAATAAAGAAGGCTACGCTATGGAAAGAATATATCTGGCTACCGATCTATCTTTCTTTCTGTCTGTTTATCTATCTAATCTTATCATTGATCTTTTTGTCTGTGTATCTATCCGCCTGCCTATATGTCTATGTTCCTGGCTGTTTGTACAAACTTCAGACAGAATCGATTATTACTCCACGTTTCTTGTCAATGGAAATGACTACCAAGTACCAGTGTTGATCTCACAGCTTCTGCTTTGTTAACATTTCATCTAAAGGTTAAAGTAGAGAGAAAATGTCGCATATTTTAAAATTGTAGTTCTTGACAAAAAAATATTATTTTAAATCAATAATTATACTCCCGTGATATCAAGGGTCTTTTGCTCGACAGGCAAGAGATGGCCATTATTTAAAAGTATACTATGGATCGATTAGCGGTTCTTCTCAAAGTCGGTGGATCGGTATTGGTTCTCGAGCCATCAGTGATCGGTCGGCAAGTCCGCAAGCCATTAGTACAAATTATTATACACATCCTATAAAACATTGGACATTTTTCAATCACGCCAATTAGCATATTGGCATAGGAGAAACAAATTTCAGCGTCAACTAAAAGTTTGAGAAACACTTGATTAGAGTTTTTAAAGCAGATTGGCAGGATAATGACTACAAATGGAGTCAACGAAATAAAGTAGTGCTTGCTTGATTAGTGGTACAGCGCTCAGTGGTTGAAAACGATTGTGAATGTTACATAGACGGACTTATTAAGTATGATTAAGTTAAGCAAGCCTGTAGAGAAATTTTAAAAAAAAACGATGATGGGGAGATGGATACCGCACTCTCCTTTTAATAAATGAGAACATGACATTTAGTACTAAGAATGCTGCCAAAAGGTGGGTAAAATCTCAGCGCCATATGTTGCAAATAAGGTCATTAAATTTCTCATCAAAAATGGGAATTTATTTATGAGGAAGAGATTTAAGACCTTATTTGTTTTAGGTAAAACACCTTCTTTACGGAGGACGTATCTACGGCACTGAAGTAAATCTTCTTCTTCATCATTGTTCCATGTCAAGTCACGAGATCGATATATTTCTTCACAGAGATATGCCAGCGTTAGAAATGTGGACATATCGTCTTGTTGTTACAATATTTTCTCTTTCTCTTTGTCAACAATCAGGAGGGAAGCATTAGGGGGGGGGTAGGTTTGAAAACGCTGGACAGTTGTGAATGGACACAGATGAGGAATAAAAAAATCGGAGGTTCTGACAAAAGTAGACATCAAGATTTTGTGCTCTTTTAAATGCACAAATTAAGTTGTTTTTTTATTGAAAATATTCTAAAAATTGTGAAATGGAACATGTATGTTTTTCCTAATTTTCTTGTTTCAACAAATTTTTAGGAGTGTGGTGTGTGGTGGGGTGGGTGGGTGGGAGTTAATTTTGTGCTTGCACAGGTAAACACGTAGTCCCTGCAGTGTTGCCAGTTGTTGAAAAAAGGTGGATGGGTGGGGTGGTAAAAAAATTGAGGTAATTTATGGTCAGCCCCGTATCTATATAATCGGCATGCTTGAAGTGTGGTTCTCTGGGCTCAGTCCGTTACTGTACTAGTCTGGAGAACTATTTTTAATATTACTAACGTTTCATTCCGTTGTAACCTGTTTTGGAGTCTGAAGATATGCCTATGTTCTTTGTTTTATTCGAGGTGACCTACAAGAAGAGACCCATGAGTGTCTAACCGATTCTGCACATTCCTAGGAGAAACGAACGTATTTACTAAGTCAGACACCAAACATCTCTAAAATAGATTCTAGGTTTGCAGTTTGGGCATGACTGCGACGATTGTTGTACAGCGCACGCATCAGACAAAGTTCCAGGTTCAATATATCTTTTAAGTAGATCCAGGAATAGGGTAATAACGTTTTACTACTGAATCTACCTGTTGGATTTCAGATTTGCTCAGTACGTGCACATTATCCATATAACTTTTGATTGGTTAATGGAGACTACAACTATTTAAACATTAGGAAAATACTATTTCAAGTATACACCTACATTTGAGTTATAAGGTAGCTATTTATCACCGGGCAAACATGGATAAGTAGGGAGAAAAAGGCTCTCATAGAGAAGTCAAGTGAGACAAATATCTTCTCTATGTTTTGTTGTTTTGTTTTTGTTGTGAAGACATGTATCTAGTCGTGTTGTGGGATAACATGGTTGCTGCTGCCCCTATCACCCTGGTATCTCCGATTTCACCACCAGTGCTTACTTGAGCAGGACTGTGAATCTACTCCTTGATGTCAGGGATGGCCCGACAAATCTTAGTTTTCAACCTTTGTTGGCTCGATGGGGTTCTCTAGGCTGAGTCAAAGCATTAAGCTGAGTCAAAACATATTAAGATCATGCTATGTAGCTATATTTGCCATTGAAAAGTATTGACTCTTCTTGATTTTTGATTAGAAAACTGGCCTCACAACAGCACTTGGGGCATTCCCATAAGTGCTCCGCCCTCTGTTCCAGCAGCCATTGGACTTGATAGTGTTTCGAGTCCAATGCCGCCGAAACAGACGTCGACATTGAAAATGCTCTCCGTTATATATATATATATATATATATATATATATATATATATATATATATATATATATATATATATATATATATATATATATATATATATATGTAAAAGTTGTATGATGATCTAATTCCCTAAATTATTTAGCTAGTAACCAGCATAACAGCGATATGGACTGATAATATCGACCATTTTGAGGAATCATAGGATAGAAAATTGTAAGCAAGCGATGTAATGATTGACAATATGTAAGGGAAAAAAGTAGACGGAATAAACTAAAAATTTTAATGTGGAAGAGTGAACATGTAATCAGAGTCTGGGATTGACAACGCGCATGATTGCATTTTTTAAAATAGAAATTGCAGGCTAAAAGGAATTAGATTCTCGCAAGAGCAGAACGACTGTGCGTTCAAATAAAAATCGACACATACGCACAACCACACACATATACATATAAATATATATATATATATAGTTGGATACAGGAAAAATGTGAACTCTACATGCTTTTACAAATTGTCTGTAGTCTAACTATGATTTAAATGTCGATACTACTATTGTGTATAGTTAAAAAATCTCTTTAACAGCGTGATAGCGAATAAATATCGATACCATAACTCATATTCGGTAATAAATATATACATGTTATACATGCATGTTGACATGAAACCTTGTCAAAAACAATACTACAAGAAATCGTCGAAGGAGAACATGTAGAAGAGGATAAATAAATCATGAACAGACAACATCAAGAAATGGACAAGACAAGATTTTTCCTCGCTGATGCGCAACGTTGAAGATAGAAATCACTGGAGGACTCTGTGTTCTGAAGCATTCAATATGGTACCCCTATGACAATAATGGATTACGGATTTATAAAATAAAATTATATTCGGTTATCGGAAAGAAACATTAGCAGAGATCCATGATCCCAATTGACAGTATGTACGGAGCATGATGATTGAGTTATACTAACCAATTAACAATGACTCCATTGTATAATTATTTCTCATCACCATGGGAACCAAGTATCATGCAATATATAAGAACACAGTAAGGTAGTGTTACAAAGCACAGATACAGATTCAACGGAACTCTCGGAGTATATATATGGTGTCTATAAAGTCGCTGTACGCGGAATCTGAAAACAAATATATGTGCTCAATGTGACGTCATTGAAAGTTGTGTATTTCCATAGTCCAGTGTACAGCGCGACACACCAGATTACTGTTAGCTGCAGAGTAAACTTGTATTCGTTTAGCTAACCAAGAAATGTGATAACTATCAAACAAAGAGTATTTGTTGTAAAATAACTATCTAATAATGAAAGTAAATATACGGAAAATGTTATTCTAAAAATTACAGAAGTTTCCTGATCCACAGACTCCAATTTCTGCTGTAAAAATAACTTTATTGTGCTTCTGTGATACGATCCACTTTACCTAATTGGTGGCGTTTCCTATTCAGGACGTGGCCATCAATCCAACAATTTTTTGGCTGTAGTGATTTTATCGACAATCAAAATACCTTCAGTAGTTTGCCATTGCTTTCTGAACGGTCCGAATGCAAAATTGCCTGTGGTGGGATTTGAACCCGGTATATTGACCGTCTTTGACTTACCTAGTGCATGCTTGAAATGAGCGATATATTTTTTTTTTTAAACTGTTTCTACATAATAACGTCACACCCGTCTGCCGTCCATACTAAACACCCACAATTTGTGCTTGTAACTGTAATAAGAAATGAAATATGTGCACAATGACTTTATGGACACCTTATAGAATAATTCAGATGCAACTTTTTAAATAGTCATATTTCAACGATTACATTGTTTTATTCCCCAATCTATATTTTTCTTGATAAAGGTATGTTTTAGATAATATACGGTATATAAATGTTTGGTTTTCGCTATCACAAGGTTTATAACGTTGTTTTTCAGTAATATACTGTATCTGAAGTTATGTTGTTCTATAAATATACATTATATAAAGGTATGTTCTGTAAATATATGTTATATAAAGGTATCAACAATTATATGTTACTCTTTTACTTAGAAGATCATGGAAGAGAAAAATAAGAAACAGAGATATAAATAGATTGAAGATACCAGAGTGTTGGTTACTAAACACAATAGCAAAAACAAAACTAGCTATATAAAGAGACACACCTGTTTAGAAAGACAAATAATGGAGGCCCGATACCTGGAAGGAGAAGGGAAAGACCACGAAGATGATGAACTGAAGACATTAAAGAAAACTTGAATGCGTCGTTGGAAAATGCAAGCCGTAAGGACCAGGACAGTGAAGGGTTCAGGGAGTTCATTAGGAAGACAAAGTTCTGGAGAGAATACGTCTCATGACACCCTCCGATAGTGTTTCAGATGAACAATTATATTTTACTCCCTCCGACAGTGTTTCAGATGAACAATTACATTTTACTCCCTCCGAGTAAGAGGCTTACTTCGTGATCAATCGGCTGTAGAAGACCTCTAAATTAATTAGGCCTTCATTCATTCCTTTTCTTAATTATCCCGTGTGTTTCGTTGGTCAGTATTTATATACTTGGAATCGCTTGCCACAAACAGTTGAGGCTTCTGCGAGTATATAAATAGTAACCAACAGAAAGCGTGACAATAATCAAACACGTACCGAGTGAATGCCTGTTTACTTTTTTTGCAGTTAGGTCTTATAGTACATTAGGCGGCCACGCTTCTTCTCAAAGCATTGCACACAGGTTATAAATGGAGCCTTCTGGGCATCAAATAAACTTTGGTGGAACTGTGCCTCCCCTTAATAAATAATATCCATGAAATCATACAAGATCTCTATTGTTCGTAGTTATTTGGTGACCGAAACAAATGGACCATTACTTGAATTCCCAGAATGGCTGTCTCAAAGATGAATCCATGTGTGTCTTATGTTTACGTTGTCTGATTGTGAAACCGGGGGAATACCTAATGAAATCAGTGAAGATTCCTTAGATTTGTGATTTTCAAAGTCAGTCATATAGTCATATAGACCCATTAGGGGGCTACGGAGACTTGCAAGGGCAACGAAGAGAATTTGTTTTTTAAATTGAAGACCCACAGCCCCGTCTAGTGTGAACACATGAAGGTACTATTTGAAGAAGATCTACAGTGATTCAGTGTTAAATATCAAGCCCTGGTAACTATTTGAACACGAACTGTTGGTGGTATAGTGGTATATCTGAAGTCCTGGTAACTATTTGAACAAGAACTGTTGGTGGTATAGTGGTATATCTGAAGTCCTGGTAACTATTTGAACAAGAACTGTTGGTGGTATAGTGGTATATCTGAAGTCCTGGTAACTATTTGAACAAGAACTGTTGGTGATATAGTGGTATATCTGAAGTCCTGGTAACTATTTGAACAAGAACTGTTGGTGGTATAGTGGTATATCTGAAGTCCTGGTAACTATTTGAACAAGAACTGTTGGTGGTATAGTGGTATATCTGAAGTCCTGGTAACTATTTGAACAAGAACTGTTGGTGATATAGTGGTATATCTGAAGTCCTGGTAACTATTTGAACAAGAACTGTTGGTGGTATAGTGGTATATCTGAAGTCCTGGTAACTATTTGAACAAGAACTGTTGGTGGTATAGTTGTATATCTGAAGTCCTGGTAACTATTTGAACAAGAACTGTTGGTGGTATAGTTGTATATCTGAAGTCCTGGTAACTATTTGAACAAGAACTGTTGGTGATATAGTTGTATATCTGAAGTCCTGGTAACTATTTCAACAAGATCTATAGTGATATAGTGTAAATATCAAGCCCTGGTGACCTGCAAAGAAATTAAATTTGTTTTAATGCACCAAGGACACGGAAGAAAGGGACAGAAAAGAGGCCACGAACCGAAACAGATTGAGAACCACTACCTTAGATGACATGATCCTACTTGAATAACTATCAGTTCTATGAGAACATGTTCATAGTCAGTGAGAAATGTTGATTCACAGTTCGGTAACTCTCAGATACACAAGTGGTTCTCAACCGCAGGGCCCCGTCTCAGTGTCTGACCGTGGTGACATGTGTACCGGACCGCGAGAGCTTCTTCTTGAAATAAGAAGTTTATAGAATTTGTTTAGCCCAAGCCCTTTGTCTTTAATAAATGTTGTTGTTTTTTTAACCGTGATGCGGTCTCTCAAAGGTTCAGAAGACCCACTCTACGTGGTTCAAAATTGTGAAATGTATTCCTTTGGATAAAATGGGAAAAAAAAAACAACAACACGCCCGTGATAATTGGACAAAGCTTTGTTCTAGTTTCGAGGTGTTACCTGACCTTTGTTGTGTGATTTGGCAAGCTTACGGTTAAGTGCTTAGAGTTAGGTTAGGATTAGAAATAATATTTCTAATGTGGGCGCGCACCTCGCTCCGTGTGTAGCGGGCAGAAATACTGATCGCTCACCACAAATAATAGGAAATTGTAAAAAAATGTGTAAATTGGAAAACAAACAGATTATATATAAGTTCGTCTGTGTCTAGAGTTGAACTGTGTGATTGTCGGATGTGACGTCACGACAGCCATTATTTTGATTGGTGTTACACGGGAATCCATGGCGTTGGGTAGTTAAAATTGTCAACAGTGTGCTATTTATAGCACAGTGGCTATTTATAGTACAGTGAAGAACTAATCTGTACTTTTACCCAAAGCTCATAAAAAAACACAAAATACACAAACACACAAAAACTGCCCAGTCAAAACTTTATATAAATGTTATTTATATGCTTACCGCTTCTGCACATACACACAATGTTATCTACTACTAGATACTACTTGCGTTTGCTAGTTTATTGAAATGTGTAAAAACAACGAAGAAAGAAGCCAAAACTACAATTTATTATAATAGAACATGAGGGGAGCACTATCAACCAAGTTGTGAGTATTGGACCAAGGCGATCAATAAAATATACAGTTTGAAACACTTGAATCGCGTGCAGCTTTGTCAACACGTGCGAGTGAGGTTATATTTAAATCATGAAACTACACTAGTAGTGGCAGATTAGATGCCGTTTGCGCTGGACCGAATGCTTTGAACTGTGGGTATCTGTGTTGCACTATCAAGATACGGATTTAAAAAGCGAGCACACGAAACGCCATTGAACGGGTACATTGTGTTCTAAGTGTGTGGTGAATTGCGTTTCAGGTTGTGGCTATTCTATTTTTTATAACAAACACTTGAATAAAAGACTGATTTCAGGGTGAATCGATAGGTATTCAGTTGTCTTTAATTAATTGACTGCGCCAGTATCAGAGCACTTACGTGGTCTCGGCGACGATAAGCTGAAATCGAATATATAAGGAAATAATAACGGTCACTTCCTCCTAGCGAGGCCGATTATCTCAGGTAAGATTGTTGATAACTATTTTTGTATGTTTCATTCGTTTAAAAAATTACAAAAAAATGTTGTTGCTGTTGAAACGTTCATAGAACATAATCAGTTCAAACAATTTTTGAAAATGAAATTAGAGTATGCCATATTTATGCATATCACTGGTTGAGATAAATCGTAAGATCTAACATACTGTAATCTTTTCGCCTCTTGACGTTTCCTTCCCATTTATACCGTGTAAGTCGCTCTTCAGGCTTCCCCTTAAGTTTCTCTTCAAGATATTTTGCTATTTTTCTTTAATCCTAAACCTGAAAATTCCATTATTACATTTTTTTTCTTCTTTCATTACTTGGGATCTCTCTGGCGTAGTGGTTAAAACGTTTTCTTGTATTCAAGAAATCGTTTGTTTCATACCGTGCTATGATTTTGTCTTGTATTCGAGAAATCGTTTGTTTCATACCGTGCTATGATTTTGTCTTGTATTCGAGAAATCGTTTGTTCGATACCATGCTATGATTTTGTCTTGTATTTGAGAAATCGTTTGTTCGATACCGTGCTATGATTTTGTCTTGTATTTGAGAAATCGTTTGTTCGATACCGTGCTGTGATGTCTTGTTTACAAGTATTTATTTTTCTGTGATCCCTGAGGATTATCCATTGAAACTGTGGAGTTAACGTGCTCTGGGTGGTACTCTAGGAAGACTCCATTTTTGCATTGTTGATAGGGAAAGAATACATATTTGGAAATCGAATAAAATGAAGTCCATCATCTAATCTTTGTCTGCCTCTCAGCCTTGTTTTCAAGACATGTTTTTATCTCTGTGGCGAAGTGGTACAGTGCGCGTCTGTGACGGCTAAGGTACCGAGTTCGATCCCCGCCCCAGGCAATTGTGTATCCGGACCGTTCATAAAACAATGGCAAACTACTGGACGTATTTATATTGCCTAGAAAATCCCCACAGCCAACAAATGCTGGATTGATAGCTAAGTCATGTAATGCTACCAATGGATATGCTACCAATTTAAATAAAGAACAACCAACACTCGAAATATGTTGCAATAGAACTTGTTTCGAATGATCTGTTCTCAGTGACTTGAGTACACAGGCTGAAAGTCTTGACCGGGCCACAACTTTTTTTTTGGGGGGGATGTGGTTGGTCAAATACGGAGAACCTGTTTACTTGTGTTGCAAAGCAATTCGGTTGAAACAGTCATGTTTCAATTCCGGTCAGCTGTAAGATTCATTAACACTGAAACATGTCTTGTTTAGGGAATTGATTTTCAAATATTAACGGATTTTTACACATCACTTATGACCCAATCACACTGTCAATACAATGTGAACTGTGGACTGGTCTTCGCACATCGAACCTGGAGCTAACCAGAAAGAAGAATGTTTGCGAGACCAGATCGCAAAGCTCTTACCACAAAAACAGATCATATGTAATTATATGGTCGTTTAATTTGTCTGTTTATTGTTATATTTGCCAGTATATCCTCATATCATATGCTTCAGTTCTATCATTAACAAGTCATGTGTTCACTGATCGTGTTTTCCAACCATCCATCCATGTAATAATTTATGACAATCAATAAAACGTAATACTGCTAGTAAAACTGTATGAAAATATTACTTACGTAGAAAACAGGTGATGAAGTTTTACTGCACGACGATTAACACACTATCACTATCGGAAGCTTACGTGAAATAATGCACACAGCGGAAAACTAGCAAAACCATACACATAACAATACACATGACATAATCAACGTTTCAACCAAAAGGTTATTTATCAAGATAAGCGTAAAACATCAAAAGACGACGAATAGAAATGATCACAACACACAAACGTGTCCAACCGTTATGTGGAAGTGAGATACCGGAAGGACAGGAAGTACATAAAAAAATATAGGTGGAAACGAAACAAACAAAATATTACGTAAATGATGGAACAAAATGAATAAAGACAAAGACCACACCAATCAAGAACGTTACAAAAGAGTGGTCGGAATTTTGTCGAAAAGGCAATAGCACCATGATGGCCATCACATTGAAGTGTGTGGCAACAGGAGTAGGTGTTCTATGCTTGATCGCATAAAGATGGTTTCAGAAGCGGTCGCTCAATCTTCCCCGATGTACTGCTTGCCGCAGCGTTTACACATGATCACGTAAATAATATTACGAGATTCACATGTAAAGGTCTCATCGATGAAGAAAGTGGCCTTGCGAAATGAAATGGTGCGCATCTGAACCACATAAGGACATGTATAGCAGCGGCCACGTGAGCAACGAACAGTACCAAAATGGTCGGGAACAGAAGACTTCAGGTGGATATGGACCAAGATCTTCAGATTTTTGTCGTGCCTATAGGCCACCATAGGTATGTCCTGGAAAGCGGCATGGGTGTTAGGATCAGTCTGGAGAAGGGAATAATGTTTAAGCATGATGCGTCGTCCAGAATCATACATGCAAGAATTGATGAAAAACATACATACAAACATTGATGCAAATATACATGCAGACATTGATAACAAATATACATACATACATGTAAGCATTGATGCAAACATACATGCACACATACATGTAAACATTAATGCAAACATACATTCAAACGTTGATGTAAAAATACATTCAAGCAGTAATGAAAACATACAAACATTAATACAAACATACATTCAAACAGTGATGCAAACATACATACAAACAGTGATGGAAAAACACATACATGGATACAACCGTATATTGAGACAGTAATGCAAAAATCAGTCAGATGTATATATAGAATATTTACACAAGCCTAGAGATACGATCAGACTACCAACAGGGAAATTCTGCAATAATTATGATGCAGAAATACAGGCAATTAGGGATGGCAACTGACAAACTACTGATTTCAACCTTGGCCCACAGTCCGGGAAAACAAACAGACCTACAAACACTATTTAATTAGCTATTTTACCAGTACAAGGTAACTATGCAATGGATACCCTCTTACTGTGGAATACCAAGAAGTAAAAAAGCAGACCAACTGGCTAAGGAAGATGCTGCCGAAGACCAACCAGATGTAACAGCCACCTACCATCAGAATAAAACGGATGATCAAGTCAATAAAAAGCCACAAACACCAACACAAGATGACTATCACATTATGAACAGATCAGAACAAGTTATAATTCTAAGCCTCAGAACGGGACACAACCGACTTCGCAGTCACATGTACACAAAGTTCAAGATTGGCAACACGGCCATGTGTACATGTGGACAGGCAGCATAGAGTGCCAAACATATACTTCAAAGGTGTTCTGAGTACGAAACGCTGATGCAGACATATTGGCCAGAGGAAACAACACTGGAATCAAAGCTCTATGGGCCACTGTGTGAACTACAAAAGACAGTAAGTTTTATTCAGGAGACAGAATTATAAATATAGACATGTTTCAAGTGAACGAAAGAAAAATAGGAGTACAAACAGTGATGCAAACATAAAAACAGTGATGTAAAAATACAAACAATGATGCAAACGTGCAATAATGCAACCATACATACAAATGTGTTTATGCAACATACTCAAAGGTCTGGTTTCTGATCCACCGGTCCATGGGCTCATGCCCTTTGACCCAAATAAAAGGGCTCAAAAGACGCAGAAGATTGACTTTAACGTACTCGGGTTTCCTATATGTACCTTGTCCCTCTCATCGAAAAGATACGCCGCTTGTCAAGAGTACCACTCATAGCACGTAACTTCGGAGCTTCAATCGATATTCGCCAGGGATCTTTGAAAAATCACCGAAAAATTGTAAACAAGACGACACGAGCAGATTCCAACCTGTGACGTCTTGAGTACAGGACGAACGGCTTAACCGCTAATGAGATCCTCACGTCCACGCAAAATAATATTCCACAATACTCCAGTGGATGCAATTAAGCCGATAAAAGTTTAGTCGTAGGGGTCCATCTCCTCTCCAAATCACCCGTTATCGTTAAGCATAAATGCTTTTATCCCGTTCCATCTGACATTTAATTACTTACACTCAAATGCATGGCCTAGATACGCGCACACAAAAATATATATGCAATGTAATGCAGTGTGTCCTAAGTTATAGGTAAGCTACAAACGGCTGCTCCATTTCTACCTCCTCCCCCAAATGCAATCTTGGCATGTCTTATAGTTTACTTTGATCTTTTATATTGTGGGACATCTACTCCCCATCCTTAAAAATTCTCACTCGCCTCTTAGGACAAGCATAGTAAGTCATATTATTGTTATTCTGTGATGCAATTTCGAACCTTGTTATCACAAAAGCACAATAGGAAATAAAACAGCAAGCTGAGGCATTGAGAAATAAAACAGCACGCTGAGGCATTGAGAAATAAAACAGCAAGCTGAGGCATTGAGAAATAAACCAGCAAGCTGAGGCATTGAGAAATAAACCAGCAAGCTGAGGCATTGAGAAATAAAACAGCAAGCTGAGGCATTGAGAAATAAAACAGCAAGCTGAGGCATTGAGAAATAAAACAGCAAGCTGAGGCATTGAGAAATAAAACAGCAAGCTGAGGCATTGAGAAATAAAACAGCAAGCTGAGGTATTGAGAAATAAACCAGCAAGCTGAGGCATTGAGAAATAAAACAGCAAGCTGAGGCATTGAGAAATAAACCAGCAAGCTGAGGCATTGAGAAATAAAACAGCAAGCTGAGGCATTGAGAAATAAAACAGCAAGCTGAGGCATTGAGAAATAAAACAGCAAGCTGAGGCATTGAGAAATAAAACAGCAAGCTGAGGCATTGAGAAATAAAACAGCAAGCTGAGGCATTGAGAAATAAACCAGCAAGCTGAGGCATTGAGAAATAAAACAGCAAGCTGAGGCATTGAGAAATAAAACAGCAAGCTGAGGCATTGAGAAATAAAACAGCAAGCTGAGGCATTGAGAAATAAAACAGCAAGCTGAGGCATTGAGAAATAAAAACAGCAAGCTGAGGCATTGAGAAATAAAACAGCAAGCTGAGGCATTGAGAAATAAACCAGCAAGCTGAGGCATTGAGAAATAAACCAGCAAGCTGAGGCATTGAGAAATAAAACAGCAAGCTGAGGCATTGAGAAAATAAACCAGCAAGCTGAGGCATTGAGAAATAAACCAGCAAGCTGAGGCAATTGAGAAATAAAACAGCAAGCTGAGGCATTGAGAAATAAAACAGCAAGCTGAGGCATTGAGAAATAAAACAGCAAGCTGAGGCATTGAGAAATAAACCAGCAAGCTGAGGCATTGAGAAATAAAAACAGCAAGCTGAGGCATTGAGAATAAACCAGCAAGCTGAGGCATTGAGAAATAAAACAGCAAGCTGTCATTGAGAAATAAAACAGCAAGCTGAGGCATTGAGAAATAAACCAGCAAGCTGAGCATTGAGAAATAAAACAGCAAGCTGAGGCATTGAGAAATAAACCAGCAAGCTGAGGCATTGAGAAATAAAACAGCAAGCTGAGGCATTGAGAAATAAAACAGAAAGCTGAGGCATTGAGAAATAAAACAGCGAAGCTGAGGCATTGAGAAATAAAACAGCAAGCTGATGCATTGAGAAATAAAACAGCAAGCTGAGGCATTGAGAAATAAAACAGCAAGCTGAGGCATTGAGAAATAAAACAGCAAGCTGAGGCATTGAGAAATAAAACAGCAAGCTGAGGCATTGAGAAATAAAACAGCAAGCTGAGGCATTGAGAAATAAAACAGCAAGCTGAGGCATTGAGAAATAAAACAGCAAGCTGAGGCATTGAGAAATAAAACAGCAAGCTGAGGCATTGAGAAATAAAACAGCAAGCTGAGGCATTGAGAAATAAAACAGCAAGCTGAGGCATGAGAAATAAAACAGCAAGCTGAGGCATGAGAAAAAAGCACGCTGAGGCATTGAGAAATAAAACAGCAAGCTGAGGCATTGAGAAATAAAACAGCAAGCTGAGGCATTGAGAAATAAAACAGCAAGCTGTCATTGATAAATATAAAGTGACAGGAAATTAAAGTGTTGCGGTTTATGGTCATGCGCCGTAATGCTGACCAAAATGGACTCTTGTCCATTGTAGAAAGCATCATTCCCCGGCAAGAATTCCCCAACATCATCACCTCAGTATTGCTGCGTGATCACCCCCGGAGATTGTTGTGACATGACTACTTTTCTTCTTAATCGTCTGCGTTCAGTTCTCTTGTCCTTTTAGATTGTCCATCCTGTCGTCAAAGCAAAGTCACATAGTCATCTGTCTTCTCCAGCTCGATTGTATCATAGATTTTGTCTCAACTCTTTATCAACTGGTCATACACGCCGTCTCTTTGTAAGTTGGACAGTCCTGAAATATATGTTCAACGATTTGAATTTTGGATCCACATGGACACTCGTACAACAGTACATTAAAAGATAAGACACCTTATTGAAGACCTTACTTGAGGGTAAAGTCAAAGGGAAGCGAGCAAGAGGTAGGCAGAGATACAAGTGGAAGAGTAACATCACACGATGGACAGGTTACAGTCTAGCAGAGTACACCACCAAGACAAGAGACAGAAGATGTTGGAGATACGTTGCAGCCAACCTTCGTTGCGGAGACGGCACTTATTGATGATGACAACCGTACTTGACCTTCAACTTCTCATTTTATAAAATGGGGCATACCTCCTGATATCACAAAGGTGGACTTCCGTCCATTGCAGAAAGTGAATGGTCCTCACTACACGAGATTTTAATACCTCACGCAAACCCATTTGTCAGATTCATTACATCAAATATCGAAATGCTTAGTCCATATTTCATCTCATGGAAACCTTGTCAAGTTCATATTGATTTTAGCTTCTGACGGCAAGTCAATAACTAACAGAACTAATCCCTGTCGATAGAGAGGACAAGGAGCTAGCACATATTGTTTTCTAAATAGACAAGGACATCTTGTTGTGAGACACACCGTGTTAACCACAGATGTCAGTCAAATTTGGTTATTATGAAGACTATTAACGTAACCCTTTCTGTGACTGAAGGTTACAATTAGAGACAAGCAGGAGGCAGGGAAACATGCAGGGTAGTGGGGGTGAGCGGAAATAATAGTTGGGAAGATAAAGTATATACATGCATCCCTCAGTTTATCGCGGTTAATAGGGACCAGAAACAGACCGCGATAAGTGAAAAACCCGCGAAGTAGTGTCATCCTCTCATTTTTAACACACGTACATTTTTTGTGTATGTATAAATATCAATAAGTGTATATGAAACCATATAAGTGCATATGTTATCATTAGAACATAAAAGAATAGTTTCAAACATGTAAATAAAATGTTAATAGTATAAATAACATACATAAAAAATGTATAAATAATATAAATATGATACGTATGTGTGTAACATAAGTAGATGTAACTAAAATGTACATACTGTAAATATGTTTTTTTTAGACATCCGCGATGTACTGAGGCCTCTTATATATATATATATATATATATATATATATATATATATATATATATATATATATATATATATATATAGAGAGAGAGAGAGAGAGAGAGAGAGAGAAGTGAAATAAAGTGAAGCAGAGATATAGAGACAGGCAGTTATACAGAGATATATCGATAAAAAAGTATGTAGAGAGATTACGACAGAGAGAAAACGACAGAGAGGAAGATAAAGTAAGGAAAATAAAAGGTGAGTATTGAACGAGGAAGAGTGAAAAGAGAAAGAGACGTATTAAACAGAAATAACATGAGGATATGTAAATATTTTCGATGCTGATTCAGCACCCTCAAACCAGCAAACATATTTTTGTGTACTCTTGTTAGACATAAACGACCGTGTGTTTCAATGGTCTGGTTGGGGAGTAAAGAATAGCAATAATATTTACCTTTCATGCATGTCGTAAAAGACGACTAAGGAGGTTTTAAAGTGGAGTTGGTTGTTCCATCCCACATAGAAAAGAAGCCACGTTGAAGTCGGATGTATCAGGCCGAAAGGTGCAGATATCACCGCTTAGCTGTAAACTAAGACACAAAGCATTCCGTTCTTCGAGCAACGTCTAGCTGTACTGTAAGAGTTTGAGAACGAAACGTAGACGAATAAGAAAAGAAGGACACAATACGTTATCATCCCAGTCAGCGTTGGAAAAAGGACTCCAGTACGTGGTTCAGCGGTGGAATAAGGACTGCGGTATGTGGTTCAGCGGTGGAATAAGGACTGCGGTATGTGGTTCAACATTGGAATAATGACTGCGGTATGTGGTTCAATATTGGAATAATGACTGCGGTATGCGGTTCAACATTGGAATAAGGACCTGCGGTATTTGGTTCAACATTGGGAATAATGACTGCGGTATGTGGTTCAACATTGGAATAATGACTGCGGTATAGTGGTTCAACATTGGAATAAGAACTCCCGTACGCGATAACTAGAGCTTGCATTAATATATAAGACTTAAATCCCTTACCCACCAACTAACCAACCAATCGGCGTTGCAGATAATTTATATCATTGCGAATATCGCTATCTCATAAAAACAATGACCCATTAGAATAGCACGGGGGTACTACATTAGGATAGGAAGGGGTACTAAATTAGAACAGCAACGGGTATTACATTAGCATAGCAAGGGGTACTACGTTAGGGTAGCAAGTGGTTACTACATTGGATGCATCAATACAGTCATCCAGTAATTTCTATCTCAGCAGAAAACAATTTCTCAGGACCATGCTTTGATGTTGTATACCCAATATTTTCTTTGTCCCCCTCTGTTTCCTTCCACTTTTGTCTGTTCCCTGTAGTATCGCTTTTTTATATGGAATCATGTCGACATACATGTCTAAATCATTCAAGATTTCATTGTATCACTAATTAAAGTAATTGTTCTCATAAACCTGCGATAGATTCTCTGCTTTTATATCCTATAAACGACTCTCTATGTCTGCAGTGAGTACCCTCACAAACATATCCTATAAACGTCTCTCTATGTCTGCAGTGAGTACCCTCGCAAACACACAGAATAATATAAAACAGACAGTTTTACAGAAACATATTTTTCCTCCCTTCCCATTACCAAACAAGACCACTGCGATGCTGGCGGCAGTTCTGACAGACAAGACCATTTGATTTACTTGTCTGTTCTCAATCTGTACTATTTCTTGGTAGAGTGGGCGTTGTACTTTAACAGAAAGCGATTTGGGGTTGGTTAGTGCCATGGTAAAATCTATTTGTTCTGTTTTTTCCTTGATTCTTATCTTACTGTAATCTATCATATGTCCTCGTTGCCAGAAAAGGAAACAAAAAGTACTAACAATTTCATCTGTCATGTGTGTCGTAAGAGGCGGAGAAGAAGGTTGATATTAGCAATGATGAAGTCTGATGATATCCATAGGCTGGTCTCCTTGTAAAGGGGGGGGGGTGGGGGGTGGGGTGATGAGTATGGAGAATTAGCTATTCTACAGGATTTCCATACATTCACGGCGTAGGCATTTAGATACATACGTGTTTCATAGACCAAACTTTAGACCTACATACGGTGTTTCATAGACCAAACTTTAGACCTACATACGTGTTTCATAGACCAAACTTTAGACCTACATACGTGTTTCATAGACCAAACTTTAGACCTACATACGTGTTTCATAGACCAAACTTTAGACCTACATACGTGTTTCATAGACCAAACTTTAGACCTATATACGTGTTTCATAGACCAAACTTTAGACCTACATACGTGTTTCATAGACCAAACTTTAGAAATACATACGTGTTTCATAGACCAAACTTTAGACCTACATACGTGTTTCATAGACCAAACGTTAGACCTACATATGCGGTTCATAGACCATACTTTAGACCTAAATACGTGTTTCATAGACCAAACTTTAGACCTAAATACGTGTTTCATAGACCAAACTTTAGATTTACATATGCGAGTTCATAAACCACACTTTAGACCTGCATATGTGTTTCATAGACCATACATTAGACCTACAATTGTGTTTCATAGACTACACCTTAGACTTATATATGTGTTTTATAGACTACACCTTAGACTCACATATGTGTTTCATAGACTACACATAGACTACAAATAGACCTTACACATGTTTTCATAGACTACACCTTAGACTCATATATGTGGCGTCATATACAACACTTTATGCCTATATATGTGTTTTATAGTCTACACCTTAGGACTCACATCATGTGTTTTATAGACTACACCTTAGACTTACATATGTGTTTCCTAGACTACACCTTAGACTCACATATGTGTGTCATAGACAACACTTTAGACCTATATATGTGTTTCATAGACAACTGTATTTCATTACTATACCAAGGAATTTGATTGTGTTAAGCATCACTAACTATGGTCTATCATGGAAGACATGGGCTTCCCCAAATACCTAATACATTTGATTGAAACACACTATATCACGAACAACAAGCAGAAGTATTTGTGGAGGGAGAAACGTCTGAATTATTCGAATGTACAAGATGAATTGAGTCAAGGGTGCACTCTATCATCTTTTTAAACCTATGCAGAAAATATAATGAAAAATGTAAGAGAAGTGCTAGAGGAAAATGTAAGAGAAGTACTAGAGGGAAATGTAAGAGAAGTACTAGAGGGAAATGTAAGAGAAGTACTAGAGGGACATGTAAGAGAAGTACTAGAGGAAAATGTAAGAGAAAGTACTAGAGGAAAACCGTAAGAGAAGTTCTAGAGGAAAATGTAAGAAGAAGTGCTATAGGAAAATGTAAGAGAGTGCTAGAGGAAAATGTAAGAGAAGTACTAGAGGGAAAATGTAAGAGAAGTACTAGAGGAAAATGTAAGAGAAGTACTAGATGAAAATGTAAGAGAAGTACTAGAGGAAAATGTAAGAGAAGTACTCGAGAAAAATGTAAGAGAAGTACTAGAGGAAAATGTAAGAGAAGTACTAGAGGAAAATGTAAGAGAAGTGCTGGAGGAAAATGTAAGAGAAGTGCTAGAGAAATGTAAGAGAAGTATTAGAGGAAAATGTAAGAGAAGTACTAGAGGAAAATGTAAGAGAAGTACTAGAGGGAAATGTAAGAGAAGTTACTAGAGGAAAATGATTTGCATCTATTAAACCTTCGGTGGGTACAGGATTCCAAAAATAAGATATGCAGACGACCACAGTCATCCTTACTACACATCCTGAGGGACTGAAACCGCTAATCAACAACAACAAAATATACCACCAGATCCACAATCTATATCTGAATGCAAAGAAAACACAAATTATAAACAACAGACAAAAAACCAAAAAAATATAACCGATATTCAAAATAGACAATATAGAACCTGGAATGTGTAAACAAATTAGAATCTGGAAGCAAATATAGGCAGTTCTGGAAAATTTTCAGTTGAGATTAAAAGAAGACTCGCAATTGTAATAATCAATTAACACAAATGAAAATATATGGCAAAGTAATATTAACAACAACTTAAAATAATACTTTTAAGATAATGTGTTTCTCAGTAAAGTAAAAAGTAAAGTAACCCATTGCATTTATTAATGTCGTAGGGCTGTGAAATGCTAGCGATCTCACATTTCATAGGCTCTGCAATTGAGGGCGGTAGCCATCTCCTCTCCTTCGCAGTCTTTACTTCCCGGATTAATCCGGTACCCATTTAAGGCTGGGTCGGACCTGGGAGCCGTTGCGATTTGAAAACATTTCCGCCTCAACTGGGGAATGAACCCCAGGGCCACTCATATGCGAAGCCAGTGCGCTAACCACTGCGCTAACGCGGCTCAGTGGCAACATATGGAGGCGAGACTTGGACTTTAAACAATACAGCATCCAGAAGAATAAATTCATTTGAAATTAAGCGCTGCAGAAAATGTATACGAATTATCATGGACAGAGAAAAAGAACATTGAAATTATTTAAACTAACCTGAATTAGTTTAAAACTCCTGTACTCGAGTTGCTAGGCGCGATTAATGTCGTTGAACATACTGCTCTACTCAATTTCCCGTTAGTCTCAAGAATTTTTAATTTATCCTCTTGTTTCCCCTACTTGAATTTATTTTGTATAAGCAGTTATTTGAAGCAAAATTGTACTGTCTCTATGTTATTTAATGTTTACAAGAAGGCCTATTGACCCTTGTAGAACAAATAAGGATATTATATGTTTGTTGTTACTAAAGATACTTCAATACTTGTACGAGATGTTCATTGTTGTTGTAATAGTCCTTGTCTCGATTAATCCATTCTCAGTGACTTGAGTGCACAATTTGAATGTCTTGACAAAAGTGCATCTTGTTTTGGAGATGCGGTTAGTCAAGTACGGAAAAAACCCGTGTACCCCGAGTTGCTAGGCCGATTGAATGCCATTGAACGGACTGGTTCAATTCCCCGTTGGTCTCTAGAATTTGTAAAGTAAATGGAGGATGGCTTCTAAATACCATCATAAGAAGAAAGCTACAGTAATTTTTTACTCTTAAAGAGGCATGATAATATCGAAAGGGCTGATTCTTGAGGGCAGATTGCCAGACGAGAAAAGAAGAGGAAGATAAAGAAGACGATGGACCCAGCAAACATCGAAGAATTTATGACACAGGTCTTTGGCTAATGCGGACCAGCTTGCCCGAGACAGAGAGAAGTTTAGAGTATGCACAATGAAGACAACTTTCTGGAAATAATATATCACTTGATATATATTTGGATTATCGCATGTTAAGTTATATCACATGAATTGTGGGTACTTATTGTGAACCTGTGTGTGACCGTCATTAACACTAAAGCATTAATTTTTTTTTTTAAACACTACTGCTCATGTCAATCTCGTTTTGGGTAAAGTGGCTCATAGAATAATGAAGTTATTTCTATATCAGATGTCTACGCACCAGAAATCTAGGGATATCGCTAAGAGTGAGCAATGAGGACATTCGACCAAAAAAAAATCCGTACCACCACCGCAATCTTGGAATATAATTAAGAGGCAACAGATCAAATGGTTTGCACACATTAGCAGACTACCATCAGAAAGCATACCCCAGCAAGCTATACTAACACAGATACAGTGAAGGCAGACCTAGAGGGCGACCACCGAAATCGATAGACTACTGAAATAAAAGACGGCAACAAATTCCAGAATATACACAGCACACAAGAAGGCCATTTCCAGAAATCTCCTCTATCCCCTGACGCTGAAAGGCAACAAAAGGTTTAGCAAATAGATAGATAGATAGATAGACGTTAGAGCTTACACATCAGGATACTTCTGCACAAATTGTATAATAACATTGTTCATATATTTTACTTTTCCTCCATTATGACCACGCTTGTTCCACTATAAATCTCGCTTAGTTTAGTTCCTAGTATAATTCTTGGTCAACTAAGCTAATACAAAATAACCTACAGCTAATAGTAATCTGCTAGCCCAAGATGTACACTAAACCATGGAAATACACAACTTACTTTAAATGACGTAATATTAAGCATTTATAGTATATATATACTATATATATATATATATATATATATATATATATATATATAATAAATTATAATAT